>CM018052.1:3452500-3764416 GCA_008638375.1 Nyssa sinensis
AACCCACTATGACCCTTCTGGATTACCTCCATCCTACATGCATAGCTACACCATCATGCATCATGTTTCCACCCAATACTCGTCAACTTGATGTTAAAACAGGGGTGATACAGTTACTCCTTACATTTCATGGTTTGGAAAATGAAAATCCATATCTGCACATTAGGGAGTTTGAAAAGGTAGTTGCGATTTTCCATAGTCAAAATGCAACAACTGACATCGCGAGACTTAAGTTATTTCCTTTCTCTTTGAAGGATCGAGCTAAAAGTTTACTATACTCACTGAGACCACGGTCGATTGGATCATGGAATGAGATAACTCAGGTCTTCTTTACTAAGTACTTTCCCCAAGATAAGACCAATTCTTTAAAAAGACAAATTTCCACCTTTGCACAAAAGGACAGTGAGACTTTCTATCAATCTTGGCAGAGATTTAAGGAATTATTAAATGTGTGCCCTCACCATAGGTATAAGAGTTGGCGTCTAGTGAGTTACTTCTGTGAGGGACTTCTACCTAGAGAGCGCCAATTTTTAGAGATGATGTGTCATGGTGAGCTCTTACAGAAAGATCCTAATGAGGCCATAGAGTATCTCAATGAGCTTGCTGAAAAAGCTCACGCTTGGACAGGACCTAGTGCTCTAGAGAGCACAAATAGGTCACGACCTATAGGGAACCAAAATGGTGGTGGAATTTACCATCTTAGGGAGGAAGACAACTTGAAAGCTAAGGTGGAGATACTCACTAGGGAGTTAGAGGTGTTAAAGGCTAGGGACTTAAAGCCAACACACTTGGCTAATCATGCAGAATCTTTTGGACCATGTTCTGTGTATGGTGGGGTAAATCACCTCGCCCAAAAGTGTCCCACATTTGTTAAGATGAGAGGGATATATGATGAACAATGTAACACCTTAGGTATGTACAAGAAGCCTTTTACACCCTTTTCTGAGACCTACAATCCAGGGTGGCGCAACCACCCTAATTTTAGTTGGAAGTCTAAAAGCCAGCCACTTGCACAACCCCCTAGATCATACCCTGTACCATATCATGCACCTTCATCTTCTAGGAATTCTTTAGAAGACACTTTGCATGCTTTTATTGAAGCACAATGTAAGATTAACCAAAAGTTTGAATCTTTGGTTACACAGGTTGTGGAAGAAAATAAGGAGATAAAGAGTCAAGTGTCCAAATTGATGAGCTTTTTGAGTGTGAATGAGCCAGGTAAACTCCCTTCCCAAGCTTAGTCCACACCCCATGGTCAACACATGGCGCAAGAGAATTTGAAGGATGTGAATGCCATTGTGACTCGAAGTGGTAAGTTATTACACATCCCAACAATGGACAAATCGGGCGATGTGGAAAAGGATCAAGATAGTAGTAATGTCGAGCTACCCAAGGAACCAGAGGTTACAGAGAGCCCTGTTAAGCTATCATTCCCACAATCTTCCACTTTTGCATGTGATTAAACAAGTTCTTACTTATACAAAAGTTCTTAAAGATTTGTGTACAGTTAAGAGGAAGCACTTTGTGAAGAAGACAGCGTTCCTGAGAGAGCAAGTTAGTGCTCTAATTGAGCAGAGGATTCCTCCCAAGTACAAGGATTCTGGTTGTCCAACCATTGCAGGTAGCATTGGAAATCATAAGTTTGGACAAGCTTTGCTTGATTTAGGAACTAGTGTGAATTTGATGCCTTATTCTATTTATTTACAGATGGGGTTGGGAGAAATCAAACCAACTTTTGTGGTATTATAATTGGCTGACCGTTCAATCAGAGCACCATGGGGTGTGGTAGAGGATGTTCTGATTCAAATTGATAAATTTTATTATCCTGTTGATTTCATAATCCTTGACACTAGCTCTGTTGTTAACTTTACTTCAAAAATTCCTTTGATTTTAGGTAAGCCTTTCCTTGCCACTGCTAATGCTCTTTTTAATTATAGGAATGGGCTCATGAAGTTGTCTTTTGGAAACTTAACTCTCGAGGTGAATATATTCCATATTACAAAACAGCCAAAAGAGGAGGATGATGACTGCCAGACGTACATGATTGATTCACTCATGGATAGGGGAGTTCCTGCAACCCATGATTTTGATCCCCTTGAGCGATGTCTTGTTAATTCTGAGTTTGATTATATTACTGATCCATCTAATGTGGTTGATAGTTGTGTTATTTTTGATAGAACTCAGGATTATGGAGCACGGGCATGGCAACTGAAGTTTGAGGAGTTGCCTAAAGAAAGGGAAGAGTAGATTCCTTCAAGTGTGGAAGCACCAAAAGCTGAATTGAAACCTTTGCCCAAGGGTTTAAAGCATGCATTCCTTGGTCTAGGTGATACTTTTCCTGTTATTATCTCATCTGAATTGTTTAAGTCTCAAGGTGAGAAATTAATTCAAACCCTACGTAAGCATAGGTCAGCTATAGGTTGGTGCATTACTAATATAAAAGGTGTTAGTCCCCTGGTCTGTTCTCATAAAATCAATTTGGAGGAAGGAACTAGCCCTCGTAGAGACCCCCAGTGTAGGCTTAATCCCACTATGAAAGAAGTGGTGAAAAATGAAGTGTTGAAACTATTAGATGCAGGAATCATATATCCTATTGCTGATAATAAATGGGTTAGTCCTACACAGGTTGTCCCTAAAAAGTCCGATGTAACTGTGGTGAATAATGACCTAGGAGAGTTAGTCCTACAAAACTTGTGACTGGATGGTGGATGTGCATTGATTATAGAAAATTGAATGCTGTCACCCGAAAAGACCATTTCCTCTCGCTTTTATTGATCAAATTCTTGAGCATGTGGCTGGTCATCCTTTTTATTGTTTCTTGGATGGTTATTCTGGTTATTATCAAATTGAAATTGCCTTAGAAAACTAGGATAAAACTACTTTCACTTGTCCTTTTGGTACTTATGCTTTTCATAGAATGCCATTTGGATTGTGTAATGCACTTGCTACTTTTCAACGTTGCATGATGAGTATTTTTAGTGATATGGTTGAAAATTGCATGGATGTTTTTATGGATGACGTGACTATTTTTGGATCTTCTTTTGATGTATGCCTATTGAATTTAGAGAGAGTGTTGACTCATTGTGAGGAGAAGGAATTGGTTTTGAATTGGAAAAAATGCCACTTTATGGTACCTTCAGGTATTTTCTTAGGGCATATTATTTCTTCTAGGGGGATAGAGGTTGATCAATCTAAGATTGAATTAATCTCTAAATTGCCTACACCTAGGACAGTAAAGGATGTGAGATCCTTTCATGGTCATGCAGGCTTTTATAGGAGGTTCATCCAAACATTTTCCACCATATCTGGAACACTATGTCGCCTCCTAGCTAAAGATGCCCCATTTGAGTGGACACAAGCATGTCAAGAGGCCTTTAAAAGGCTAACTGGCAAGCTCACTTCAGCACCCATAAAGCAGCCACCTGATTGGACTTTGCCTTTTGAGATTATGTGTGATGCCAGTGATTATGCTTTAGGTGTTGTTCTTGGACAGCGAAGGGAGGGGAAGCCCTTTGTCATTTACTATGCGAGTATAACTTTAAATATTGCTCAAATGAATTACTCTACTACTGAAAAAGAGTTGCTAGCTGTAGTATTTGCTTTGGACAAGTTTTGTGCTTATTTAATTGGTTCTCTTATTCTTATTTTCACAAATTATGCAGCTCTTAAGTACCTTCTCACAAAGAAGAATGCTAAGGCGCGACTAATACAGTGGATTCTACATTTGCAGGAATTTGACATCACCATCAAAGACAAGAAAAGAGTGGAGAACGTAGTGGCTGACCATTTCTTGAGGATCACATTTGAGGACACCTCTGACCACCTGCAAATCAGGGATGATTTTCCCGATGAGCATTTACTTTCTATTACTTCTCTACTATGATTTGCTCATATTGTGAACTATTTGGTTGCAAGTGAGATACCGGTGGATTCGAGTGCTCAGGATAAAAGGAAGTTCATAAGTAAGGTACGTAATTTCTACAGGCAAGTTCCAAAAGTGGAAGACATTCCACTTATGGACCTAGTCTATCAACCTTGATCGTGCCATGCAGGTATGTTTTTTTTTTTCTTTATTTTGTTTTTTTTATTTTGTTTTTGTTCTCTTTTATTTTAGTTCATTTTCTTTTTGTTTGCTGTTGGTTTTTTTGTTTTATTGGTAGGTTACTTTCATTTTTTCAGTTCCGGTTGCCATCTTTGGTGCTTAACGAGCTGCCCATGTTAACCATCAAGTGTATTCTACCCTTTTCAGTACCCTTCATTCAATTTTTATTGTTAAACATTGAGGACAATGTTTCATTTAAGTTGGGGGTTGGTGGTGTAAATTCAACATTTGAAATGCATGTTGGAATTTTGTGGCATTTTTACATATGTCAATTTTTTTTTTTTAAAATTTGCATCACACGTGCATCTTTTTCACATGAGTACTCATTCTCATTCATAGCCATTTTCATAAATTCATCGAATCTACCATAATCATTCTAATAAGGCATTCATAGAAATTTTAATGCCCTTATCCAAACTTTGTGGTAAGATGGTGGTTTGACACATGTAGCTAGAGAACTTTTTTGCTTAATTATTCATGTGAGTTTTGGAGAGAATTGAGAGCCTTCAAATGCAAGAAATTGTGATAAGCGTTCATTGATCTGTTGAATTGGACACTTCTTTTGAGAATATCATTACATGGTTAGTGGTATGACAGCGGATATACTTGGGATATGACGAAGGTCGACTTAGGATTAACGTTTAAGCCTTTCAAGCTAACCCTTCTTATCATAGACACTTAGTAGCCAAGTTTGAGCCAACAAACATATATAGTTTTTTTTCATGTGCCCACATCATCCATAACGCTCTACATTGGAGTATAGCCTATACCTTGATTTTCCTACCCTTTTTGCTTCCAAGTTTGTACTAGGTGTGGAATTTGCATTTCTTTTCCTTTGTGTTGAATTGGAAAAAGAGGAAAAGAAAAAGGAAAGAGTATAAGTGCAAAGTGTTCAATTGAGTGAGTATCAAAGTAAAAAAAATATATTTATAGAGAGAAGAGAAACAAGAAGGAGAAGTATTGTTATTCAGTGATTGAAAAGTTAAAGAGTACATTAAGTGAGAAGTTTGGTTTGCTATGAAGTTTTAATGAAATTCTCTTAGTATGTACTTGGAAGTTTTTGAATCCTTTTTATCCTTTTCTTCATATAGCCCATAACCTGAGCCACGTTACAGCCTTTTTATGTTGATCGTTCTAATCCTACGTAAGCCTGTGGAAAGAGTGGTGGAAGTCTAATTTGTTAGTGTTCCTATCATAAGATCAATGTTTGCTTGTTGCTTGTACATAATTGCCTAATTCTTCACTGAGCGTGTAAACCCCTTGTCAACTCCATAGAGAGAACCCCTACATAAAACACTTTTATACCAGTGAGATATGGAGTTGAACCTTTTTCTTGAGATGTTCTTGATGTTATATGTGTCATGGTTTGTGATTAGATGGATATGGTCTGGAGCGCACACACATACTCTGCAAATTGCCATAAATGGATTGATTGTTATAGGATTATTGAATTTCTGAAATTGCTTTGATTTGTGAATCTAAAAAGAGTGATTAGATGCCTTATGTGTTTGAGCTTCTTTGGTCTCTTTTGCCATTTTTGCATGGAAATTGCTAGGGACTAGCAATGAGCAAGTTGGGGGGTGTGATGAGTGCGCAAAAATGCACTCTAAATACTAGATTAAAATGTTAAAATGTGAATATAAGTGTTGGGATATAGTTTATATTATTAAATTTAATTTCTATTTACAGTGAGATATGTTTGAGCATTATTTTATGATAAAATTGGGAACCAAAATCAGATACTCACCATTGCATACGTCGATAACCATGGGCCTATCAAATGAATACATTAAATAGTCTCTATGGATTTTATTCTTGAACGGTTGCAAAACCCATTATTTGTTTCAGCCACACGTGGTGAAATTAATCAATTATTTGTTGGCTAGCAGGGCTAAGCGGCTGAAGCACAAGGAAAGAAAAAAAAAAGAATAAAAATGGAGGCTTGTTTGGCTCTGGAAAGGCTTGGGCAAAGAGGGCGGCTGCATGGAACAAGAAAGGAAAGAAAGTGAAAGTTAAAGGTGACATAGGCCTGGCGGAATGGGCTTGGCATAAGGCGTTGGGAGCTTGCATGATTAAAGTGGTTTTCTTGGTGTGCGGCTTGGGAGAAAAAGAGGAGAACAGGAAAAGTCAACAAAGGTGGGCTAGAGAAAAACAGAGTCACGTGAGAACGTGATGGGCTTGAGGTGCGGTTGATATAAAAAGGTGCAAGTAAAAAAAAAGGGGGCTTGTGTGATCATCCAGTGATGTGAGAGCCCAATTAACATGGCCCAGGCGCTAACGTATGGCCAAGAAAAGGACGCCAGCCCTAGCACGTGAAGGGTAAATAAAAAAACAAAAGCGTGGGGGCTATTTTTTGGGGGGGAAGTTGGCGCGGCGCTGAGAGGGAAAAAAAGGTGGACATGCGGCGCTGACCAGGAGGCACAGTTTTGAAGAGCCGCCAGATACTTCATGTTTTCTTTGATGTTTATGTTGTTCATCATGTGTTTGGGTAACTAAATTTTCAAGTAGGGCTAAGGATGAACTTGCACACTAGATGGTATTTTTAATTTATTTTTGATTCATGTACTGGATTTTTATTTATTAAAATTCTTTGTTTTATCATTCTCAATTTATTGTTGGTGTTTGTTTCTCCGAATAATCATAGAGTTTATTCCTTTTATAGATTCAATCATGCTTTTTCTATTGAATGGATTAGTTCTTTGATTATGTTTGGATCAATTGATTATTTATATTGATTTAATTCTTTGCTATAATATTGCTCCCTGGTTATATTGTCGTCGTTGGATTTTCTCAATGTGGATAACAATTTGCGAGATTTAAAAGTGATGAATGATTTTTCAAAAGGTTACATTTTGTTTAATTTTGGTTTATAATTCTATATCTTCCAATTGGGATTTTTGGAATTAAATTCTCAATTGAGTTATCAATGAATTAAAAATAATTAAAATACCGAATATGTGCAAGGGATTCCCGACGCTCTACTGTTCGTTAATTTGAGTACTTTTTCTGTTAATCACTTTGTTTAATTTTAATTTGCATTTAAAATCACTTTTTATTTTCTGGTTAATCATTTAATATTTTCTTTAGCTTCTTTATTCTGTCTGTTATTCTTTTAATTTGTCTCCCTATGGAATCGACACCCCAAAGCTGCACTACAACTATCGCGTTATTCTTTAGGCATAATCAGGCATATCAGACTTCTGGTTTACATTTTTAGGTACTCTTCTCTCAGTTTTCCTTTAAGCCGGTGGAGATGGAGCTCAAAATTTTGCTTCTATTCTTTTTATTCCATTTACTCTATTATAAGGTAAGGGTTTTACATTTGGCAATTTCTTCTCGTTCCTGCTAGTCTTTGGCTTTACTTATTTTTCTTCTTGGTTTTCTTATAGGTCTAGCCTGTCATCAACGGCTACAGTGAGTCCTTCCGTAATGTCCATGTGTCGACTGTCATTAATTCTGATCTTCTCCATCATAGGTACAGGATTCTTGGTTAGGGATCTCTAGATCTGGTTAATAGGGTTATTTGCTAATGATTTACTTTTACTGCGTTTCAGGTATCTTCCCTCTTGGTTTCAGTAGAGTGTTTTATTGTCGTCAGAATTCCTTCGAGGCTTAAGAGATGCTCTTTTATTATTTCTTTTCATGTTGATTACTACTTCATTTTTAACTCTTACAATGTATATTCTCTTTCTTTGACCTTATTTGCAAATGTTTTGAATATTTGAATAAATCAAAAAATAGTTTCTTGATGTGTTCCAAGGGTTTCTGTTTGTCCCAAATTTTCCTAGATGGGAGAGGAGCTTAAAATGGTGATTTTGTTAGTGTTAATTGTTACTATGTTAATCATTGCAACATATTTACTATGCCTTCATCCTCTTTAATCTTTCAGTTATAGTTCCCTAAACTTCGAATGATCTGTATTGTAATAATGTTGCGTGACTATTCGTAAGGTATTTCTATTATTGGATTGAAAGTATTGTTATGATCATAACACCTTAATTACTGAATAGTGTGGTCGGTGTTACTTGTAACTTAATTTATGTCTTTATTCATATTAGTCCAATGTTAGTAACGAATCTAACTCATTTAACTGTTACTAGTTTCTAGAGAGTTCCATTTTTTTATCTTCATTAATTGTACTGTTTTACCATAGTTACTGTTTTAGTAATCATTTATGGTAATTAATTGGCAAACCAACTACCTCGAGCTTATTGAGGGTTGGATCTCTTGTATCTTGTGGATCAATAAAGTAGGTTTTAGGCTTTACGCTCTGGCTTATGTTATAAGAATCCTACTCACTGATACTTAAAAGTTTATTAGCGTTTGTACTACCATCATCCTCATCTTTTCTAGTTATCTCTTCGCTCATCTAATGGTTTCCTCTTCTCAAAATCGTCTTGATTCTCACGACACACCTAATGTACAGCCACCTTCATGGCAACCAACCTTCTCAACTTGGACTGGTCCCATCACAGTTAATGACTCTGTGATGCAGAATGATTCTGTTTCTACAGCGGTTGCCTTCGGTTTTGTCTCTCCTCATGACGAGGGATTATTGGTATCCAAGTATGATGCTAATGTTGTACATGATTCCTTAGTTCTCTATATTCATGCCATGAACTCTGTCTCAAAGGTGGCTCGATGTTTATATGTTAGGGATGCTCAAATTCGATCCCTAAACGACCACATTGTTGTTTTGCAATGATTGCTCATCGAAATAATCAAAGAATTAAGGAGTTCTCATGGGAAAAGAAGAAGCTGGGAAAACTTGTGGATAAATCTAATCAATCTTTAGAGACTCGAATTTTAAATTTAGAAATGGACAACAGTTGATTACAAGAACAATATGAAAGGTTATTGGCTGAGGTTTAAGGAAAATCTATAGTTTCTGATACGTAGATTCATACTTTATGAATCTTAACTCAATGGTTGGATAGGGCACGCCACATGTGTTTCTCAGCCCCAAAGGTATATAATAAGGTTATCAGTCTCACTAATAACTAAGGTTCTAATAGCACACCAACATACACTACCATCCTTTCATCCTCCTTCAATGGTCTCTTAACTCTTAATTCGTGATACTGGCCCAAATGGTATGGTTGTCTCGATAACCAAATCCTTTTTGAATACCAACCTTATTTGTAGTAGTAAACTTTTAATCCGATACCCTTAACTTTTACTCTAAAAAAACTTAATAATCTCATGCTCTGATGTTCTCTGGTTGGTCTTTTCCCAAAAAGACCATTAACCTTTGCTTTAATACTAATTTTGTCACATCCCAGAACCCACCCTATGTGAATTAGGGATAATGACCAACTAGTTAGGCACTTCACTAATACAATAATCTTGATAGAATAATGATGACGTGTCTAACCAAAGGTCTTTTTATCATTTCCCAGTAGATTACATTCTGTTACATAAAATCGTGTAGCGAAATTCTCATTTGTTAAAAATTTTGTTTGAATGCAGTCGTAGTTGGTAGAGCATAATTAGACTATACATTAGAGTTACAATAACATAATCCTTAATTATTACATTATTGATGAATATGTCTCATTATCCTTTTCCTATCATAGAATTTTGGCATCTATGGTTTCAGGTTGTCACCTTCGTAGTTAGGATGCAAATCTTTCTTTCGCCAACGCTTGTGCATTATGATTTTGATAGCATCTGGGTTTGAAAACTTCTTGGTAATCCCTAAAATACATAGGATAAAACTTTGTGAGCTTTATTGAAAAGCTCGTGAGTAACGTCGTCCCCTATCATAGGTTTTCAGGAAAACCCCTTTTCTATAAACTCTCATCGATAGCAATAGAAAAGATCTGTACTAAAAGCTACTGGCATTCTTAAAACATAAATATAAAACTGAGAGTTGCGAGATATAAACTAAAAATCGTGCAAGAGTTTGTGCTAGTTAGTTTTGCAAGTTGAACATGATATCATAAAATCTGATACTGGTAACCAAATAAAACATGCCACATTCTAAAAAATTGTTGTCCTTTAGGACTTTGGTTGTCACGTGGTGGCCTGTAAAGTAAAGCTGTGAAACATATTTTTGTGCCATATATCTCGTAAGCTTAGTCCTTAGGGACTGTAAATGTCACATTGGCGACCTCTATGTAATTTAGAGCTTTAAGCCAACGTAACCTTCTCACCGGATTTAGACTCCCGGCCTAGTCATTTATAAAGATTTACTGGAAGTGAATGGACAGACCTCGACCTATTGTTTATGACAAATAAGAACCTCGGTATATCTAACCTCAACCCGTTGTTTAGTGGAAACAAGAACCTCGGTATAAGGAAGACGCCACAAACGGTGATGAAAAATCCATTTGATAAGTCGTTGGTGAACGCCATAGGAAATCATGATAAGTTCAGATAGTTCTTCAAAGAACCACAGAGAAAATATTCTCCAAAAATTTACTGAATAATCATCTGTCTGTCAAATGCGGCTACAAGTTCTTTTTAAAACATTCTATGAAACCTAGGGCCAAATAAGGCCTACATAAAATAAAAGATATGGGCTGAAAATTTTCAGGCCCAAAACATCCTAAACTACCGACTAAAACTAATTAACAAAAATTCACTAAATAAGTAAAATTTTCGCGTAGCCAAAAATGTCATCAGTGTAGATATGGCAACTTTAAACCCGATTTTTCCCTTGATGCAGCACGAATCTCGAACACCTCAAAGCATACAAGTTGTATAACTATTCCTTGGCTTTCCATAGCATCTTGAATCATCTCAATCGGAGCTCAGATGAGAGAGTTATGCCCAGATTATGAAGCAACGTTGAAATTGTACGAACATCACCCAATTAGCGTTTTTGTGCACTTAACTTCTTAGCTCTCGACCTAGTGTTTGGCCCATCTATAACTTGTAAATGATCTTTAAGACTCGGTCTACCATGGTGCCCATCATTCCCCCTCTCTTCAAAAGGATTTGTCCTCGAATCTTTAAGACTCGGTCCACCATGGTGCCCATCATTCCTCCTCTCCTGAAAAAGATAACCACGAATGGCCACCTGCATCAAAGGGAGAAAGATATATATATATATATATATTTTTTTTTTGTTCTGTTTTGTGAACTATCTTTTTTTTTATTTTTTAATACTCACTTTTTTTTTTGTACTCTCCTTTTTTTTTTTATTCTATTTGTAACTGGGCTAGGGCAAAGTAGAATAAAAAAAAAACAAGCGGTGCAAGTGAAGCAGAGGAAGAAATAAATAAATAAAAAAAAAAAAGCAAGTGGCGCTGATTAGAAAGGTGGTAGGAGAAAGAAAAGAAAAAAAAAAGAAGAAAAAGAAAAGCCAGAAACGGAAAATTCAAAAGCAGAGAACAAAAAAAAAGCAAGAAAGAAAAAAAAAGGTCAAGGAAGCTGCAGCGTAAGGCAGTAAAAAGGAAGAGAAAAAGAAAGAAAAAAAGAACCACAGGAAAAGGACAGAGCAGTGATGCAGCAGCGCAGGAAATAAGACGAGAAAAAGAAAAAAAATAAAAGGGGTGCCGCTTGTTGCGGCTTGGGAGTAATTTTTTTTTTTTTTTCAGGAGTAAAAATCTAATGCATGAATTAAAAAGGATAGATTAGACCTGATTTGTTGTCTGAGTTCTGATACCAAATGATATGAGCCCCGCCAAAAATAATGAGACCCGTTAACGAGATAAGAATCCAAGATCGTTCTACAATCAGATCTGAATGGACAGACCTCGACTTGTTTTTTACGACAAACAAGAACCTCGGTATATATAACCTCAACCCATTGTTTAGTGCGAAACAAGAACCTCGGTATAAGGAAGACGCCACAAACGGTGATGAAAAATCCGTTTGATAAGTCGTTGGTGAACGTCACGGGAAATCCCGATAAGTTCAGATAGTTCTTCAAAGAACCACAGAGAAAATACTCTCCAAAAATTTACCGAATAATCATATGTCTGCCAAATGCAACTACAAGTTCTTTTTAAACATTCTATGAAATCCTAGGGCCGAATAAGGCCTATATTAAATAAAAGATACGGGCTAAAAATTTTTAGGCCTAAAACATCCTAAACTGCCGACTAAAACTAATTAACAGAAATTCACTAAATAAGTAAAATTTTTGTGCAACCAAACACGTCATCAGTATAGGTACAACAACTTCAAACCCGATTTCAAAACATGAAAATTGTAGAAATATTCCTTGGCTTTCCATAGCATCTTGAATCATCTCAATCGGAGCTCGGATGGGAGAGCTATGCCCAGATTACGATGTGACGTTGAAACTGTACGAAAATCACCCAATTAGTATTTTTGTGCACTTAACTTCTTAACTGTCGACTTTGTGTTTGGCCCATCTGGAACTTGTAAAGGATCTTTGAGACTCGGTTCACCATGGTGCCTATTATTCCCCCTCTCTTCAAAAGGATTCGTCCTCGAATCTTTAAGACTCGGTCCACCATGGTGCCAATTAGGAAGTCTACCAGCTCTTAACCCCTAGTAGGGTGTCATAAGGCACTTAAAAATTGAACATGCTTGCAAAACATTCTTTAGGCTATCCATGCTATGAAACATTTAAAGAGATACTACTTAAAAGCATACAATTCAACTACTTATTTCAATATTCAATAAACAGTGATGCAGTTAAAATATTTAGCATAGTAGTTGGAAATGTGTTATAAAGTTATCAATGATTTCTTGTAGTATCATAAAACTATAAAGAACTACATTTCATGGAAATGTCTCTACTTCAAGGTTCAGGGTTACTCACTTGTGGTCCAGTGTCCACAGTCATTCCTTTATTCGCCTATTTCACATGCCTCGACATTCCTAAAGGACGGGTCAAAAAAATAAAGGTACTATATCAATATAATACTCGACTTAATCTTTGCTTACTTAATGTACTTAGTCTCTTTTGGACATAATCTTACTGTTTAGGATTCCCTTATGTTCTTTAATTAGGGTTCCTAATATTTCTTAGTTCATCGTATGCTCACTTTAGCTTTTAGGGGCATTTTTATAATTTTACACTTTCATGTGGGATCATGTTCAAGTACCTGGATGCTTAGTTTGACCTCACCTATATGTTCACTGTGTCTTAAAACATTAATTATGCCCCTTCTTATATTTTCTCAGTCTGTTTAATAACCTGTAAAACATTAAGGGCACTTTAGGAATTTCACATTTCTATGTGTTTATATTTTCGGTACCCAGACTAACTAAACAAACTCCACTGTTAAGTCCGGTACATCAAAAAATGTTAAGGTCGGTACTTCTATAGTCATCGAGGTTCAATTGGTAGCTAAATTAATACATTAGGACAAAGTTAGAATTATTCCAGTTTGTCCGTTCGTGTTTTTCAAGATCTAATTTTTTAAATCAAACTTAGTCATTGAGTTTGGGACGCCCAAAAAGATTGGGTTCGGCTCTTCTTTCATTTAAATTGGCCTTGATTTGGCCTATTTTTAGCTTACAAGCATTTAAGTATTTTGCTATAATTAAAAGGATTTTAAATTAATTTTTAAATAATTTTTGGGGACTTTCTGTAATTTTCATAAGATTCTGGGGTAAAAACTTAATTTTAGAAAGTTATTAAATAAATCGTCTGATTCAGTGAAATTTCAAGTGAATCGGTTCAATTTGGTTAAAAACCAAATGGTTCAGTCGATCTGTGATGTCGTCACGACATCACAATGACATTTGCCCACTTAATTTGAAACGTCATCGTTTTGTTTACCTTTAGTATCCATTTTAAGCGAGTCAAGACCCGATAAGATTTTCACGTCGTTCAATTTCTGGGACTTCATGCAATAGTTTCACATTCCCAAAACTAAGCAAATTGACCCAAAACTCGTTTACAAAATTATCTGACTTCGATTGTAAGTTTTGTTTTCTCTCTGATTTCTTTGTTGTTTTCCTTGATTTTTCTTCCTAAGTTCACATTTCTCTATGCTCTTCTCATCCCCAAGATTCAACAAGGATGAATCTCAAGTTCTCATGGGAACTAGTTTTTGGAAGTTCATTCATAGTGGTTCCTTAGGGTTTAATTGCTTTCACTATTTATTTAACTCCATTCTCTACTACAAATTAATATCAAAACTAAATATCTCAAAAGAAATCGAAGAGAACAAAGTTTTTACCTGCTTGAAGCTTGTTAACAGTTTTCTCTCTTCTTGGTTGTTTCTCTCTCTAGACACTATTCTCTCTAATGCAGCTTTTTCTTCACTGTTTCATGTCCATTATTCCCCCTTGTGATGACTTCCAAATCTTCTAAGTTCAACCTTTTTCCTCTCCTCCCCGTTTTTGTAGTTTCTATCCCTTCTTCTCTCTCCGTGTGACTAGCACACACATGTACATATATGCACACGTCACTTTCTCTTTCTACAAGTTGTTTTTTCACTCTTTTTTTATTTCGGTTGGTGGAAGACATTTCCTTTCATTTCTCTTTTTCTTTTAAATAATTCACTCACTTTCATGCATATATGCATATATATATATATATATATATCTATATATCCTCTTGCTATCTATATATTTAATATACACTATTCACTCACAAGCATAAGATACTGGTAGGGTGACAATCACTTTTGAATGTCCCCTTATCTTGTCTGTACAATAATACGCACACTATTCGATCTCATGTGCAAGTATTGTTCATACACTATCGTTGTCTACACATATACATTTTGGTATTATTCAGTTATCGATGCATTATATCACTTAACATTATTAACCGTGGTTAGATTAAGTTTGTATATAATTAAGTCATATTCCTAACCTTAATTCATTATTATTGTACATGACACTTCGCAGCTTCAAAAAGATCTTCCGTTATTATATCTTTTGATACATTGCATAAATTTCCTTTTTGATGGAATCCAACGTTATGCTATACATTAGCATTGTTTCGATTTCTTTTACAATAATTCTAATAAAATTGGGTAGGGGTGTTATATGTGTACTATGTCAAATTCAAAAAGCAGTAGTAGCCACCAAGCAATGTGGCTTGATAGGATCAGTTTTTCAAAGATATACTTCACAAGGTCCATGCGAGAAACCAAGTGTATTGTATAAGCCATCATATAATGACGGACCTTTTGGGTAAACTAGACAAAAGCTGTAATACCCCAAAAATCTGACAAAGACCCGGATTACACCTCGACTTAAGAAAAATAGGTTATGTAATATTAATGATTTAAATAGCTCAAAATATAGTAGGCCATGATGGAATTAATTATTAGAAAATATAAAATTAATTCAGATAATATAGGCTCTGGAAATAGACGACCCGGTTAACTGAGTGCCAGGATAAACTAATGGGATTGATACGAATCATTAATTATAAAAATTTAATATGTATATAATATGGGACACAAACGAGATCAGTATTGGCAAAATAAATCATTATGATAATTGAGTCTCGGCTTTATGGCAAATTTACTGACATTTTATAATATAATATTTTATGGAATAAAATATCTATAAAATATTAAATACGATAAGGTATAAAAATATATTTATATACGAAATAGAGCCCTGGTATCTCTATTGTACATAACATATAAATGTGAGGTGGCTAACATAATATCTATATAATAATATAATATTAAAAGTTTCAAAGGAAGTTATTGGAACCGAAAGAATTAGAAAAGAAAATGAGAGCAGCCAATATATATATATATAAGGAAAAGGAAAGAAGCTTCTTGAAGAAGTTGGAATTTAGGGGGAAAAGAAGAGTAGTCAAAGCTGCTAGAAGGAGGGAGTCGGTGAAACAGCAGAAGCTGCTGGAACTCTCATGAAGTGTATTATATAGAGTTAGATATTTAGATACACACAAATATCATGGCATCTAGAAGGTTCTAGCAAGAAGCTGCCGAAGCAATTGATAAAAAAAAAAAAAAAGGCAAATCGTGGAGCTCTAGAAACGGTGCAGCAGCAGGTATATATTTATGTGCAGAGATATATATACGTTCTTGTTTGTAGGAAAATTTGGGGGAAATCACGTTGGATTGATCGTTGGTTGGGGGATTCTGTATGAGACGTTTTAGGTTTGCTTGAGGATTGGTTGCGAGAAGGTGATTCGAATCAATTTGGGTGCCATGAAATAGGTAGAAGCGGCAGTTGGCGAAATCCCCTGTTTTGATTAAAGGCAAATGTTTTTGCAATGGTCAACGGAGGATGATGACACGGATGTATGGGCATGGATGGAGCTGAACTTGGGTTGAAATTGAGTAGTAATCAAAGCTGTTGATTAAGGAAGACGTTACACCGTAACCTGATTCGAACAGGGGTTGCTACTGGAGTTGCGATAGGGAGCGACGATGGTGCTGCAGTGGGAATATATGTATATATGTGTTGGTGCAGAAAGGGGGAACCGAAGTGCGGAGTGAAGCAGTTCGCCGCACGGGGTGGATTCTGTTCGGGTTCCTCTGTTTTGCTGTTTCTAATTGAGAACAAGGGCTGTTCACGGGGATCTCTTGAATAATTGGTGGGATTTCGGGTTATGGCGTTCATTCCTCGTCAAGTAGGAGGGACTTCGACGGGGTTGAATCACTACACAAGTGGGGTTTGGAGGAGTTGACCCCGATGGAGAAGAACTTTTATGTTGAGTCATTGGCAGTAGCAGCAATGGTCGGCGATGATCGTTGTCAACGGCAGTGACCTTGAATCTGTTCTGTAAGCAAAGGGACAGCTGACCATAAATCTGCGAAGATATAAATTGACAATGTGCCGACAATGGCTTGCAAACAATGATGAACCAGTGATGTAATGGGAAAAAGAACTGTGATGGTAGACAATAACACCTGGAACATTAACCACCTTGCTACTATTGGATGAGCGATGTCGTCTTATGAAGATGAATTATGTGAGATTATGAAGTCACTGGATGTGGACTGGAGCATGATTGCTAAAGCTTCTCCTTGTTATGTGACTTATCTGAAGGATTCCATGGATCAAATTATCAATTGTTTTGAAAGCAATGTTGTTGTTAGTTAGATTATAGCTTTGGAAACTATTGCTACGGTCCAAATGAGAATTGATGAAGCTAAGCAAACTACACAGTAACAAGTGAACAGAGCATTAAGGGATCATGTCTGGTTTTCTTGGACTTGGATATTACAGCCCCCAAGATAATGATTCCACTAGAAGTTCATGTGGTTGGGATTCGGAATGGAGAAACAAAGAATCAGTCGGAGAGTTAAATGATGATTGCAGTGCCAGTGGAATGTTAACTGCAACCAGACAAAGGTTGGATATGTTTACATCTGAGGCATAGGATGATCTTTTGGATGTTGAATCAATTATGATGGCCATCAGAAGGATAACGCCAGGATATACACGGACGTGGTTAACAACGTATCTAGAGGATATCTATGAATAAAGATAAGCGTCATGTTCAGGTGAGTAACTAGGACTCCTGACTTGGTGTATAATTTTTGTATACTATACTACTTTATATGCTGAACTGTTTTATACACTGTATTGTTTTAAATAATATGCCTTCATGCATACTCTTTATACTGCATTGCGCATGGCATGATTCCATTATGTCTTGCTTTTTGATGTATCCTGTTCTGATACTGTTCGGGTTTGTTCTGTTCTGTTATACGCCATTTGGAATCTGTTCTGTTTTGGCTCAGTTTTAATCTGATATGTTCTGTTAGGGAGTGAGTATAAGTCCTACCCCAGAGGGACCAGGCAGCTGCTCCTGACGAGGAGTGAGTATAAGTCCTACCCCAAAGGGACCATGCGGCTGCTCCTGATCTGTTTTCTTAGGGGGTGAGTATAAGTCCTACCCTAGAGGGACCAGGCGGCTGCTCCTGATTTTTTCAGTTTTGATCTGTTGTGTTCTGACCTATTCTGTCCTGGTCTGTTCTGTTGATTTGTCTGGTCTGTTTTGTTGATCCGTCTGATCTGCTCTATTTTGTTCTGTTATCTTCTGATCTGTTCTGTCTTGGCTCTGTTCTGATTTGTCCGATTAGTCTGTTCTGATATGATCTGTTTGAGCTGCATTTGTTCTACATAAGCTGCATTATTCTCTTTGAGCTGTATTTGAGCATACATATATATATATATATGAACTAGATTTGAAACCCATGGCAGGAACCTATGTTACTCACTGAGCTTATTTAAGCTCATTCCATTTATTTAACATTTTTCAGGATATAACTCCATTGGATTAGAAAGCACAAGGACATGATTTGTGTAGACTAAAAGGCATTCCCAAGTGAAGATCTGATGGCAATAAAATGTGGAGACTTGGGTTCTGATGGGTTGACTCTAGCTATTCAGGTGAGTGTGATGATATAGTTGTTATCCATGTACAAGAGATATGTAGGGACATGGCTCATGGTAATGGTATTCCAAAGGAATTAGATATGCTCTTTGTTCTATGTCTGGTTGTGGATGTGATCTGTGGCTTAGAGTTATTAATTGTTTGATTATAGACTTGCTCTGTGGTACATACCTCTGATTGTGGTATATTGATGATTTGCGTTCCTAAGATAAAAAGGTTTTAATTGTCGCTGTTCTGACCCTACATTTGGAATGTAATTCATCGTAAGGTTCAGAAGTTTGCCTTTGGTTGGTCGCATCGTCGGTCGGAGACTGGCAAGGCGGCTAACTGGCATCACATCTTCGGTATCTGCATAGGGTGAGGTGCAGGATGTGACAAAAGCAGTGCACATTTTTTTCAAGGGCATTATAGTTATGCTCAGAGGAGATCAATTTCTAACTCACATAGTAAACAACCTTCTCCTTTCTTTCCTGTGTTTTATTTTGGGCCAATATAGCCCCAGCAGTTGTGTCTGTTACCGTAAGGTACAATAATAAAGGAAATTCGGGTTGTGGGGGAACCAGGACTAGTGGATTGGACAAATATTCTTTGATTTTTTTGAAAGCCTCTTGGCATGAGGGGTTCCACTTTTTGGGAGAATCTTTCTTTAGAAGTTTGAAAATGGGCTCATAAATAGTAGTCAACTACGATATAAATCTGCTGATATATTGAAGTCTCCCTAGGAAGCCCCTAACTTACTTTTCTATTTTGGGCAGAAGCATCTCCATAATGGCTTTGATTTTTGTGGGATCCAACTCTATCCCTCTTTGACTTATCATGAAGCCTAAGAGTTTTCCTGATGTGACCCTGAACACACTTTTTAGGGTTTAGTCTGTCACGACCCAAAATCTGTGTGGACCTCGTGTCGCGACCGCCACCCTTCGGACCGAGGGCCTTAGGGCAAGGCTCACATAGGAAGCAGTATCGAATAGATGTGCGAGATGTGGTTTGCGGAAGCATAAAAAAAAAAAAAACATTTTCTTTTCTTTTCTCATTTTACAATTTGCACATCGGTCCGGTACTGTTGCTCTTTACATTGTAGAGCATAAGTAAAAACTTAAAGACTTTATAACATTACATGTCCACTACCCCGAGAGGCTTAATACACATTCTTACACTGTCTACTAATACAAAATGTATTATTAGAGTTCATAGGGTCTCCCAAAAGCAACTACTTAAACATATCTTCCCAAACGGCCAGATTCATCATCAACATCAAAATCAGGTCTGCCGTGAATCACCTGAAAGGAGGACTGATAAAAATTCGGGTAAGCTAATCTAAGCTTATAAGTAATTCCTGCACTTGTCATGGGGTTTTCAATTGGTAGTGGTTTAGCACATGAGAGTTTATAAAATACTCACTACCAATTGCTCGTACGTTTAAAACACAAAGTACATGCATTCTTAAAATAGACAGATTTAAAACATTTAAAGTATTCAAGCCAAACATACATTTTTTCAAGTAGAGTATATGTACTTCAAAAGCATATAAACATACATAATAAAAATGGGGGTAAAAACTTGCTTCCATTTTCAAAAGCGTTTGTCATCTTTTCTTTTTAATTAGGTGGAATCTGTTTTGAACTAAACTTCCGTTTTACTGCAATGCTACAATAGAGATATCTCATTTGCCTGGGGGATTAGATCCTGTTACTAGGCATTTCTTCCTGTCATAGTTGAATCCCAAAGGATTTCAACGTCGCATGTGGTGCTTAAGCACCATTTATCTTCTAAAACATTTATCACATGGCTTCTTTAATATATACTTTTCACGAGTATTTAAAACATGTAATATGAAACTTCTGTAACAGGACTTCAAATACTTGGAATAATAAAATTCAGAATATTTAAGGAAATTGGCATTTTAGTCAGACATGCTAAACATTTTTAAGAAATGAACTGTATAAAAAAAAAAAAAAAAAACATTTACGGAGCATGTCATAACAGAATATTTTAAAACAGGAATCACGTAAATACTGAATTTGATATTCAAATGCTTCACATAACTTGAACTTAAAACTTCTTCAAATATATGGAGTTAAATCTCTACTTTAAATACAGGGTTACTCACCTTATACGTCTGGGTTGGCGCTATTGATGTGCCTTTCCCTTTCCTTTGTAGTTCATAAGAACAATTCACAATAGTCCATTAACTTCTCATTTACTTCAAACATCTTTTACTGATGCTTCTTAACTTATGCTTAGATCGTATTGAATCCTAACTTTAATCTTAGGCGTTATACTTTTAAGGTATTCTCTTCTTGTAGCTCTATTAACTTCAAGTTAATTTATTTACTTTATATGTTCACGTGTCATGTCTCCTCGTATTCCATTTCAAATAATGTATCGTACTATTTCGTTTCGTACCTCGGCAGCGTATTGATGTATAGTCACCTAACTTATGCTATTCATCAAATTTTATGTCTCTTTATTTTAAGTACCTATTTTGGTCAAATATACTCTACCATTTAGTCCAGAACGTCGAACAAAGTCAATTTAGGCTTTCGTAGAATTTAATTCAGACTTTTGCACTAAAAAGGAAAAATGGTCATTTTACCTATTTACGTGTCATATTTTTCTGTACTTCGTTTCACAATTTGGACCTCACTATTGAGTCCGAAAAGTTAAAGAAAGTCAATTTAGACCCTCTCTGGTTTCAATTTGGCTTTAGGGGTACTAGGGGTAATATGGTAATTTTACCCCTTCACGTGTCTTAATTTTTTGAGGTCCCATCTCGTAAAATGGACCTCACCATTGGTCTTAGTAGGTCCAAAATAGTAAGAATACATGAATAACTTGTCCAATTTGGACATTTGACATGTTAGGGCAGTTTAGTAATTTACATTTTAGTGTCTTATTTTTTGGAGTCCCGTTTCATGAAATGGACCCCACCATTGGATCCAGAATGTCCAAAATAATCAAAATACACTATTGTTTTACTTTATTTGGACTTCGTTTGCCTTATTTATGACCTAGGGGTAAAATCGTCATTTTACCTAATTAATAAAATAAATTATTTTATTATTTATTTATTTTTCAAGGGTGTATTTGCATTAATTTTTCAAGAACTGGGCCAGAATGCAATTTCGTAGAACTATTGGGGTCAAAGTATAATTAAGTAAAATTCTAGTTTTCTTTTAATTAATTTAATCACTGAACCGGAGGGTTTCTAGTTTAAAACACTAAACCGGTTTATTCAAGTACTGAACCAGCCGGTTCAAGCCCCTTCAGAAAATCGGGAAACAATGTCCTCTTAAATCTCCTTATCCGTGTTTAGGTTAGTTCCCTCTTTAAATTTTAATTTCTTATTCACGTACCCAAACAGTCCAGAATTCAAATTTAAAACCTATTTATCCCAAAACGGCGCCGTCCCACAAAAGCGGTGGCATGCCTGTGAGTGGACACATGTCCAAGTCGACACGGTAGGCCTAAGCGATTGGGCAACTCGACTCGGTCGACTCGTCGTCTTCCCCATCGCGTAGAGTACTGTAGCCCTAATTTTCGATTTCAAAACCTTTCAATTTCGTGAAGTTTAGGATCGATCTATTCTCTGCTTTTGGTTCCAAATCATTTCTGGGAGTCTAAGGGTCGGTTTTGCATTCATTGGAAGTGTCGATTTTAGCTTAAATGTCTGGTTCAAGGTTTGATAATGAAACTTGCAACTGGTTCGTAAACGCTTGTTTTTGGCCCAAAACTCATGAGGTTTGGCTTTGTCACGCCCCGAATTCCAGCGAACCCAAGGCGCGACTGAACGAACGGAAAGTAAATAAAATATAAAGTAAATAAAAGACAACCTAACAGATTCAACCTAAACTTACAGTCATTTCCTTCAATGTACATCCATATAAAGCACAGTCAATAAAAACATTCAACATGTCGTTCAGGCTTAAGCCCTTATACAATATCAATAAATCTCGAAATGTGCTCCCAAGGACCAAGATCATTCTAAGCTCCTGTCTCCTCCACTCTGCAAGACTCCTTCAAGTCTCGAGTGTTGGGAACGTCATCTGTGAGGAGTTATCCCACGTATGGGTCAGCTCAACTGCTGGTATGATGTAATGCTAATGTAAGGAACAAAATTAAGGACGTGGCATGTGCAAGTGTACAATTATTTCTACATGTCATTCAATATTATTCATACAACGTACTAGCAATAATCTACACGTCATTCAACTGATTAATATAATTTAAGGCGTAGCATGTGCAAGTGTACAATTATTTCTACATGTTATTCAATATCATATATGCAATGTAATAACAATAATCCACATGCCTTCCAAATCATCCATACCATGTAATAGCAATAATCCACATAACATCCAAGTTATCCATGCAATGTAGTGACAATGCCATGAAACACCCACACAACTCAATGCCACAACCATGCCAACTCTATGCCACAACCATGTCAACTCTATGCCATGTCCATGTCTCGTTTTCGGAACACATCCGATGGAAGCTGAGTACCATGTCTCGTTTTCATAACACATCCAATGGAAGCTGAGTACCATTTTTAGCACCACGTGCTCAACCCATACTATGCTTTCAATGCATCACACTATGCCAATATACTTTAATTCCATCATGCAATAATACAATCTCAGATAAGCAATTTTTACCAACACATAGAGCATGCCTTTAAACAATGTATTCCACTTAAATCAATCACAACATCTGAATAACAAAACATCTTCCACATGAATGTATGTAATATATGATCAACGGAAATACATACTCAAGCCATTTGTTCACAATCTTAACAACTCCCCAAAATTATAAATCACGTACAACCCAACACATAGAATAAACCATATCCCTATAGAGCAGTAAGAACTAAATGAGTAATATAAACAATCAACTCAAGGTTTCTTTTTAAAGTAATATTCCTTATGTGATTTTCTGCCGTTAAACAAGTAAACATATGATTCAATCAATCAACATGCAAATCATTCCTAAACTTAATTCTATTCCTTAGCACAATACACCATACCTGATGGGTCAATCTCGATCTTAGGAAAGTGTACTCGTAGTCTAGTCGAATCACGGTGAGAATACCGAAGGTCAGATCACCTTTTCCTTGCCTTTTCGTGTCCCTAAAACCATAACATGTGACTCAGTCCATTCAACAAATTTTATGTCTTTATTTTATGAGTTTCTATTTTACTAGATTTAACTCTACCATTAAGTCTGGAACGTCGAAGAAAGTAGGTTTAGGCTTTCGTGGAATTCAATTCGGACATCCAAGCTAAAAAGGGTAAAAATGATCATTTCGTACTTTCATGGCTTCCCATTTCCTGAGGCCTCTCCTCATAAATCGGACCCCACAGTTAGGTCCGGAATGTTCGAGATAATAAGATTTCACTATTTGTTTATTTAAATCGGGGTTCGTCTGACTGTGTTTTGACTCAAGGGCATTTTGGTAATTTTCAAGGGTTCCACAGGTCTTTTATTTTTTTTGGGACCTTGTATTGCATCACAGACCTCACCGTTGGTCTTAATAGGTCCAAAATAATTAGAAAACATATAAGGCTTGCCTCATTTGGGTGTCGGACCATTTTAGAGCATTTAATTTAATTATATATATTTCATTTGGAAAATAGAGTAAATGTAATACATATAAATATATTTATTGAGTGCAAAAGAGAGACAGAATTGTCCTGTCTCACACGGTCACGCGCCCAGCCCCCACGCGCCCCACGCGGGTTCAAGTATCGGCAGCCACCCCCTTTTTTTTTTCTTTTCATTTCTATTCCCCTCATTGTTGGGCCCAATTCATTGTGGCCCAATCTGCTTATGAGTTCACCATTTTAAAAGATAAGGGAGGCCCAGTGCTCATCAATCAAAACAGGCCCAAGTCATTAAATTAATTAAGCCCAAATTGGAAATCAAAACAGGCCCAAGGCAACAGGCCCAAGCTCAGCCCCTCTTCGTCCCCAGTTTTCCGACCAACAGTCCGGTCGTCTTCTCCGGCCATGTCGCCGGAGACCGCGACCCCTCCTCTCATTTTCTCCCTATTTTAACGTCCAAATCTTATTATTTTTACACGAAAATAAATCTGGGACTTTAGGCAACAAATTAGAGTATATTTCAGCCCCTAAACCAACCGATTTTCCGACCTGCGCATGTCCCTTTTCCGGCCAAAACCCAGTTTTCGGCCAACTGGTTTCTTCCACATTTTATGGCATTTTCTTCTCTGTTTCGACTCATTTCTCAAGGAAATTTGTTCCTGCACCTACCAGGCACACTTCCCTATCATCTAAACAAAATTTTAAACACAAATTTTCCAAAACCCGATTATCACTTGAAACCTGCAACCCCACTGTTCTCCCTTGTTTCTAACTCATTTCAACTGATTCTTTTTTCAATGTTTTCCATTTTTCTTACTCTACAAGTTCCTACAATTGAATCAAATTAACATGCTTAAAATTTAAAGAAATCGAATTGCATATAACTTACCAATTTTTCTGGTTCCTCTCGTGTTGCAGGTCTTCTTCTTCTCCTGCTTCCACTTCTGATTCCTGGTTTTCCTTCTTCCTCAAAACTCTCTCTCTATCTCCCTCTCCCTCTTCTCTATTTCTGATTTTCTTTCCCTCTAGCCGATGTATCTACACACATACATATGTACTCCCTCATGCAACCACCTGCCACAGCCACCCTTCCCTTCCTTTTCTGACTTTCCCCCACTGTTCCAGTCACCCTTCCTTCACGCCAAGCAACTTTGCATTAAATGCAAAGCTGACTTGTGTAATATATATATATATATATATATATATATTAATGTATACACTTATTAACCCTACCTCACCCTCTCACATGCACGGCTGGTACACCTATTAGCCCTACCTCACCCTCTCACATGCACGACTGGCATGCATACTATATATATATATATATATATATATACACACATCACATACCTACAAGCACACTATACATGTACCCATTTACATTACTTATGCACCACAGATTTGATAATAATAACAATAATAATAATAATAATAATAATAATAATAATAATAATAATAATAATAATAACAATAAATACTAATAATAAGAATAATCAAAAAATTTAAAAAAAAAAAATTTAGGTTATTACAAGCTCAAATTGATCGTCATATCATGGGGGTCCAGTCCTCATTCCAAAAATCAGGTTTAGGGGTTTATTTTGGAAGTTGGGTTCTAGACCCGTAACTTGTAACCTCGGATTTCTAGGGCAACTCTAGGCTATTGGGTCACGGCTTGTGGTTTTTAGCATGCTTGTAGGGTCTAGTTAAGATCCCAATATACCAAATCTAGTTTGGTTGCCATTGGTCTAGACCTGCTTGGACAAGGTCCTCCAATGGTGGACTCTTCTGGGTTTGATGTTTTAGGGCCGTTTTTAAATTCTATCTTCATGTCTTATTCATGTTTATGTGCCCTAAATATCATACATGCATGAATACAACCTAAGCAACTTGCATATATGCATAAACTTTAGAGAGAGAAAATATCCAAGTTTTGTGGTTTTACCTCAAACACTGGTATTCCTCTCATTCTCCTTCTGATTTCCTCCCTTTTTCTTCTCAAAACTCTCTCTCTCTCTCTCTCTCTGTATGACTGAATTCTCGTGTGGGTGTGTGTATACAATATGTAAATATGTATATAGGTGTACACTTGATCATTGCAAAATCTAATTGCCCCAACCATGAGCTCACCCTTGCTTGCTGCAGCATCTCTAATGAGTGTCCTCAGTCACTGTTTTGGGGTAGGCCATCAATTGGCCATATGTGTGTGTGGTGTTTTGTGTGTATATATATATATATATACACACATACATATAATATAACTCACACATACCAACACACTTGGAGACACACACACAGAGTTTTACACCTTAGATATTTGTATGTTTTTATATATTATATATGGATATATTTAATTATGCTTTATACGCATCCATGTATATACTTACACATCTACATACTTGGCCATGTATACACCTTTAATGTGTGTATGTGTGTGTCATCATATGTATTTTTTTATTATAACTAATAATTAATTTCTTATATTTAATTAATTAATTTTTTTCTTAAGTGTAAAAATCTTTACACTAATTCTTCATAACCTCGTAATGCATGCCATATGACCCGATATTTTTGGGTCGGGGTATTAAACATAATTGCTACGGAATCAACAGAGACAGGTTGGTGATTGAAACTAAAGTGATGTATAGTCGTCTTGGGCTTTCAAGACTTTTACTGAAAGTTCACGTGTTAGGGTTCGAATCAACCTTATTACTTAAGGTCTCGGTCACTAATTAATATTTAGTGATTTAATGATTCTTAGTCGAGTCGGGGTGTCACATAGTCTCATTTTGTATTTCGAAGAACTTTCTTAGGCAAACGGAATAACCTTCTATGCCTTTAGATTTTATGATCATGTCATCAACATAGACTTCGACCTCTTTATGAATAAAGTCATATAAGATGGTAGTGGCTGCCCTCTAATATGTAGGCCCCGTATTTTTCAAGCCAAAAGGCATGACTGTGTAGCAGTATGTCCCCCACTATCTTGTGAAGGCAGTTTTTTTTGTGTGATCGAGGTGTATCTTGATTTGATTATACCTAGCTAAACCATCTACAAAGGACATTATGGCATGTTGAGTTGTGTTGTCTATTAAAAGGTTAATGATTGGCAAAGGAAAGTCATCTTTTGGACAGGCTTTGTTGAGGTCCCTATAGTTAACGCATATGTGAACTTGCCCATCCTTTTTAGGGACAGGGAAGATATTGGGTAACCATTACGAGTATTCGATCACGGCCAAAAATCCTACAACTAACTGTTTCTTGACTTCCTTTATGATTTTAAGGGACTATTCTTGCCTGAGTTTCCTCAATTTCTATTTAATTGGTTTGGCATCAGGATGAGTCGGGATTTTATGTTGGACTATGTCTATGTCCAAACCGGGCATGTCTTTGTAGGACCATACGAAGACATCTTGGAATTCTCTTAACAGTTTAGACAAGATTTCTTGTTCACCTTAGCTAAGGGTTGCATCGATCTTTACCTCTCTAGTCTCACCTTCTAACCCTAAGTTAATGGTCATCGTTTGTTCTATGAGAGGTTGAGCACTATCTTGAGATTTGGTGACTATTTTGGCCAAGTCTATTAGAAACTTTCTATCATCTATGTCCAGGTTATTGTATTCTTCAAATTCATCATCATGTTCATTATCTGCCATAAAAAGATACTTAGAAAAAGAATTTATTTCATCAAAAGAAAGAAAAATAAATTCAGCGAGTTCGTCAAGATTAATGAAACTAAAGAAAAAGAGTCCTCACACTCAGAGTCAAAAGCATTGTAGGAATCTGTATCAGTCAAGTTTGAGTAACCAAATTCTTGCTCAAGTTATTCATCTGATACTAGCACCCCTTTGACTAGGAGCCAATTGGTGATTGGAGCTTGGATGGGCATAATGTCTTGGATTGGATCTTCTCTCATGTTG
Organism: Nyssa sinensis; assembly: GCA_008638375.1. Lineage (NCBI taxonomy): Eukaryota > Viridiplantae > Streptophyta > Magnoliopsida > Cornales > Nyssaceae > Nyssa > Nyssa sinensis. The sequence goes on from CM018052.1 coordinate 3,480,395, forward strand.
TATATGGAGATCATGTCAACCATATCATCAATAAGTTCTATCTTGGCAAAGCACTATGTCAGTCCTTCGAGCTCTTCGATCCATTCTTCTTGTTAAGGATCATGTTGCTCAATTGGTACCACCACCTCCTCATAGAAACCACAGGTGTAGTCGCCGAATATTTCCCAATCGGGAACTTTGGACTTGGCCATAGCATTGTACCATGGCTCAAGGAACCTGTAGTACAAATAGTCCTCTCTTTTTTTAACAACCCCCCGTTGAAGGTGAGGAAGTGAGGCTTTATTTCTATGAGTGGCTGCCCTTTTTCTCGAGCGATTTTCTTGGTTTGTGCAGTCAAAGACTTATCGCAGAAATCTTTCTCGGTGGTTGAGTATTTAAGCCCTAATGTGCATTCCCTTTCTGGTTGGTGAGGTGGTGTAGGTAGACCTTGTAAATTGAATCCAAGGCCTTTACCCGACACATATCCCATGTCGACCATCATATTTATCATGGTTTGTTTGTATAAGCCTCTGTCAAGTACTTGTTCTAACTCAAGGCTCCCTATACGGTTGAAACCTGGCGAAGGTAAATCATTGGCATTATGTTGGATCCTTAGTACGGGGAAAGCATCCCCAACAGGATCAACATCCCCATGTATGGTGACTACCTTTATTTGATATGCAAATTTGAGCATCTAATGTAGAGAGGATGCTACAACTTTTATTTCATGTAAGCATGGCCTTCCAAACAACAAATTGAAGGATGTCAGGATGTTTAGTACTTGAAAATGTGTTGTGATTTCAATTGGGCCGAGATTCATGGTAAGTGCCATGAACCCTACAACTTCCCTCTAAGTATTGTTATATGTCCTAATTGCTTACGCTAATAAAGTGAGATCGGCTACCTCTAAGCCAAGGCACTTTGCAGTCCTAAGAGGACAAAAGTTAAGAGTAAAGTCGTTGTCAATGAGCACCATAGGTATCCTCTTTCTGAGGGCATCTATGGTAATATACAGAGCCTTAATATGTTCGGCCCCTCCTTTTGGTAAGTTATGATTAGTGAAAGTGACAATATTGTTAAATTTGACCCCTCCAATGACTTGCTTGAGTTGTCTGAGGGTAGTGGTGATAGGGACCTGTGCTTCATTTAGATGCCTAAAAAGAGCCTATCTATGTGGAAAGGACAATGTTAATAACCCCCATACTAAGATGTTGGCTTATGACTTCTTGAGTTGTTTGAGGAGCTCACCTTCGATAGGAATCTGAGGTGGGATTCCTATTGATTCTTTGGGTTTCAACAACATTATGAGTTGGTCATCTAGAATGGTCTCCCCCCTCATGTGACATGTATTACATTGGTTGAGCCGGGCAGACTTTTATTTCCCATGAGTTCGTCTCAAGTGATCATGCTACACCTAGAGGAATTCCTAGAATCATTAATGAGGCCGCTTGGATCTGAATGTTTGAGTCTTAACATGTTGATATTAAGTCATGCATTATGGGTCGACAAGGGTTTGTGGTGACATCGGGCTTTGCTGGTACAGCCCCTATTGTTCCTCTATTAACTAGGTCTTGAATTACGTGTTTTCGAGCTCGACACTAATTTATGTTATGTCCATCACCTTGACGATAGGCGTAATCCTAGTTTGAGTTTAACCCCTTAAGTAAAAGGTTCGGAGCTGGTCTTGGTTCCAAGGGTTGAAGAGGCCCCTTCTCTCAGAAGTTATTATCTATGTCACCCATTGGTGCTGGTAAATCTTAGAATTGCCTTTGAGGGCATTTCCGTGGGACACCTTGCAATGTTGGCCATGAAAATGACCTTGATGTGCTGATGTAGTGATCATATGGGTCGAACCACTTGGCTTTGAGGTTGGAAAGATCTTGCGAGGCTTTGAGTCACTTGCTTTGAGAGTGCCATCATTAACCGCATCTTCTACTTATGTTACAACCCCTACTAGTGCTTTAAATGTCTCAAAGTATTGGGTGAAGAGAGTTTGTTGGTAGACCAGAAGCAAATTCTTTTTTACCATCTGAACATGTTCGGCCTTATTTGGCCGCTTGATCATTTGAGCTACTTTAGTCCGCCACCAAGTGATGAATGTGGACAAACTTTCTTTCGGTTCTTGCTTCGTGGTCTCCAAGTCTCAAAGATTGATTTCAAGTTCATTATTGTACTTGTACTACTTGACGAAGGCGTTGCATAGTTCCTCCTAATCTTTGGAAAATGTATCTTCTAAGTTTAAGTGTCATCACAAAACGGCTCTGGTCAAGGTTTGGTGAAACATGTCAGAACCTAGCCCATGCGGATTACAGGGATGTGACTGCCACCCTTTGGCCTAGGGGCCAGAGGGTGGACCAGAAGGAACATTACCAGACGGCGGTGTAACTATGAATGTATTTTTGCGGAAGCGTGAAACATTTTTTTTTTCCGCACATCCGCCCAGAACTGTTGCTCTGCAGAACAATACAATTATCAGACATACAGAGCTTACTAAATTTTGAAAAGTTATATATAGTACATGGTCATTGTCCTTAGGGACATAATTATATAATTTTCCAAAATAGAATGCTACAAAAGATTTTAGGGTTAAAATGCTAATTCAAGTGCGGAGCTCCCGATGCCCTTCCTTAGTACGGGCAAGGCTCCCAATCATCTTCATTACCTAAAAAAGTCATGGGTAATAGATCCATGTGAGTTTTATGAAAAGCTCATGAGTAATTCCAGTACCTTGTCATGGGTTTTCAACTAATAGTAGGTTAGGTGTAAGAGAGTTAATAAAACAATCACTACCAATTACTCATACACTTCAGATACCGAATACAAAAATCTTAAGATTGATAGCATGAAGCATTCAGGGCATTCAAGCTAGGCACTTATTTTATCAAATACAGGATACAGAAATCTTCAAAACATGAAACATGATGCATTCAAGGCATTTGAGTAAAACAGTTATTTCACATATACAGAGTACAGGAATCTTCAAAAACATGTAACACGAACCATTTAAAGCATTCGCGTAAAGCATTTAATATGCAACAGGAAAACTTGTAAACATGTACAGGATGGCCATTTGTGGCCAAGGAAATATTGAAATCCTTTTCTTATTAGACAGGATGATAAAAATCCTTTACATATAAACAAGAGGATCAAATCATTTTCTTGTAAATAGGAGGGTATGACCCTTTATTATTTTAAAAGCGGGGCCATTTGGAAAAACCATTTTCATGTAAATGGGGGTTTGAAAACCTTCTACCATTAATTATGAAAACATGAATCCTCTGATCATGAAATTAAAACATATAAATCACGTTTAGAAAAATGGGGGATAAACCTTCTGCCATTTCTAAACGTAACATGAATCCTTTGATCATGAAATTAAAACATATAAATCACGTTTAGAAAAATGGGGGATAAACCTTCTGTCATTTCTGAATGTAACATCTTTTCACTTTTATTTTAGTGGAATCCATTTCAAACTAGACTCCCGGATTAACTTCTCATAGAGATATCTCATGCCTAGGGGATAAAGCCCCTATCGAGCATTTTTTTTTCTCATATATGAGTCCCATAGGGCCTCACGAGCTCGTGGTGGTTATGCACAATTATCTTACATTACCAATTCACAAACAGGAGGCATTTAAAAACATTTCTTTACAAATAGATGTTATTCAAGAGCATTTAAACATAACCTCCAAGTAGATGTTTTTCAAGAGCATTTAAAACATAACTTTTCAAATAGATGCTTTTCAAGAACATTAAATAAGGTTTTTTAGATAGATGTTTTTCAAGAGCATTTGACAAAACTTTCATGAGTATTTTAACAGAGCCTTCAAAATATATGGAACATAAAATTCAAGAACATTTAAGACATAACCTTCAGAGTACTTAATCATATCATTCAAGAATATTTAAAATATGGCTAGAATGAAAATATTTACATTTAGAGATACATTTAATACAAATTTTGAATTTAAATAGACATGTTATAGCACAAACTTACAACCGGTCAGCAATTTACACAAGCTAAATTACATGTCAAGATAGTATTTGAAAATGGAAGCAATAATACATTTGAATCATGAGTCATGTAAATACAGGAATTCTGAGCTTAATACACTACAGGAATCATGGAGTTAAAACTTCCACTTCAAAGTACAGGATTACTCACCTTAGTTCTCGGGGTTGGCACTACTAGTGTGCCTTCCCCTTTCCCTTCTAGGTCCTAAGAACAATTTATGACGAATCTAATTAAATCCATATTTAACTTAAATCACTACCTATTTGGTGTTCTTAATTTATTCTTAGACCGGATGAATCCTAATTTCCTAGGGTAGGCCTTATTTCCTTTAAATCGGACTATTCGTAGCCAAATTAGACTCCTAGGTGTAATTTAATAAATTTTCATTTTCATGTGTCTTATTTTTTAGTACTGATGAGTGCACGAAAGTGCACTCTAAATACTCTATTATTAGATTAAAATGCTAAAATGGGACCCTAATATTAGAGAATAATATTTAATATTCTTATTTCCTTTATATTTAATTTTATGACATATTTTTTGTTTAAGTGAGCTGATTAATATATTTATTGAATTAGGGAAGCATTGAAGGTAAAAGAATAGATATGGAGTGTATTGTGCAATTTTTAACTTTTAGGCAGATTCGATCTATGGAGCTTCGATTGAGGTTTGGATGGCGTTAGTTTTTCAGAATGAGAAAGTGGTCTTCATGAAGTTTTTAGAGGACATCTTAAGCATTTCAGAACAGTATAGTTTGAAAAAATCTAAGTTCGTTTGGGCCTCCAAATGTTGTTTCAAAATCAGGCCTAGAAAGCTGATTCGAATCCTGATTGGAGTTGGATTCTTGTCCGAACTAGAAAACTTCAGTGGGTCATGAATTGAGTTTTCGAAGTCTAAATCAGGTGATTCAAAAGCCTAAATTTATCTACACATCCAAGAGTACAACTTTCATCCAGAGCCCAAATCAAGATTTCGTCATTATCTAATAGAAAAAAGGAACCTTAAGGTTGCGGCTGCAAGGAAAGAAAAAAAAAAAAGAAAAAATGAAGAAAATTCAAAAGGGGCATGTGGCGCAGGAAGCTGAACAAAGAAACAAAGAGGAAAGGTCAGGAAAAAAAAGGAAAGAAAAGTCAACAAAGGGTTGCGCATGAAACAAAAGAAAAAAAGGAAAAAAATGAAAAAGACAAGTGAAGTAGCTGGGCATTGGAAAGCTGAACGGAAGAAAAAAAGAAAGAAAGAGCCCATTAACAAGCGTAACCCAAGGAGGCGCTGGGTTTTGGATAAAAGGAAGGATCTGGGTGGCAGATCAAACGGCTAAATAAAAAAATAGAATAGGAAAAGCACAGGGGGCGTGCAGTGCAGAAGGTCCTGGCGCAGGCGTTGAACGAAACAAAAAAATCCTTGTGCCACCAGCATGCTTGAGGTTTATTTTTCCTTGATATTTATGTTTTCCATCGTATGTATGGGTAACTAAATTTCTAAGCAGGGTTAGGGTTAAACTTGCACACTAGATGGTATTTTTAATTTATTTTTGATTCATGTACTGGATTTTTATTTATTAGAATTCTTTGGTTTTATCATTCTCAATTTATTGTCGGTATTTTATTCTCTGAATAATCATACAATTTATTCCGTTTATAGATTCAGTCATGCTTTTTCTATTGAATGGATTGATTCTTTGATTATTTTTGGATCAATTGATTATTTCTACTGATTTAATTATTTGCTGCAATATTGCTCCTTGGGTATATTGTTGTCGTTCGGTTCTTTCAATGTCGATAACAATTTGCGTGATTTAAAAGTGATGAATGATTTTTCAAAAGGTTACATTTGGTTTAATTTTGGTTTATAATTTTATATCTTCCGATTGGGATTTTTTGAATTAAATTCTCAATTGAGTTATCAGTAAATTAAAAATAATTAAAATACCGGATATGTGCAAGGGATTCCTGACGCTTTATTGTTCGTTAATTTGAGTACTTTTTCTGTTAATCACTGTTTAATTTTAATTTACATTTAAAATCACTTTTTATTTTCTCGTTAATCATTTAATATTTTCTTTAGCTTCTTTATTCTGTCTGTTATTTTTTTAATCTGTCTCTCTGTGGAATCGACACCCTAAAGCTGCACTACAACTACCGCGTTATTCTTTGGGTGTAATCAAATTTTGGCGCCGTTGCTGGGGAGACGGTAGAAGAATCATTAGATAGTTTTTCTTTTCAGTAGTTTGTAAAGGCGGTAACTTTGTTCCCTTCTTTTTACTTGTTGCATTATTATTTTATTTTATTTTATTTTTATTGTTATCTAGCATGCATAATAGGTATAGGGACGCATTAGGTCGATTTTCTTGTAAGCCTGTGTTAGAGCCACATTTAGAGTCTCATTTTTCTATTTTTTATAATTTTTTTTTTTTTTATAATTCTAAAAATTGGAGTGAACATGAGGATCAACCTACTAGGACCCTTCAGGATTACCTCTACCCTACACACACAGCCACACCATCATGCATCATGTTTTCACCCAATATTTGTCACATTGATGTTAAAACCGGGGTGATACAGTTACTCCCTACATTTCATGGTTGGGAAAGTAAAAATCCATATGTGCACACTAAGGAGTTTGAAGAGGTAGTTGCGACTTTCCATAGTCAAAATGCAACACAAGACATTGCGGGACTTAAGTTCTTTCCTTTTTCTTTGAAGGATAGAGCTAAGTGTTGGCTATACTCACTAAGACCACGGTCGATTGGATCGTGGAATGAGATGACTCAGGTTTTCTTTACTAAATACTTTTCCTAACATAAAACCAATGCTTTAAAAAGACAGATTTCTACCTTTGCACAAAAGGACAATGAGACTTTGTATCAGTCTTGGGAGAGATTTAAGGAATTATTGAGTATGTGCCCTCACCATGGGTATGAGAGTTAGCGTCTAGTGAGTTACTTCTATGAGGGACTTACACCTAGAGAGTGCCAATTTGTAAAGATGATGTGTACTAATGAGTTTTTGTAAAAAGATCTTGATAAGGCCATAGAGTATCTCAATGAGCTTGCTCAAAAAACTCACACTTGGACAGGACCTAGTGCTCTTGAGAACACAAATAGGTAACGACCTACAAGGAACAAAAATGGTGGTGGAATTTACCATCTCAGGGAGGAGGACAACTTGCAGGCTAAGGTGGAGATACTCACTAGGGAGTTAGACGTGTTAAAGGCTAGGGACTTAAAGCCAACACACTTGGCTAATCATGCAGAGTCTTTTGGACCATGTTCTGTGTGTGGCGAGGTAGATCACCTCACCCAAGAGTGTCCCACATTTGCTGAGATAAGAGGGATATATGAGGGACAATGTAATACCTTAGGTATGTACAAGAAGCCTTTCACTCCCTTCTCTGAGACGTACAATCCTGGGTGGCGCAATCACTCCAATTTTAGCTGGAAGTCTGAAAACCAGCCACCTGCACAGCCCCCTAGATCATACCCTGGACCATATCATGCACTTTCATCTTCTAAGAATTCTTTAAAAGACTCTTTACATGCTTTTATTGAAGCACAAGATAAGACTAACCAAAAGTTTAAATCTTTGATTACGTAGGTTTTGGAAGAAAACAAGGAGATAAAGAGCCAAGTGTCCAAATTGATGAGCTCTTTGAGTGTGAATGAGCGAGGTAGATTTCCTTCCCAAGCTCAGTCCATAACCCATGGTCAACACATGGCGCAAGAGAATTTGAAGAACGTGAACGCCGTTGTGACTCGAAGTGGTAAGTCATTACACATCCCAACAATGAAAAAATCAAGGGATGTGGAAAAGGATCAAGATAGTAGTAATGCCGAGCTACCCAAGGAACTAGAGGTGACAAAAAGCCCTGTTAAGATACCATTCCCACAAGCTCTAAAATCAAACAAGCGAACTTTGGATCCTATCAATGAAATCCTAGAGAATCTCAGGCAAGTAAAAATCAATCTTCCTCTTTTGCATGTGATTAAACAAGTTATTACTTATGCAAAAGTTCTTAAAGATTTGTGTACAGTTAAGAGGAAGCACCATGTGAAGAAGACAGTATTCCTAACAGAGCAAGTTAGTGCTCTAATTGAGCAGAGGATTCCTCCCAAGTACAATGATCCTGGTTGTCCAACCATTGCCTGCAGCATTGGAAATCATGAGTTTGGGCAAGCTTTGCTTGATTTAGGAGCTAGTATGAATTTAATGCCTTATTCTATTTATTTGCAAATGGGGTTAGGAGAAATCAAAACAGTTTTTGTGGTATTGAAATTGGCTGACCGTTCAGTCAGAGCACCATGGGGTGTGGTAGAGGATGTTCTGATTCAAATTAATAAATTTTATTATCCTGTTGATTTCATAATCCTTGACACTAGCTCAATTGTTGACTCTGCTTCAAAAATTCCTTTGATTTTAGGTATGCCTTTCCTTGCCACTGCTAATGCTCTTTATTAATTGCAAGAATGGGCTCATGAAATTGACTTTTGGGAACTTGACTCTTGAGGTGAATATATTCCATATTGCAAAACAGCCAGAAGAGGAGGATGAGCGCCACTAGACGTACATGATTGATTCACTCATGGATAGGGGAGTTCCTGCCACTTATGATTTTGATCCCCTTGAGCATTTTCTTGTTAATTCTCAGTTTGATTATATTATTGAATCATCATATGTGGTTGATATTTATGGTATTTTTGACAGAACTCAAGATTATAGAGCACGGGCATGGCCTACCGAAGTTTGAGGAGTTGCCTAAGAAAGGTGAAGAACAGATTCCTTCATGTGTGGAAGCACCCAAAGTTGAATTGAAGCCTTTGCCTAAGGGTTTAAAGCATGCCTTCGTTGGTCCAGGTGATACTTTTCCTGTTATTATCTCATCTGAATTGTTTGAGTCTCAAGGTGAGAGATTAATTCAGACCCTAAGGAAGCATAAGTCAGCCATAGGTCGGAGCATTGCTGATATAAAAGGTATTAGTCCCCTGGTCTATTCTCATAAAATCAATTTGGAGGAAGGAACTAGCCCTCATAGAGACCCCCAACCTTGGCTTAATGCCATTATGAAAGAAGTGGTGAAAAATGAAGTGTTGAAACTATTAGATGCAGGAATCATATATCCTATTGCTGATAGTAAATAGGTTAGTCCTACATAGGTTATTCCGAAAAATTCAGGTGTTATTGTGGTGAAAAATGACCTAGGAGAGTTAGTCCTTACAAAACTTGTGATTGGCTGGCAAATGTGCATTGATTATAGAAAATTGAATGCTGCCACCCGAAAATACCATTTTCCTCTCTCTTTTGTTGATCAAATCCTTGAGCGTGTGGCTGGTCATCCTTTTTATTGTTTCTTGGATGGTTATTCTAGTTATTATCAAATTGAAATTGCATTAGAAAACAAGGATAAAACCATTTTCTCTTGTCTTTTTGGTACTTATGCTTTTCATAGAATGCCATTTGGATTGTGTAATGCACCTACTACTTTTCAACGTTGCATGATGAGTATTTTTAGTGATATGGTTGAAAATTTCATGGAAGTTTTTATGAATGACGTGACTATTTTTGGATTTTCTTTTGATGCATGCTTATTCAATTTAGAAAGAGTGTTGACTCGTTGTGAGGAGAAAGACTAGGTTTTGAGTTGCGAAAAATGCCACTTTATGGTACCTTCAGGTATTGTCTTAGGGCATATTATTTCTTCTAGGGGGATAGAGGTTGATCAATCTAAAATTGAATTAATCTCTAAATTGCCTACACCTAGGATAGTAAAGGCTGTGAGATCATTTCTTGGTCATGTAGGCTTTTATAGAAGGTTCATACAAAATTTTTTTACCATATCTAAACCACTATGTGACCTCTTAGCTAAAGATGCCCCATTTGAATGGACACAAGCTTGTCAAAAGGCCTTTAAAATGCTAATTGGCAAGCTTACTTCAGCACCCATAATGCAGCCACCTGATTGGACTTTGCCTTTTGAGATTATGTGTGATGCTAGTGATTATGCTGTAGGTGCTGTTCTTGGACAGTGAAGGGAGGGGAAGCCCTTTGTCATTTACTATGCTAGTAGAACTTTAAATACTGCTTAGATGAATTACTGTACTACTGAAAAAGAGTTGCTAGTTGTAGTATTTGCTTTGGATAAGTTTTGTGCTTATTCAATTGGTTCTCCTATTCTTATTTTCACAGATCATGTAGCCTTTAAGTGCCTTCTCACAAAGCAGGATGCTAAGGCGCGACTAATACGATGGATTTTACTATTGTAGGAATTTGACATCACCATCAAAGACAAGAAAGGAGTGGAGAATGTAGTGGCTAACGATCTCTCGAGGCTCACATTTGAGGACAACTCTGACCACTTACCAATCAAGGATGATTTTTTCGATGAGCATTTACTTTCTATTACTTCTCTACCATGGCTTGCTCATATTATGAATTATTTGGTTATAGGTGAGATACCGGTGGATTGGAACGCTCAGGATAAAAGGAAGTTCATGACTGAGGTACGTAATTTCTATAGGCAAGTTCCGAAAGTGGAAGTGTAGAGACCTAAAAATTGAGGATAAATTTTTCGTTTTTGCCAGTAGGCCATTATTCTTGCATGGTTTGCCGATAGGGTGTTAAACATGCATCATTTAAGCATAATTCATATTTAGAAGCATATTGTGAGTGTGTCATAGAAGATAAATATGCTTAGAATATTAAAATACACCTCCTGTGAAAATTTGAGCCTGTTCGGAGACAATTTAAAAAATAGGACCAAAAAGGCGTCCCGGGTGGATCTGGCCAAACCCGGCCACAGGCAAAAATTTATTTTTTTGAAAATTTTCATTTAAAATAATTTTAAGAACTTTGGTTAAAGAAAAATGTCGAATTGAGGCGTTTCGGGATGGGTTGTAGTGTAACGGGGTCCTGGATTCATTAAAGGCAAAAGGGTCATTTTGCACCTTTTCCCTCCACTATAAATACAACCCCTTAGTGTATTTTTATCACATTCTGGTCTGAGATTCAAAGCAGAAGTCGTGAATGGAGAAAAATGAAGAAAAAGCCCTAGGTTTTCCAAGCTTCAAGTCCCCAAAACACACTCCTACGCCAAGATTTTTGTGAGGCTTCCTTCTAGGAAGTTGTTCCTCTCATCAAGACCTATATTCTCACCAATTGGTTTGGCTACACAGTGAAGACAACTTCCTCGGTTTGAGAAAAACCATTCTAGGTATGACGTTTTGCTAAGTAAGGAATAGGATTAAGTTTAGGAGTGATTTACACATTGATTGAATGATTCATATGTTTATTTAATGTTAGAGAATCACTTAGGATATAGTTGCTTTGAAAAACCTAGAGTAATCATTTATGTACTTGTGTGTTCTTTATTATTCTTTGGGAATTTGGAAAAATGATAAACATGAACCATGGCTATAAGTGAAATCCATTGTATTCTAGCTTAGGTTCATGTAAACAAAATCTTGTAATTGGAAAGTTATGATTTATTTAAGGTGTTGGTGTTTTATATATTTTGTAATCTTTGAGAATTTGTCAAAGTGATGAACATGTAACTTGTTTATATGTTTGATTCATTGCATTCTAGCTTGTGTTCATGTAGATAAACTATTGTGATTTGAGAGTTATGAATTATTCCATGAGTTGATAGTTTGTGTATTTGTATGTTCTTTGAGAAATTTTTAAAGTGATGAACATGAGACTTGATTATATACTTAATTCATTGAAATATGACTTATATACATGTAGACAAAGTGTTGTGAATTTGAAGTTATGCTTTACTTTGTGAAAGAGGCATATTTTTAAGTCATGCTCCATGTGTTAATGAAATGTTTCATTGAATTGCATAAGAATGAAACCAAAGCATGTTGGCATAGTGAAAATCCATGGAGGCATGGCGTGAGTTGAGCACTTGGTGCAATGCATTATGAGGGTGTAGATCTTATGGTGAAAAACCCAAAATTGGTCATTGCATTGGTGCTTGCTTACCTAACGGGAGCGATTCGTGAACAAGTGTTGGTACTCGGATATCCAACGGGAGCGATCCGTAAACCGAGACATGATGGCATAGAGTTGACATGGGTGTGACAAAAAGTTGACATGGGTGTGGCATAGAGTTTGCATGGGTGCATCAAGCATATTGCCATTGCATTGTATTATTGAATTGGAAGACATGTAGATATAAATGTAAACTTGCACATGCTACACCTTAATTTTGTTTCTTGCATTAGCATTATCTCATACCAGCAGTTGGGTTGGCCCCTCGTGGGATATCATATTACAGATGAGGCCCCTAGCACTTGAAGACTTGATGAAGTCTTGAAGGATGTAGGGAATGGGGACCATGGAGGATATTTTGGCCCTTGGGGCATATTTTGAGTTGTATGAGGGCATAAGCCCTAAAACTTATATAATGCATTTGCAATGGTATTGTGTAGTGTGAACAAAAAGGGCAAGGCCCTATAATTGTAATGAAAGGGAGAATGTGATGTTTTAAACTTCAAAGTATATATGGAGTGTGGAGGATTGTATATTTGAATAATGTGTATATTTAATTCCTTTGAGATTGTGGCCATCGAGTGAGGATGGATTGTGACGTAGTTATATACATGAAGTGTTGTGAAAATTAGGTGGGAAAAAGACTTAGAAAACAAATGAGGTCATGTCAAAATTTTGAGAAAAGTGAAGAATTGATTAAGTGTATAAAAACACCTTGTAATTAGGTGAGAAAAGTGCCCAAAATGGAGGGTTAGAAACCTTGGGGAAATGGGCTAAATAGAAGAAAAGTGATTTGAAAAACTTAGGGAAAAAATCAGAAATAGGAAAAATTAGCTTGTAGCCGGAATAGTAATTCTACAAAAAAAATTGGAAAACTACTCTCTATCACTACAGTAAAAATGCAGAGAAGCAGCCCAGCTGCCCGTAGCTTACCGCGTTCGCGGCCTACTGCCCTGCGCACTTGCTACCATGCCACCTCCTTCCCTCGTACAGGCGCGCCTGCGCGCATGGCACCCCTGCGCGCCCAGCGTGTTGCCAGCTTGACACGCCCTGCTGCCTTGTCCCTTTTGGCCACCTTTTGAGCCATTTTTTGGGCACATTCCGTACCTTAGAACATGAACTATGATATATGAATACATGAGATATGCATACATATGGAACTGACTGATGATTTATATGTTATTGTTCGAGCATGCTATATTATTGAAAACCATGTTCATTGAGATTACATTAGCATATTGGCATATGGTGAATCCTTGAGAACATGGTGTGAGTTGAGCACGTGGTGCTATGCATTATGAGGGTGTAGATCCTGTGGTGAAAAACCCAAAATTGGCCATTGCATTGGTACTTCGAAGCCATCAGGGAGTACCCGTAAATGAGACATGGGTGTGGCATAGAGTTATGCATGGGTGCGTCATGCATACCACTCATATATTACTGCGATGCCTTGAATGACATTTAGATATAAATGTACACTTGCACATGCCACGTCTTAGCTTTATTTCTTGCATTAGCACTTCATCATACCAGCAGTTGTGCTGACCCATTCATGGGTAACATTTTTCAGATGAGGATACTCCAGCTACTTGAGACTCTATGATACCTTGATAGAGTGAAGCACTTGGTATATTTTTGGTCCATGGGACGTATGTTTTGTAATGTAAGGGCTTAAGCCCGAATGACCTATGAACAATGCAGTTATGAGATGTACTTTATGTTATTTTATGTATTGATGGGAATGGATGCTTGTTTAGTGGATTTATTTACATTTTTCCTTTTATTTATTTTATTTTCTGTCTCGTCAGTCGCACCTCGAGAAGGGGCACCATAGATGACCATTACATGTTACCAGTGTGGACAGCCTGGCCACAGGATGGCAGATTGCCCACAGAGAGATCCTAGTCAGGGGTTAGGGACTGGACTGAGCCAGATGCCACTTCCACCTCAGATTCAGAGTCAGGTCAGGAGGGCCCCACCAGTGTGCTATACTTGTCATCAACCGGGCCATGTCAAGGCCCACTGCCCTCAGGGGCAGACCTCACAGAGCACACCGAGGCCCCACTATTACCAGCACACCCAGGTGCCTTTACCCCAGTCACAGTCAGGCTATAGACCCCCAGCACCTTACTATCAGCCAGCATCCTCAGCATTGAGTGTTAGAGCTCTCGCCCCGAGAGGAGGAGGACAGCAGGGGCAGAGAGGGGGAGGCAAACAGGGTCAAACCGTATAGGGCCAAGTGTATGCGGTTGCCACCCCAAAGGCTTCTACTGCTGGGCCATCTGTAGTCCGAGGTACATTTCTTATGTTCAGTTCATGGGCTAGCGTGTTGATAGACTCAGGTGCATCACATTCATTCATATCCACTATGTTTGCCATGTCATTGGGGTTGACTATAGATCGGTTGGATTCACCGCTACGTGTTGATACCTTTGTTGGGGGTAGTGTGACATTGACCAGGATTTGTAGGGGTTGTTCACTTGAGATAGCCGATCGTACTCTCTGTTTTGTCTTTATTGTGCTTGATATGACTGGCTTCGATGTTATTTTGGGTATGGATTGGCTGTTTACTTTCCAGGCTAGTATCGATTGTTACAGGGGGAGAGTTATGGTATGCACCCTTACGGGGGATTGTTTTTATTTCACGGGAGACCGTGGAGATTTCTTGGTACCACCCTTGTACGACTCTAGGAGTTAGGGAGCCCATAGCTATATGCTGGCTAGTTTGATTGCAGGGGATAGTGAGGCTACCAGGGTTGTGTTACCACAAGTAGTCGATGAGTTTCCCGATGTTTTTCCTGACAGCTTGACTAGTTTTCCACCGAGGCGGGAGGTAGAGTTCACCATAGAGCTTATCCCCGGTACTGTACCCATTTCTATCCCACCTTACCGCGTAGCTCCAGCAGAGTTGAGAGAGCTGAAGGAGCAGTTGACTGACCTGCAGGGTAAGGGGTTTATCCGTCCTAGCACTTCTCCTTGGGGTGCCTCAGCACTGTTTGCGAAGAAGAAAGACGGGACATTGCGGTTATGTGTGGACTACCGGAGGCTAAACCGGGTGACTATTAAGAACAAGTACCCGTTACCCAGGATCGATGACTTATTTGATCAGTTGAGAGGTTCAAGATGCTTCTCGAAGATTGATCTTCGATCAGGGTATCACCAGTTGAGGGTGCGAGAGGAGGACATAGCGAAGACGGCTTTCCGCACTCGCTATGGTCACTATGAGTTTGTGGTAATGCCATTTGGTGTGACGAATGCCCCAGCGGCATTCATGGACTTGATGCACCGTGTTTTTGGCCAGTACATAGATCAGTTCGTAGTGGTGTTTGTGGATGATATTTTGATTTACTCACCTTCCAAGGATGAGCATGCCTTCCACCTACGGACTGTGTTACAGATCTTGAGAGAGTAGAGTCTTTTTGCCAAGCTCTCGAAGTGCGAGTTCTGGCTTCAGGAGGTACAGTTCTTGGGCCATGTTGTGTCTGGGAGTGGAGTATCTGTTGACCCTTCTAAGATTGACTCTGTTATGAGCTGGGAGAGGCCGAAGAATGTGTTTGAGATACGAAGTTTCTTGGGGTTAGCAGGGTACTACCGCCGTTTTGTGGAGGGATTTTCTCGCCT
Source organism: Nyssa sinensis (assembly GCA_008638375.1). Lineage (NCBI taxonomy): Eukaryota > Viridiplantae > Streptophyta > Magnoliopsida > Cornales > Nyssaceae > Nyssa > Nyssa sinensis. The sequence goes on from CM018052.1 coordinate 3,495,998, forward strand.
TGCCGTGCCGATGAACCGTCTGACGCCCAAGGGCATCAGGTTTCAGTGGACTGACGACTGTGAGCAGTCATTTCAGGAGCTGAAGAGGAGACTGACTTCAGCGCCCGTCCTGGTTATCCATGAGGGAGGCCTGGGTTATATTCTGTACTGTGATGCTTCCCGAGAGGGATTGGGCTGTGTGCTGATGCAGGAAGGCAGGGTAATAGCCTATGGTTCTCGCCAGTTGAAGAACCATGAGAAGAACTACCCCACCCACGATTTAGAGTTAGCTGCCGTCATCTTTGCACTTAAGAGTTGGCGACACTATTTATATGGGGTGAGATTTGAGGTGTTCTCGGATCACAAGAGCCTCAGGTATATTTTTACACAGAAGGATCTGAACCTTCGACAGAGGAAATGGATGGAGTATCTAAAGGATTACGACTTTAACCTTCAGTACCATCCTGGGAAGGCCAACGTTGTAGCTGATGCACTCAGTCGGAGGCCGAGGAGCACCTTAGCTAGCATAGCCATTAGAGAGTGGGAGATGATGGGAACTATTGGGGAGTTTGACTTAGAGCTTACCTAGTTTGAGGGACACGCCACTCTATTCATCTTGTGTGTACAGCCTACCCTTCTGACCAGAGTCATAGAGGCATAGTTGCAGGATACTGAGGCCGAGTAGATTAAAGCACGGATTGCTAGCCCTGAGGGATTTGAGGGATGGACAGTCCATTCTGACCTTGGCTTGAGATACAGGGGTAGAGTCTTCGTTCCCGGGTCTCTTAGGACTGATGTCCTTAGGGATTTCCATCATTCACACCTAGCGGTGCACCTAGGGGGCACCAAGATGTATCATGATCTGTGCCGTCAGTATTGGTGGACTGGGATGAAGGCAGATGTGGCACAGTTTGTGGCTAGGTGTCTCACGTCCCAGCAGGTGAAGGCTGAGCACCAGAGGCCTGGAGGTTTGCTACAGCCATTACTGGTAGCCGAGTGGAAGTGGGAGCATGTTACCATGGATTTTGTGATGGGTCTTCCGAAGTCCCCTAAGGGCCATGATGCGGTTTGGGTTATTGTGGACAGACTGACGAAGTCTGCCTATTTCTTACCGATCAGAGTGACCGACTCATCAGACGCCCTCAGTAGGTTGTACATTCGAGAGATAGTGCGACTACATGGGGTTCCGGTATCCATTGTTTCTGACAGAGACCCACGTTTCACTGCACGGTTCTGGCAGAGCTTCCAGACAGCCTTGAGGACCCAGCTGCAGTTTAGTACTACCTTCCACCCACAGATGGATGGCCAGTCAGAGCGCATTATTCAGATCTTGGAGGATATGCTCAGGGCCTGTGTCATGGACTTTAGAGGTAGCTGGGAGGATCACCTTGCCTTGGACGAGTTTGCCTACAACAACAGCTACCAGTCCAATATTGAGATGGTACCATTTGAGGCATTGTATGGTAGGCCATGCCGTTCCCCGGTGTGTTGGACTGAGGTGGGAGAGACAGCTGCCTTGGGACCTGATATAGTCCGTGAGACCACGGACAAGATACAGGTGATCAGGCAGCGATTGTTGATAGCCCAGAGCCGCCAGAGGAGTTATGCAGATAGGAGGCGGCGGCCCTTCTCATTTGAGGTGGGGGACCATGTGTTCCTCAAGGTATCTCCCAGACGAGGTTTGAGGAGATTTGGGCGCGGTGGGAAGCTGTCGCCATGATTTATAGGCCCCTTTGAGATTCTTGGAAGGGTTGGTGAGGTGGCTTATAAGTTGGCATTACCACCGCAGCTATCTAGAGTCCATGACGTCTTCTATGTATCTATGTTAAGGAAGTACGAGCCTGACCCCTCACATGTACTTGACTGGGTAGATCTTCAGTTAGAGGGGGACGCTTCTTATGACCAGAGGCCCGTGGAGATATTGGACTCGAGGGACCAGGTTTTGCGAGGCAGGACCATCCCTTTGGTCAAGGTTCGTTGGAACCATCATAGGGCTGAGGAGGCTACTTGGGAGCGTGAGGCCGAGGTTCGAGCTAGGTACCCTGAGTTGTTTGATCAGTGATGTATTTTCTTTTGTTATTTTAAATTTCAGGACGAAATTTCTTTAAGGAGGGAAGGATGTAATAACCTTAAAAAAAATTTTTTATGAATAAAATTTTGTGGTTATTATTATTATTATTATTATTATTTATTATTGTCATTATTAATATTATTATTATTATAAAAAGTGTAAAATGAATGTAAGGTGTATATTAACTAAATGGATAATATGTGGAATTTATAAATATGTATGTGTAGAATGATGTATGTACATGTGTATGTGGATATGTATATGTATATATATAAAACAGTGCACCGTGTGTGTGTGTGTGGTGTCGGTGGAGAGTGTGTGTGTCTAGTGTGTGTGTGTGATGAGTGATATATATATATAGGTGTATATAGGGCAGCTTTGCATTAAATGCAAAGCTGCATTGGGGGGAAAAGCAGGGTGGCTGAACAGAGGGAGAGAAGTCAAGGAAAGGGGCTGGTGGTGAGAGACGTGAGGGAGTTGGTGAGTTGTGTATATGTGTTGGTCTCGGTTGGGAGAAGAGAAGGAAAAGAGAAACAGAAAGAGGGAGAGAGAAAGAGAGTTCTGGAAAAGAGTCTTGGAGCTTGATTCAGGCTTGGAACCAGAGGGTGAAAGAGGTGCACGGCTAGAGAGAGAAACCCAAGAAAAACTGTAAGTGACCCAGTTCTGTTTTGATTTTTTTAAAGCATGATAATTACTTTGATATATATGATCTTAAAGAGCATGTTATAAGGAAAATAATGCAAAAGGAATGAGATAAAATGGTCGAGAAACTAGGGAGAAAACTCGAGTTGCAGGTTTCGGTTATGGGAGTTGGGTCTTGACATTTTATGTGTAGAACTCGGTTTAAATGATAGGGAACGAACCCTAGGAGGTGCAGAAACCCATTGGGATTAAAATGAAAGTTGAACCGTGATCGAAGAGTCACAAAAATGAAAGAATAGGGTCGGCCGGAGTGTTGACCGGAACCTTTGAGCCCTATTTCGTGAAGATCTAGTGGCTTAAATCCAAAACCGACCTTGGATATAGAATCTACGTGAACAACCGAAGACAACCACGTTTTGAAAACCTGAAAATTCCACCGAAAAAATGTCGCCGGTGCTAGAGAAGGCACCGGAACCCTACTGGTGCATCGCTGGAAAAACGAGGAAGAAGGGGTGATGGTCGGGTCGGGTCCGGGTCCGGTTCGGGTACGGGTCGGGCTTGGGCGATCCGCCCCTGCCACGTGTCGCCCTGTGGTTTTAAATTAAAATGAGAATGGGACTATTTGGCTATGGGGGTAATAAATTGAAAATTTAAATTGAAACAAGAACAGGGATATCCTATCCCTGTTCTAGACTAATCCTTGTTTGGGTAACCGAATTGAGAATAAAGAAATTGGAAATTACAAATTGAACCCTGAACTTTTGGAAATTAAACTTGACCCCAGAACTTTAGGAAATCAGATTTTGACCCACAGAACTTTTGATTAATTATGTTTTGACCCCTCCTGAATAAAATATTAATTAAATTAATTAGTTAATTAAATTAATTTAATTATTTAAATATTCTAAAATAATCCGAAGTCCAAATGGGACAAGTCATTAGTGTATTTTGACTATCTCGACCATTCTGAGACCAATGGTGAGGTCTATTTTACGAGACGGGATCCTAAAAAATAAAAGACCCGTAGTAACCTTTAAAATTACCAAAATGCCCCTGAATTGAAGTACAGTCAAACGAACTCCGAATTAAGTAAACAAATAGTGAAACTTTATTATCTCGAGCATTCCGGACTCAACCGTAGAGTCCGATTTGTGAAAAGAGATCACAAAATGTAAGGACCCGTGAAAAGTGCAAAATGATTGTTTTGCCCTTTTGAAACCAAACGTTCGAATTAAGTTCTACGAAAACCTAAACTTATTTTCTTCGACGTCCTAGACTCAATGGCAGAGTTTAATTTAGCAGAATAGAAACCTATGAATTAAAGACATAAAATTTGATGAATAGCATAAATTCAAATGACAATAGACTGAGTTGTAATTTATGCTCTTAGGGACACTGACAGGACAGGAGAGGGCGATCTGACCTCCTGCATTTTCATTGACCAGTTTAGTTACGTATCGTGCACGATCTTCTAGGGTTGAGACCAACCCGTCAGGTATGGTGTTTTGCTAATGTTAGAAATGAAGTTAAGTTAGGAATATTTTGTGAGTGACTTGAATGATTTATGTGTTTATTTGGAATGTGTTTACTTGATAATTTGAAGTTGGTTGTTCGCATGTTTATGTGTTACTTGCGTTCTTTGAGAGTTTAGTAAAAGTGAAGAACATGAACTATGATATATGAATACATGAGATATGCATACATATGGAACTGACTGATGATTTATATGTTATTGTTCGAGCATGCTATATTATTGAAAACCATGTTCATTGAGATTACATTAGCATATTGGCATATGGTGAATCCTTGAGAACATGGCGTGAGTTGAGCACGTGGTGCTATACATTATGAGGGTGTAGATCCTGTGGTGAAAAACCCAAAATTGGCCATTGCATTGGTACTTCGAAGCCATCGGGGAGTACCCGTAAATGAGACATGGGTGTGGCATAGAGTTGTGTATGGGTGCGTCATGCATACCACTCATATATTACTGCGATGCCTTGAATGACATTTAGATATAAATGTACACTTGCACATGCCACGCCTTAGCTTTATTTCTTTCATTAGCACTTCATCATACCAGCAGTTGAGCTGACCCATTCGTGGGCAACATTTTTCAGATGAGGATACTCCAGCTACTTGAGACTCTATGATACCTTGATAGAGTGAAGCACTTGGTATATTTTTGGTCCATGGGACGTATGTTTTGTAATGTAAGGGCTTAAGCCCGAATGACATATGAAAAATGCAGTTGTGAGATGTACTTTATGTTATTTTATGTATTGATGGGAATGGATGCTTGTTTAGTGGATTTATTTACATTTGTCCTTTTATTTATTTTATTTTCTGTCTCATCAATCGCGCCTCGGGTTTGTAGAAATTCGGGGCGTGACAGGAACCTTAATGAAAGATCGTGAGGGAATTATAAATAGTAAGATTAAGCCCATAAAAGTTTAAGAACACTAAGTAAACAAATGATTAAGCGGAGATGTGTACTGATATAGTATCAATGTATTCTGAATCATGATTTAGGATCACCCGCAAGGAAATAAGGATAAGATGATTGTTAAGGCAAGTCAAATAAGCAAGTGATTGTGGACTCTAGACCACAAATGAGTAATCTAGTATTTTGAAGTGGAGAATTTAACTTAATGAATTATGAAATGTTTTGATTCCAAGTCTAGTTATTTACATGACTTCTCTTTTAAGCATGCTTCTTGTTATGTTTGAAAGTGCTATCGTGAATTAAAAAACGTTCTTATTTAAATTCCAATCTGTTTATATGAATTTTATGTCAAGCATGCCTATCTTTGTTTGTAAAGTTATGATAAATATCTTCTGTAATATCCTGACTCAATTAAGTGAACAATTAAGGATAATGATGATGATCTTGAGATAATATGCTTATTAACCATGGGAAATTCTAGTTAAGACTAGCAGTTTGTAAATATGGAAGCGAGCGTGTAAATGGGAGAAACTAGTTATAAATTGGAAACAACCAATTTAAGAATACAACTTTAGTGGCAAAGGTCATAACTTGATAACAAGTTACAATTAGTGTTAATCGAGGATTAACATACAAGTAGTTATAAAAAATTAGCGCACAGAGTGCACTTAAGCAAGACTAGTGTGATACGTGAGCATGGTGTGTTTAATCAAGATTATCCCAAAAATTATAATAGACATTTGGGAATAATTAAAGTGTGATAAAATACACTAAGGCAAGACTAGTAATGCATAGATGAAGTATGTTTAATCAATAAGCCTTGCAGGAATTTCAAGGGACTTTTACGAGATTTAAAAAACAAAGTTTGGGAATTTATGAAATGCACTAAAATGTAATACAGTACATATGTAAAACAAAAGAGAGAGAAAAGAACCAAAAGTGCTCCCACCAAGTTTTGAACCATGCACCTTGTGCAAGCAAATGTTAAGTTCCTAAAAAGAAAGCTAACTAGGCTGCAACACTTTTGTGCTATTATACCCACATGAAATGCATATATCTAATAGGATACATATGGAAGATTTGCATGAAAAATGAGGTGTCAAGCCCTCATGTAGTCAAAGTTGTGATGTCAAAATTTGATTGGGCCAACCCTCCATCCAATCAGAATTCAAGCAACAACACAACCATATATATGTCTACATATATACTATGCTTTGTATGCGTGTGAGGGAAATTCAGACATTCCATTTTGGAGTTTGGCTAGAGAGAGAAAAAAGATAAAGAAAGAGAAGGAAGGAAGGAGTGTAGCCATTGCATGTTACATGCAAGGTCTGGAGATAGAAGAATGGAGGCCATCGAAGCCGATGAAACTTGAATAGAGCATGTAAGGCCTAAAGGCAAATGGGGGAGAGAGAGAGAGAGAGAGAGAGAGAGAGAGAGAGAGAGAGAGAGAGAGAGAGGAAATAGCCATCAATAGAGTAAGTTCCTCTCACTAAAATTCCCTCTAAATGATGTTTTTATTATATGCATGTATTTAGAATTGAAAAAGAAAGAAAATAGAAAAGAAATAGGAGGATTTGAGCTAAAAACCCTAAGAAAAACCTCACACCTGAAATCATGAAAAGTTAAGTTTTTAACCTAGCTTGGATAAAACTTTAAACTAGTTACATGGATCGAAAGAGCATGAGACATGGAGTATACTACAACTTAAAGCATAAAAAATGGTCAAGAGACCATATAGATATCCTGAGTTGCAGGTATGGTTGGATAAATTAGGTGATCAGAGTTTTGGTCATTTTTCTTTATTTTTAGAATGGGGATTGATTCCCTAAGGTTCCAGAAGTCGAGTAGAGGAAAAATGAGGCCAAAGTAGTGACCAAATGTGTCAAAATTGAAAAATAAAGACTTGCCAGAAAGTCAGGTCCTTGCCGGAGCTCGACTGTAACCCTATATTTCGTTCCTATAAATGAACCAAAAAGAGAAACCAACATTGGAATTAGAATCATCATAAAAAATCAGTTCAAACCCCGTCAGATTTGTCGCTGGAAAATAATCAGTGATGGTCACCGGCGCCAAAGAAGGCAACTAGAACCCTCGCCAGAAAAATGAAAGAGATGAACACTGTGCAGGTCGAATTTCGGGTTGGGTCCTGACCGAATATTTAAATGGGTTTGGGCTTTATTGAAATGGCATCATTTTAACCTTAAGAATAATATATATATATATATATATATATATATATATATATATATATATATATATATATATATAGGGCTGACATTATGCTGACATCAGCATGACGTAATGAACTGGACAAAACTGGTTGGCTCTTAACCTAATGAAACCGGTTCACTTGCATTGGGACTAAACTGGTTGGTTTTATTTAAATAGTATTCAGAATTTATGTTTTGACCCCCAAATATTTTTGTTAATTATGAAATGACCTAGAAAATTAATTAAAAATTAATTTTAAATCCTTTTAAATTATGAGAAATTACCAAAATGCCCTTAGGCCAAAAATAGGCCAATTAAATGAAAGAAGAGTTTAAACCAATGTTTTTGGACATTCCAGACTCAACGGTAGAGTCCGATTTATGAAATTAGACCCTAAAAAATATGAACAGGAAAACTAGAATAGTTATGATTATCTCCTAATGACCATTAAGCTATCAATTAGACTCCGATGACTATGAAAATACATACTTTAGCATTTTGGGACATTTCAGACCCAATGGTAGGATCCATTTTGTGTAACGAAGTCCTGAAAATATAGACACATGAAATGTCATAATTATCATTTGGCCCTTAGTAATCCAAAAGCCAGTTAAATGTCAAAGATGGCATTTTTTTACTTTCTTTGATGTTTCAGACTCAATGGTGGAGTCCATTTTAGTAAACAAAGTTCCAAAAAATGTGACATGTAAAAATATAAAATTACAAAAATGCCCTTAGGCCTAATATAAGCCACAAATAGGTAATTAAGATCCAGAAAAGCCTAAATTAATTATATTCGATATTCTGAACTAAACGATGACATTTGTTTGAGAAAAATAAGACCCGGTAACAAACTAAAAATGATGAATACGTCCTTAAGACTTAATGAATTACCAGAACTGTAAAAAAGAAATTAAAAGGTCCATGTAAATTTTATAAGGACCAACTAGACTCAAAAATGAAGTCTGAATACGTAAATTGTGTATAGAGAAATAGGGGATATTAAAAAGGTAAATTACCATTATGCCCTTGAAGGACCAAATAAGCTATAAAGCATTAGGAAATCCTAAATTAGGAATTTGGGGATCTCTTAATGAATTAGACTAAGTTCAAAAGAACTTAAAAGGCCGAATAAAAATGCATGGAATTAGAATGAATACTAATTCAATATGCAATGTATTTTTGATCCATGATTATAAGATCACCCAAATGATGAAAAAATAGAACAAGACTATGGGATAGCTACTATGGTACTACTATGGGAATGCAATGCTAAGACCTAATGTAAGTAAACCTGAACTCTAATATGTGAATTTCTACTCTGCCAATGTGGCCTACTTGTATAGCTATCAATCTTTGTTTCTTGAAATTGTATATCGATAATTGCTTCAAGTCCACAACCCATTGATTATTGTGTTTCGATTATGTGGAAATTTGTAATTTGTTTATATGAAAATTATACTTGGAGATAATTTGATTAATAATTGTTAAAGTTAAATTTGTTATAAGATAAGCTGCATATGTGTAGCTTCCGCAGTTGATACATAAAAGAAAAAAAAATTATCACTCTTTCATGCAATTCATTTGATTTTGTACGGCCTGTCTGAGTGACTGTGTCAGTTACTAGCCCCTAATCCGCATAGGGTGCATTCCGAGTGGTGACATCTTCTTTTGAAAATGAATGTCTCCCAACCAAGCTATGTTTAAGTGCACTTGAAAAGAATATATTTGAAACAAAATGTTTTAAATGCTTCCTATTTGCAAACCAGTAACGCAAGATAATTAGTGCATAAGTACTCCTGTTTAGTGTTTCTTTAGGGACTCACTCTTATAATGCCCACAAGAAGGCTAGAGATCTTTCTTTTTTAGGTCATGTGTATATATTATACTAACCTCCTGTTAAGCTTAGAGTCGGGATCAATATGGATTCCCGTGTAAAGTGAAAAAATGATAAGTTATAAAATGGAAGAAAGTTTTCAAACCCCAATTTTTCTGAAAATGATAATTTTATCCTCCTAATTTATGAGAAAGAGTTTTACCCTCCAATTTAATGAAAAAGATTTCTAATCCTCATGTTTTATAAGTAAAGTGTTTTACAATCCTAGCTTATGATATAGGGTTTTACCCTCTTATTTAATGAAAATGATTTCTAATCTTGTGCTTTATAAGTAAAGTGTTTTACACTCCTAATCTAATAAAGGATTTATTCATTCTATTTTATATGAAAAACTAAATGTTTACATTTTGTGCCGTAATGAAAATTTTGCTATGTGTTTAAGAAATGATATGTTTTACTTGAATTGTCCTAAAAGTTCTTCTATTTTAAGTTATTATTTCAATTTCATGTGTTTAAATGCTTTATGATTCAAGTATTCATTTTTGTATTGAAAATGTGATCAGTCGATAACATATTTTTATCTTAAAATGTTTTCTGTTTCAAAATGCTATTGGTTGAAAAACCCATGATGAGGTACTAGAATTACTCACGAGCTTTTCACAAAGCCGACATGGATATTACCCATGATATTTTTGGTAAACTAGTAAAGTATGAAATTCTAATAAGAAAGTAGGGTATGGGACCCACAACTATAGTGAAGTGCAATGAATTATTAAAATGTGCAGGAGGTATGAGACTCATAGTTTGTGTAAGTATGAAGATCAAATTTGAACATGCAATGTAGGACTCACAGTTACCATAAGTATGAAATTCAAATGTGTACAATATGTGAACGGGACTCACAGTTAGCGTAAGTATGAAGTTCAAATATGTACAAGATGTGAACGTGGGGTATGGGACCCACAATTGATGTGATCAGGAACTAACAAGGACCAATGTTGTGAAGTATTCAAACTTGATGTAAGTAACGTAATGTTAATGAATGAAATGTTTCAAAAATAATTCTAGCCTATCTAGATACTTGATGGATAAATGTAACATGTGTGAATGTTTCCGCTGTAATATTTAAGTTTGATGCGATGTGTAATTGTATGGATTTTGGTTAAGGACACTTGCATTCCCTAATCTGCATAGGGTGGGTTTCATGATGTGACATCATCATTATTATAATTGGGATGACACAATTTAAAAACTCAAGGACTTTAGAGGTTAAAGTATTTTCTTTTGGACCTTAGGCTCTAAACACTTATTGTCACGCCCTAGGCCCCAAAGACTCGTGGGTGAACCTATAAATTAAGTTTAAATTAAATAAATAATTTTTGTATATCTCAAACCACCCTATGATTAGCAGATTCTCACTTAAGTTTTCATAACAAAAATATTCATTCATATTCCATACATATAACCCAACAAGATTTCTATACATAAATTCAAAAAGTGTATTCATCCTGTGATTGCTATTTCTATGTCAAAAGAATATTAGTCTCATGAGGCTTCTGAGCCTTCACATCAGCATATAAAGGTCATAGGGCCTTTTACATTCTCAAAAATAACAAAAGAACAAAATAGAAGTTGTGAATTTAATTACATCCCAAAAATAAACATAAGAGTCCAAAATGAGGTCTCCTTCTAATCCATGTCATCAAGTCGCCAACTCCTTATTATTACCTACATCTAGTAAGGGTCAAAGCAAGAACCCAGTAGAGACTCTAAAATAGGAAAAGTTAAGGTAGTACAAAGTGTAGCCATGTGAGATGTAAAGTTTCAAGCAAGTGTCCAACCAACATGCATACATATCAATAAATTATTCGTCATGTCTCCAACAATGCAAATCGTCAATCTAATCACAAGAAAACACAATAATAAATAAATGTGAGAATCGTCATATAGTAAAAATTAAATGCGTGCAAAATAAATAACCTTTCAAGCCTCACATTATTCCTCTCACTTAAATATAATCACCTCGTCAAATTACCTGATGGCCCCAAAAAAGTCTAGTACTTCACGAGCTATTAACTCGTTGGCTATGTATTACCACCTGCGCAGGGTTACGGTTTATAACCAAAAGGAGACACAATCCCCATGACACAGTATTCTCAGTCTCTAATACAGCCTCACAACATGCCATTCTTTCTCGTCCCTCAACTCATTCTAAGGATTACTTAATATATATTCCCATCTTCCATTTCCATTTTCACATTTCATCTTTTATCAACGTTTTTCACTTTATTTATAAACATGCCCAAAGTTCACATCAATTCATTATTCATCACAAAACACAACAATGTTGATACAACTTCATAACTTTCAATAATTCAATCATTTAACTCAAGCATGGAAAATACACACATACATGACATTCAATAATTTCATCACGAAGATATATTAATACTAGTGAAATCAAGATATTCAACATTTCATTAAAATCCAAGGCATAAGCAATATAGCATTATAGAGAAAATCTCAAGATGAGTAAAATGTATTATGCTTCACATGGAGAACACCCAACCTTCAACCTAGGTTAGAATACCTACCTCAAAAATAAATATGGATTTGTGTGTAGAGAGAGAGATATTAATTTTAGGCCTTAATCCTTGCTTCTAAAACCTAAGAAAGGATTTACACCATTTATTTCACTCAACTAAGCTAAATCTATAAAGAAATGTAAGAAATTGGAAAAGGAAATGAAAATTTCCAAGTTTTAGCTTTTATTCTTAAAGAAATCTTGAAATCTTAACTTTTCAATCGGTGAGATTCTTCCTAGAGATGAATCTTTGTGGTATAATGTGATGTTATGGCTTAGAAATCCATGAATGCTCAAGAAATGCTCTAACCCTAACTTTCCCCTTATCTAGAAAGAGTTTGGAAGAAAAAGGAAAGTGAAATTTTTTCTTAATTTTCTTTTTAGCCTGCACTTAAAAGTGTTCTGTTGGACGCTCGTATGTTTGAACTTTGTTTGAACGAGTACCCTTCGTTCAAACAAGTTTTGAATGGGTATCAAACGATGGTCACAACTAACTTTCGGGTGCTCGTTCGAACGAACGAAGCTTAGAAAATCTTACGCTAATTTTTTTCCTGAATTTCGGGTGCTCGTTCAAATGAACAAGCCTTTCGTTCGAATGAAACCTAGAAAATCTTATGTCCTTTCTTCTTTTTTTGATTTCTATAATTCAAATTTTACTTTCTTATTTATTCCAATATATCATCACACTCCATATTACATTGTTTAAATTCTTTACATCTCATTATTATGTTTGTGAAGTTTATTATCATGTAAAACTAACATTATCCTTTATTTATTCTTTTATTTATTTTCTAATTTTACCAAACGTTATTATAGATACCTTATTTTGTGACACTTGATTAAGTAATAAAAACCGATGATTATGCTAAAAAACTTACTTCAAGTGCAGACTCTTCCCAGTTGAGTCATATTCCCATTAGGACTCCTCTTGAAAGAGTCTTATTCCCGCTAGGACTCTCTTGTTATAGTCCCAATTTCATTAGGACTCCTCTTGACAGAGTCCTATTGTCACGACTCAAAACCCACCCTATGAGGATTAGGGGTCCGTGACCCGGGCTTGCGGCCCATAGGCTATTCCCCGTCAAAAGGATCTGAAATACTTAGTAAAGTTTTAATAAAACATTTTATAGTCAATAGTAAAAACTGGTAGCATAGTCAAGATATCATTTAATACATGCCAAAAGAACGTCAGTTTTTATAAGTACAGATCCTCCAAAAACACACTGCCAGGACCGTGGTGACATGGGAGAAATTAAGACCTTCCAATATTTAATTTAGTACAAAAACTCTCCAAAAAGAGCTACCAGTGGCTAACGGGCGTCTAAGCCTCCGTAGTACCTGAGGGTTCTCCTACTTTCTATTTTCCTGAAAAAAATATAAGGGAGGGGTGAGCTAACAAAGCCCAGTAAGTAATTTCCTAGCTCTAACATGGGTTAGGGTTAATTCACAAGAATAATCCAAGAATAAGACAATAGATAACCAAATGAGCAACAGGTATATACATAGCCAATCACCAAGATGTGCAACAATAATGACTCGAGGGTCCAAAAGAGGCATATCCCACAGTATAAAGCAAGAGGCAATAACAAGGTCAATCAAAGTTGGGATCTAGCCTATCATGATGGATTGCTGCCACAACAAAATGTTAGCCAATCAAATTTGTAATTTGCTTGCAATAACATGATCATTCACAGGGCATAAAATATGATCATTCAACGATGCCAAAAATATATCATCATCGAGTTCTAATAACCCAGAAATGCATGAATCACCCGGGGCCCGGCGTACCCTATTAGAACGCACATTCAGATTTGCCTCTCTATCCTAGGCTCACTGAATAGCACTAGAGATCTTATTATCTCAGGTCCCGAAGGACATACAAGACCCCCAAAGGGTCTTTCCCCCTCACAATCTGTGAATAGATGGGCCATTGCGACTGAGCATAACCCCGGGTACATACCAAATATCATGATCAATAAAATTCCACATAGGATGTACAATTGTACCAAATAATTGATATCACAATCAACAAGTCATGAAGTATGTGGGATAACAAGATTTCTATCAACGGGATATATCTCAAGACTAGGTCATGGTATGATAGTGCAATGATGCTCAAGTATCAGTGATCGAATTCACAATGATGCAAGCAAGCAAGTCAAATCCAAAGAACAGGCATAACCGATAACCGCAAGTCGATTGGTTTCAAATCAAGTACATTAGGTGGTGATAGAGTGCAAGTTTGGCAACATATGGAAATAAATGTGACTGACTGGGAATAACCCATATTAAAGCATCCGAATTACTTACCTTAAAAATTGCTTTTAGCAGTTCTATTAATTTAAATCTCCTTCTCTTTCCCCTTGGAGGTTCCTATAAATCAGAAATTTAATTGTTATTAACCCATCTCAATTATTTAAGGTCGATGTTAATGTTCGTGGTTTAATTTAACTCTCTCGGTATTATTTAAGTATATTCTTAAGGTTGCTAAATTTATTACATTGGCCTTCAGGGTATTTTATTTGGGTAAACGAACTTTACTGTTGAGTCCGAAACGTCCAAAAAAATAAATCTAAGCCTTCGCGGCTTTTTATTTGGCTTTGGGTACCTCTAAGGGCAAAATGGTAATTTCATGTTTCAGGTGACTAAATTTTTTGGAACCCCGGTTGACAAAATGGACCTCACCATTAGGTCCAGAATGTCCAATGTAGTCAAAATACATTATTTGTTTAATTAATTTGGACATTGGGCATTTACCCATTTTTCAATAATTTAAATTTATTAAATTAATTAATTTAATCAGGATAGCATATATATATATATATATATATATATATATATATATATTGGGCTGGGTTTACAATGGGTGCGCATTGGTGGCACAGTGGTTGAACCACTGCCACCTCCCCTCCTCGTCTTGGGTTTGATCCAGCGGAAAGCCCACCATCCCATTTTTTTTTCAAGGCATTCCTAGCCCAAACGGTGGACAAGGGGCTTATCCGAGGATGGGTTATCATCGTTCCAATCAGGGGGCATTTAATTCAGGGGCTACACCTATAACGAAACAGACCGTTATTCATTTAAAATCAGTGACCAAAATGATGTTGTTTCATTAATACGGTGACTTGCCCACGGTTCAACACGTGGCTAAGTTGACACAGCGGGCTACTGAATGTTTACGAATGTTTCATTAATTCTCTGTTTTCAGGTGTTATGGGCTACTGAATGTTTACGAAACATTTTGGCATTGGTTTCAAGTCTTAAAACAAGCCCTAGAAGCTACGGTGAGGGGGATAGTCGCGACCTGCAACTGGCTCACAAATAGCCATTTCATCGCTTGCACGCGGTTTGGCCTATTTTGACCGTCCTGGTAAGGGGGTTTGATCCCCATTCTAAAAATAGGAAATGGAGGCCCATTTTAGAAGTTGGGTTCTAAACCCGTGACTTGTAACCTTTCATTTCTAGGGCTTCCTTGGTGTTTCTGGGTCGCGGCTAAATGATTTTTGGATGTCTATAAGACCTATTTTAGGTTTTGAATGTCAAAAACATATTCTGTAATGGTCATTTTAGAGCTACAATGTTGAAGGTCCAACAATGGAGGTCATGCATAGTTTTTAGGCTTCTCTCTCTGTTTATCCAAAATGTTCCTAAGCATCTCAATATCTCATGCACGCAATCCATATGGCTTAAATAAACTGATTCAGTGAATAAAATTAAAAAGGGAAAATTTTGAGTTTAGGAGGTTTATTCCTTCAACCATTTCTTTTTTTCACTTGGCTTAATGTGAGGCTTGGTTCTATTATGTACTTCCTAGTTCCCCACTCCTTGTACACCTCCAAGTAAAACACACCATGCATAAGCTTACACACACACTTGTATATACACACACACACACACACACACTTGTGTTTCTCTCTTTCTCTCTCTCTCTCTCTCTCCCACAATCACTCACACCCACACAATGTCCCTCACACTCTCAGCACATTCAGCACACACACAATTACACTTGAAGGCTTCAAAAGGTAGGGTTACATATTTAATTGTACACCCATGCATGGGGTTCAGGTGTGATGATGAGAGCTGGGAGCAGACATGATGATGAGGCTAAGATTATAGGGTGATGTGTGGATGAGGTGTTACATGAATGGCCATTGGCCAATTTGGGAGGTGGGCTTGGTTAATTTGAGTTTATATATATATTTTGTTGTATAATTAAGCACAAAAATGCTGGTAGCCAACTTGGTAAGATTTTTTGGATGTAATTACTTCCCTTACTTGGTCAAGGGTTCAAATCCCTTTGGCCTCACTTTTGGCATTTTCCCCTCATTTTGGGCTTATGCCTCGTTTGGCTGGCCCAAATTTTTATTTTAGCTATTTCCTTTATATTTTATTTTTTGTTGCTCTTTTTATGAAGCAGTTTCTTCCAGTCACTCCCTATTTAGGGTAGCTTTGATGCTAAAGGCTTTGTGTCGGTTTTTATTTTGTTGTGTTTTCCATGATTAGCTAATTCGAGTTTTATTGCTATTAAAATAAAGCTTAAACAGCTAAATCACTGCATTAGAATCAAAAAGAACTCCATTACATTAGTTAAACAGTACAATTAAGTTTGGGGTGTTACACCTATTCCTACTAGGACTCTCCTGTCAAAGTCCCAATCCAAGTAGGACTCTTCCTAATAGAGTCCCACTCTTGTTAGGACTCTCTTATTAAAGTCTCAGTCTAAGTAAAACTCTTCCTGATTGAGTCTCACTTTCGTTAAGACTTTTCTGCCAGACTCCCAGTCCAAGTAAGACTCTTTTTGACAAAGTCCCGCTCCCGTTAGGACTCTCTTGTCAGATTCCTAGCCCAAGTAGAACTATTCTTGACAGAGTCATACTTTCGTTAGGACTCTTCTGCCCATCGGAAGGCGCTTCGGTAACTTCAGCACCTTTTTGCCCACTAAGGGTATTTTGGTAATTTTGGCACAATCCTACCCTTAGTAGGACTTCTGAGTTACTTGAAGGTCCTTTTCATAATTTCTATATCATTTTACCCTTCTAGGGTAATTTGGTAATTTTAGTCCTTTAGTGACGAATTGGAGGTAATTTGGTCATTTCTTATACCTTGTGGCAATCTAGAGATTTTTCACCGAATTGGTGACGATTCGGTAATCTTGAGTGATAGTAGTCTGTTTAGGCTTAGTTAGGACTTTTCACTTTTAGAGTTTTCATAAATTCAGTTGCTTGATATTTCCTTAAATGGAGATACATTGAACCTAAACATTTTCATTTTATAGTTTATTTTCTATTTAAATTCTATTTCACTTTTATCTTATTGGCTCTTGCATGCACTAATTCTATTGGTTCGTGCATTGTTATAATTATTTATTAATTCATTTAGTTAGGATAATCATTCTTATTTATTTAATTAGATAATTATCACTCAAGACATGATCCTAGCCCTCTATTTGAGGGTTTTATCTTAGACACTTGGATCAAATCTTTGTATTTTCTTATAAATAGAGCCCCTAGGCCATCAGTTTGGGGACATGAAAATATATGAAGGGGAGACGATTTTTGTAATACCCTGACCCAAATTCTAACCGAGCAAACAGTGCAAACCCGAGCCGATAGGGCTTTATGTCATGACATCGAAAGGAATGGACGGTTGTGAAATTTAAATAGTTTTGAATGTATAGATGATGCATGGGCGATACCCGAGCAAGCCATGAACGAATATTGAAATAAAAAATAAAAAATAAAAATCCTGATATATATATATATATATATACATATATGGAATATGGATATATATATATATAGATGTATATATGTAGATGTGTATATATATATATATATGTTAGTATATAAATATGTGATGCATGTTATATATGTTGAATACATATATAAATGCCAAGTAAGGAGGGGGTTACAATTAAGGGAAGAAAAGAAATAGAAGAGAGAGACAGAGAGAGGGAGAGGAAAAAGTAACCGAAGGGGAGAACTGTTGATAAGCTAAGCATGCTTTGCATGCATTAAAAAAAAAAACAAAAGAGAAGAACCAGAAGGAGAAAGGAGGAAGGAGAAGGATAAAAGGAGAGGAAGGGAAGCAGCTTATAAGGTAAGTTGGAATTTTTTTCAAGTGAATTTCAATTTCTGGGTTTTTTGTAAAGTTGCATGAAGCTTAGAACCAATTATATAGTTAAAGTCTATGAGAAAAATGGAGCACGTAGGAAGAAACCGCGAGTGAAACGGTGAAGAAATGAGGAAGTTATGGGAGTTTATCGGAAAGTGGATTTTTAGAAAAATTGAAATTTGAAGGTGTTTTAAAGGCTTAAAATGCTATACAATGGTCTCAAATTATGATTTAGGATGTTTAGAAATGAAATGTGGCTTCTAAATGAAGAAAAAATGAAGAAAAAAAAAAACAAAACATTTCCTGTTCAGTTTTCCAATCACCAACGCCGGAGAGGGTGACCAGAGACCACAAAATGTCATGTTGGGCGGTGGGTCAGCTATTGAGTCATAGGACCAAGTCGGGCCTTGGGTCTAGTCGGAACCCGCCCAAGCCTAGTGATGACCCGTCACTATTGAAAGGCTGAGGGGCTTTTGGTTTTATTTTAAAAACAAGGGGTGGGAAGGAGCTAAGGACTATTGAACCTGGGTGTGCAAGCCTAGTGAAAGCCTTATGCCCACTAAGGATACCACTGTGCCACAAAGGCACTTGTGTTCAAATGTGGAACTAATATATATATATATATATATATATATATATATATTATATAGTTAAGTAATTAATTTAGTAAATTAATTAATTGTAATTTTAAATCCCGGTGTCCAAATTTAGCAAATTAATAGTGTAAGTTTACTATTTTGGACCTTCGGGACACAATGGTGAGGTCCATTTCATGAGAAAAAGTCCCAAAAAATAAAATACCTGTAGAAATGTCAAAATAACCAAAATGCCCCTAAGTCAAATGTGAGTCAAATGGACTCCGATTAAACTAAGTAAATAAGGGATTTTTATTTTTCAAACATTCTGGAATCAGTGGTGAAGCCCAATTTGTGAAACTAGGTCCTAAAAAATAGAGACATGTAAAATGACCGTTTTGCCCTTTTCGGTATAGAAGTCCAAATTGGAAACCGTGAAAGCCTAAACTAATTTTCTTTGACATCCCAGACTCAATGATAGAGTTTAAATTAGTAAAAGAAACACTTAGAGTAACGAGGTGTACAACTTGATAAATGACATTAGAAATGAGACATGTTTATTGATGCATAGGCAAGTCAAAAGGAAATGAGAAAATTACGGAGTACTAAAGTAGATCATACAGATTAAAGGTAAGTAAACTCCTATCTTTTATACGTGGTTTTCTAAGCCACATTCTTTCTATTACTGCCAAAATTTTGTACTCATGTACGTACCCATTGCTATTGTCCCATCATCAATATTGTCCTATCTAGTGGATGCTTATTAAGTGCTATCTCATGATTGCTTTGTTGTACTGTGCCTTGAAAGGCCTATTATTATATGTTTACTGCATGATATTCCATACTTTATGCACTTCTTATGGAATCACGATAGAATTCTGATTTATAATAAATGCCAGATTTTGTGCTCAGTCACAATATCCATCCGATGTTATCGGATTGATAGGACCTACGGGTTGATTTATAGGACCTATGGGTCGAGTCCATGAACGGACACATGGCAATGATGTCATTTTTAAGCAGTGAGTATAAGGGCATTTTATATGCATTTATGTTAAAGGGGGTATGCCGGGCCCCCCAAAAGACTAAGGATCTGCCAAACCCTAAACAGAGTAAATGCATCACTCATGGTTGACTGTTATGTTGATGTTTATTTGATTCATGGGATTTTTTCATTTCCCTATGAATAGTTCTATGTTGATAGTTTCCTTATTTATTGGGCTTGATTGTGACTGATATATTGTGGCAGTATATTTATGTCGACTGTGATTATTGAGCTTTTTCCATATTCATGCTATACCATTACTCATACTTGTTTATTGTGCCTTACTATTCATTGGCCAGTTTGGTATTTTTATCGTTAACTGCAATTATTTCTATGATTGACTATCATGTTCACCCTATGAATATATATATGTTTCTAAGTTAACCCTAACCCGTATTGGAGATAAGCTTTTACTTATTAAGCTTGTTAGCTCACCCCACTTACTATCTTTTTCAGGTGAGTATGCTACAGAACCATAGTAGGAGATCAGGAACTTAGGGAGACGGTTGAGGAGTATGATAAAATGATATAGTCTCTCCCATGTACTCACCACCTAAAAGTGGTTTTATGTTTAGTTATGTCGGTTACATTTTTCAGTCATTGAACAATATTTTGTATTAAAACTTCCATAATTTAATATTATGTTCACATTATTTACTGTTATCATTGATACAAAGAATGAAAAAAGTAGGGACGACCATTGGGTCAGGCCCGCGACACGAGATCTGCATAGGGTGGGTTTCGGGTCATGACAGCTTGGTATCAGAGCAGAGTTTTAGGTTCTAGTGAGTCATGGGAGACAGGATTAGAGCACTAAGATTGTTAAGTCTAAGAAGTTGATATATAGATAACACTATGATAGATTTCCATGCTAGGTTAGACTCTTACGTAAGTGCTAACCAGTACGATTTAAATTGATTTGATTCTTACACCATGCTAGACTTATAAATTTGATTTTTATGCTATGTTAGATTGTATATGGATGTTAACTACTATGTTTAAACTCGATTCAATTCACTTAAACTCGATAGACTATGTTGACTCAGTTAGACTATGAATGATTAGACTCTTATAGGAACGCTACCCTTTCATCTTTTACAACAAGATGGTTCGTAATCAAAATACTACAAATGTGACAGACCGATTAGACCGGCTTGAGCACCTTATGAACAAAGTCATAAAGGCTCTACCCAAAGCCAAACCCCAGCGATCAACTACTTACTCTAAAGCAGTAACATCGGTCACTAAATAGAGGGGACAAGGATTTGCCAAAGGAATGAAAACTTATAAGCCAGGAGACAATAAGGGCAAGGGGCAGGGAGCCTCATCTTCCAAGCCCAAAGCCGGATCTCGAAACACAAGGCCTATCCATAAAAAGGCTAACTACAAAAAGGACACACTTAAATGCCTCACCTACCAAAAAGCCCATCGGGGGCAATGCCTTAAGAATACTAACGTTTGCTACTATTGCGGCCGTATTAGACATTTCGCAAACAACTGTCCCTAGAATAAATCTATAACCTCTACCACACCTACCCTATCAACCCCAATGATACTAGGAGATGATCAGAATACTATACCAGTAAATGCAGGTATTCCTCTAGTTTATTTACGGCCTATGCATATATTGTGGATATTAGGCTTTACGCATTGACTAGTATCTTCCTCATTACTATTAGAGTTGAACTTAGAAACAGAACCCCTAGATTTCATGTTAATTATTTCAATATCCTCAAGAGCTTTATTGTTAATACATGCTGGTGAATGCTGTGAAATATTATAGATAAAAAAAAAAAAAAAAATGAGGCTTGAATGAGAGATAGTCTGAAGGAAACTTAATAGATAATTACAAGAGAACCAAAAATATAAAAATTTTTGAGTAAGTCATAAGTAGACCTTGATAGAGTAGAGATGAATAGAGTCTTGAAGACAATTACTAAATGAGCGAGATTGTCAGAATTGACCTTATGAAATGTGATGATTTTCAAAAGAAGCTGACACATGATGAATAAATATTAGAAAGAAATTCAATGAATCTCGTGATCTAAGATGATGTGTGACTGATTTTAGTCAACACTTTATCAAGTTAGATGAAGGTAAATGATAAATGATTCTAAATAATGGTTAGGGATCAATGTGATCTAAATGATCGTAAAGACTGAACTGGTAGTAAATTATTTAGAGAAACCATGAAATTGAGATGATATATGAGTTTTGAGGTACTAAGAGGAAATCATTATTTATGAATGATATACATAGAGCATATGAGACATAGATCATAAGTACACGATAATTAACTGATTAGATACTCTTAAAGCAACTAAGAATCCAAGGATTTAAATAGTTAAATGATCGGTGACTTTTGGAAGACAATATCTTGTTAAATACTAAGGTTAATAGTTTTTGGGAAAGACTATGCTATGACTGACTTGATGTTTCTTGGATGATTGATATGATCAAATGAATAGTGACTTTTGGGAGAAAGTCGTATGCTTAAGGGAAAAGGTTATGGATTCTTGGGGAAAATCGTACCAGTGTCGAGGTTGATGACTCTTAAGTCGTTAAATTTTGAATTGATCAATGAATTAGGGGAAACTGTTATTTGAACAAGGGAAACGGTTAATGCTCTTTTGGAAGATATAAGGTGACATAGAGTTGGGATTGTGAAAGCTTAGAAAGTCGATAGATTTAACAACAAATCGATATGAGAGATGGTCTGTGGAAGACTTATTGAATAGTAACATGAGGAGTTTGAGACTCTAAACGAATTGATGACATATTAGAAATATGAGGATTCTTAAGTGAGTCATATAGGGTAAAGGCAAATGGATCATTAGGAGGCAAATACTGATTGAACGAGACTATCAAGTGAACATTATGAAAGGTGATAGTTCTAAATGGAGATTAACACATGATGAATGATCATTGGAAAAAAATCAATAGATCTTGTTGATCTAGGTGACCCAATTGTGGGCAGTGCTTTAGTAAGTTAACTGAAGCTATTTCAAAAGATAAATGATTGATGACTCCGAATGACTTTTGAGGATTAACGTAATCTGACAATTAAAGAGCGAAAATTGTGACATAATGTCTAGTAAAACTAGTAAGGACAACGACTGTGCTAAAGTGATATATAATTCTTTGGGATACTATGAGAATAATTAAGATTGAGGTAGAAAGTAAGAATAACTAAATCTATGAAACTAAGTAGAGAATTTCCATGGTGGGAAAGACTTGATATAATCTTGATAAACATTGAATGCCAAATGTAATGATAAAATGATGGGACGACAAATTGATGTGAAAAAAAAGGAGGACCTGATTTCCTCAACCTATCTAAATCATAAAAGGATGAACACAAATTTGAAAACAAAGGCAGGAATGCCAATGAGTAGTACAAAAAAATTATGAAATAATACAAAAATGAAATGAAAAGAGGATTGATAAATCTTCAAGAAATGGACACTTGATTGAGAAATAACAAATGAAAAATAAATCTGAGGTCACCCATGTATGGGAAAAATATTTTAATGTAAAGAGAATACGAGTAAACCATCCTGGCACGAGCCAAAAGATGTTCATGAATACAAAGTGAATATGATGTTGAAAACGCAAAAAGGGAAATACAAAAATTGTCATCATCAAAGAAAGTTCAATACACAAAAAGAAACTTAAATGGGTGACGTTTCAAACCTCGCAACTGAACGTATGTAGTAAATCTAGGGTGGAACTTGTGACAAAAAAAATTGGAGAAAAAAATTTGAAAGACAATTGTGTATAAGATTCGGACAGATGAAAATCTAAACCTTTCCTTCCAAATTATTACACTAAGCCTCTGTAGGAATTCAAGTGGAATAATGTGAATCTATCAAAAACTCTGTCCTTAGTAAAACTTAAAGTACTTGAATGAGAAGCTCAAAACACTCTAAACGATAAAAGTGGTATAGTCGAGTTACACCATTGACTTTCAATGACCACAACCAAAGAAATAGATAGAAAAGAAAAGATCAACGTACTAGATACCTTTACCTGGAACATAATGCGCCATATGATGCTAACGGAAGTTGAGAGACCATAAACAGTAAGGTAATCACGACCTAATACCAAATGAGATGAATATAACGACTAGACATGAAACTAGTCAAGATACTGGTAACAAGGAGATAGTCAAATTACTGAAAAGATGACTCAGGGCGTGCAATGAAAGTGATAGACCCCTAACCATAGATCTAAGAACTAAAGAAATACGCATGGGAATGTTAATACTAAAATTTGGAGACGATGAGTTAAAGGTCCATATCCGCGACTGTAACTTCATTTCTCTCTCTGTTCTTCACTCTTTTAGATCTAATTTTTTGGTGTCCTAGAACCCTCGTGGCCTCTAGATCAGACCCCAAGTGATGGTAGTCAGTTTACTCTAGGTTAATTTTGACCCACATTCAAGGTGATCATCCATGGCGGGTCTTATGTGGGTCTGTTATTCTAAGCCCTATTAAGCCTTTTCTACACTTCTAAACTATGGCATAATGCTATCTAAGGTCATGCGTGTGTTCTATTTTCATCAAATAGCATGAGAAATTGACATTATCATAGAGAGGGGAATTTGGGCTTTGAATGGTTTTACCTTCAACAATGAATTTTTCCTCCTTCGTTGGACTTGATTAAGAGCTTTAGGCTTCTTGTGTCTGCTTAGGGCTCCGTGCATCCTCTCTTCTTCTTCTTCTTCTTCTTCTTCTTCTTCTTCTTCTTCTTCTCTCTCTCTCTACCTCACTCTCTCTCTTTCTAGTCGTCCACACATGCACCACTAATTTCTACCTCATGCAAAGTCTTGCACACACACACACACACACACACACATATATATACATATACTTTTATAAAATGTTGATGTGTTGCATGTGTTTCTATTGGTTGTATTGGGTGGTGGGATGGGCTTTTGTATCGTATGTATACATATTTCTTGGTGGATATTTACCACAAATATGCTTATAACCCAAGTGGTTAAATTTTTGGGTTTAGGTTTTTCCCATCTATTTGGTCTTGGGATCAAACCTCTTGCCCAACATTTTGGCCTCATTTTCCTTTATTTTTCCCTCTTATGCCTTGTTTGGAATTTTACCTCCTTTTTCCTTTTCTGCTTTATTTTTATTTTTTCTTTCCTGTGTGCTTATATTCTCCACGTATCGATTTCACGATGAAGTCTTATGATTTTGATTATTCTTTTTGTGTGTCAGCTTCAATAATTAAGGTCATATTATTAGGGATTTAATTCCCTTTAATCGGGTCGGGGTGTTATAATTCCTTTCAAGAAAGTCGTCTGAGAATGCGTTTTACCAGTCGATTAAGATAGCATTCCTTTTAGAAAATTCGTCTGAGGACGCAAATTCATTATCTTGTTAGGATAGCATTCCTTTTAGGAAAGTCGTCTGAGGACGCATTTCATCAGCCTATTAAGATAGCATTCTGTAAGGATTGCATTCCTTTCGGGTAAGCTATCTATCACATCACATTTTATCATCCTGTTAGGATAGCGTTCCTTCCAGGTAAGCCGTCTATTGCATTCTCTCGTACCAACCTACTAGGATGGAGTGTCCTTGTAGGTAAAACATCCGAGGACGTAAGATCATCTCATGAGAACATAACCTCATGAAGACTTGTTAGGATCACATTTCTTATCAAGTAAAACTCTAAGGAGTCATTTTTGAGGGCGTAACCTCACAACAGTTCTCTCGTGACAAATCTCTTTAGAGAAAATTCAATAAGGACAACACTCATTTCCACTATTCAAGAACTACAAATGGTCTGATTCGTTTGAGGGTGATACGTAGGAATCTCATAGATGAGTGAGTCCGACCACGACAAAATCACAAATCAAGGTCAAAATGATTAACTCTTTTTCTTGTGTTGACATTCACTTGCTTGCAAGTTCAATCAACGAGGGGCTTTCTATAGACACCTCATTTTATGACCCTTGATTAAGTAGTAAAAATCGATGATTATGCTAAAAACCTACTTCAAGTGGGGACTCTTCCCAATTGAGTCCTATTCCCATTAGGACTTCTCTTGACAGAGTCCTATTCCCACTAGGACTCTCTTGCTAGAGTCCCAGTTCCATTAGTACTCATCCTAATAGAGTCTTATTCCCGCTAGGATTCTCTTGTCAGAGTCCTAGTCTAAGTAAGACTCTTCCCAATAAAGTCTCACTCCCATTAGGACTCTCTTGTTAGAGTCCCAATCCAAGTAGGATTCTTCTTGATAGAGTCATACTCATGTTAGGACTCTTCTGCCCATTGGAAGGCGTTTTGGTAACTACGGCACCTTTTTGCCCACTAAGGGCATTTTGATAATCTTGGCTCAATCTTATCCTTAGTAGGACTTCCGAGTTGCTCGAAGGGCGTTTTCATAATTTCTATATCATTTTACCCTCTAGGGGTAATTTGGTAATTTTAGCCCTTTAGTGACGAATTGGGGGTAATTTGGTAATTTTTCATGCCTTGCAACAATCTAGAGATTCTCTACCGAATTGGAGGCGATTCGGTAATCTTGGGTGATAGTAGTCTATTTAGGGTTAATTAGGACTTTCCACTTTTAAAGTTTCCATAAATCTAGTTGCTTAATATTTCCTCAAATAGAGATACATTGAACCTAGATGTTTTCATTTTAGAGATTATTTCCATTTAAATTTTATTTCTCTATTATCTTATTGGCTCTTACATGTAGACATTAATTCTATTGGTTCGTGCATTATTATAATTATTTATTAATTCATTTAGTTAGAATAATCATTCTTATTTAATTTTTTATTTATTTAATTAGATAATTATCACTCAAGACATGATCCTAACCCTCCGTTTTAGGGTTTCATCTTAGAACCTTGAATCAAATCTCTATATTTCCTTATAAATAGAGCCCCCAAACCATCAGTTTGGGGACACAAAAATATACGAAGGGAAGACAATTTTCATAGCCTTACACTGTTAGGTTAATTCTAGGGTTCTTTTTACAAGAACACTCCCTCTCTTGAGGTCGAAGCCCTGCCGAAGTGACAGCCTCTCTCCGCGAAGCTAGTGAAAGCGATGCTTTGCGAACGGAAGAACAAGTCAGAGATCTACCCGACTACTACGACTGAATAAGGTACACTCTCAAACCCTTAACAGTTTCTTTTTCTTTAGATCCGGTTGATCTCATCTCTTTAATCACTCTTGATAAAAGAGAGTAAACTAGAGAACTACGTGACTTTGATTCCACTCTACTGAACGAATACGTAGGAAGCCTTAAGGCCCAAGTCAGATTTTATTTCCTATCCTTTTTGTTCTGTTTTTACTTCTTGACATGAGATTCTTTATTAGTTATTTCTTCCATACTCACTTCTCTTTTTTCAGTTTTCTCATAACAAAATAGCCTTACAAGTGAATATTCAAGGCCAATCCATTCAGATCGGGTGGGGTGGGTGCCTAACACCTTCCCACTCTATACTTTAGCCCCTGAATCCATTTCTCCAGTGTTTATATTTTTCAGTGCTATCTTTGTTTTTGATCCATGTCAAGGGATCTTTAGTATGTATTTAGGAATCAATGCAATGTAATTTATTTTTTATTCCTTTCGATTTTCCTTTATATGTATTGTTCAATCTGTAACAGGTTTGCTTCTTTCTTGCCCAAAAATAAGCTAGCGACTCCTCAATCTCAAGTCTCCCATAAGATGCGTTCCTTCCCACCTTTAGGGAATGAGACATGTCATTAACCGAAACCCGGCCTATGCGAATTAGGGGTCCATCATCGTGGAGTTTCTTTCTTAAACCAAATATATTCCATTCGTACATCACATCAAATTCAAATATTACAGCAGAAGCAATTACACATGTTACAATGATCCTTACACTATCTAGATTTGCCTAGAAATTTTTTTTTTTTTTTGGAAACATACATTACATTCATCATTACAATCATTATGGGTCCCATACCCCACGTCTTCATCTAAACTTCATCTTACTCTAAATGTGAGTCTCATACCTCACACACTGTCATGCCCTAAATTTCTAGAACTCGGGGAGTGAATAGAAAGAAATTAAAAAAAATTAATAAAAGACCATTAAATGGATTTAGTTGATTACACGTTAATTTTTCCATGTTTCCCCAAAATTAAGAATGAAGATTTGCTACTAGACTTACCCAAGATGGGTTTCAAATGCCAATCAAATATTTCCCCCAACCAATAGTCAAAATTAGTCTAAGTCATGTTCAAACATGGTCTCCAAGATAGCCCAAGATGTCTCTAAATATGCCCTGGAACAATGGCCCAAATGGGCCCCAAATGCCGTAGGACATTGGTCAAGAATAGGTCAAAAAGTCTACCAAAAGTTGTCTAAGGAGGTGGCCAAACATGGCCTATAAAGGTGGCCAAATATGGCTCAAAAAGGTGAAAAAACATGGCCCAAAAGAGTGGCCAAACATGGCCTAAGGATTGGCCAAACATGGCCCAAGGCGGTTGGCCAACATGGCCTAGGGGTTGGCCAAGCATGGCCCAAGGCAAGTGGCCAAGGGTTGGTGACAAGGTGCAAGGGGGGCTAAGCGCGTGTAGAGGCGTAGGCGTGCAGGGCGCAGGCAGGCAGGCAACGCACAGGACGCGCATGGGCAAGCAGCGCGCAGGGTTGCTTCACTGTAGCTACAATGTATTTGTTGTAAGCTATTTTCTCGTTTTTCTGACTTTTTTTTCCATAGTGCTACAAGCTGATTTTTTCAATTTTTAACCTACTTTCTCAAGGTTTTTAACCCCCACTTTTTGGCACTCTTCCTATCTATATTTGGGCATTTTACACACCTAATAACTATTTTTAATTCAAAAAATTTTAACTTGGTCTCCTTTGTCCATTAACCTATTTTCCTCAATTCATTCCTCCTTATCATCCTCCTTAACACCAACACAGCGCCTAATGAACAATTGTTTATACAATTGTGTAATTCTAATATTCACAAGCATATTTTAAAAACAATTAACTACATGGAGCTCCAGGCTTCTCATTTACATTCAATACTCAATTTTTCATTTGGGTTTAAGCCCTTCCATCACAAAATGGCCCAAGACCTATTGTCCACCATTTTCTAAATTAAACACAAGTGATTTGGGCTTATGGCCATACATACAAAATGTAGCCCTTAGTCCAATTATTCTTCAAGGTCCATTTTCCCCTCCATGCTTTAAGACTTCATCAAGTCTCAAGTGCTAGGAGTCTTATTTATAATATGTAATTCCATAAAAAGGAAGCACGACTGCTTGTATGACATAATGCTAATATAAAGAACAAAGTTAAGACGTGGCATATGCAATGTGTACATTTATAAGCTATATGCCTTCCAATTCATCAATACAATACAATGGCAATATGCATGACAGACGCATGCAACTCTATGCCCAACCCATGTCTCGCTTCACTGTCCTTCCCCGTCAGCATGCGAGTATTGTTGTACGTCTCGCTTCACAGTCCGTCCCCTTTGGATCGCGAGTACCATGGCCAATTTTAGGTTTTTCACCACAGGATCTACACCCTCATAATGTATAGCACCAATATACTCAGCACACGCCATGTTTTCAAAGATTCACGTATGCCAAGATGCCTTGATTTTTCTATGCAATTTTAATGAGGCATTTGTCAAACACATGGGGTATGCCTTAAATAATGCATCATACATAAAGCAAGGTATAACTTTTAAACTAAAAAACTTTATCTACATGAACTTAGCATATAATTCAATCAATTGCACATATAATCATGTTACATGTTCATAACTTAAACAAATTCTCAAAGATTACACAAGTACACAAAGTATTAATACATGAGCACCATAACTTTCAAACTACAAGACTTTGTCTACATGAACATAAGCTAGAATGCAATGAATTATACATATATTCAAGTTACATGTTCATACTTCACCAAATTCCCAAAAAATACATAAGTACACAAGGTACCAACCCTAGGTTTTCAAAGTAACTATATGCTAGGTGGTTTTCTAACAATAGGTAAGCATGTAAGTCATACAATCAATATATAAAAACACTCCTAAACTTAACCATATTCTTTACTTAGCAAGATATCATACCTAGAAGGGTTTTTCTCAACCTTAGGGATTTTTGCTTGCTGTGAAGCCAAACCAATTGGTAAGAATGTAGCCCTTGAGGTGGGGAACAACTTCCTAGAAAGAAGCCTTGTGAAATTCTAAAGCTAGAGATGAGTTTTGGAAGGTGAAAAATTGGAAAACCTAGGTTTTTTTCATCTTTTCTCTCCATGCACAACCTGATTCTCTTTCTCAGACCCATTTCTGATAATTTTATCTCTCAAGGGTCATATTTATAGTAAAGGGGTCAAGGGGTGAAAAGACCATTTTGTCCTTAATGATCCACGAGACCCCGTTACACTACAACCCGCCCCAAAATCTCTTAATTCAATATTATGCGTTAACCGAAGTTCTTAAAATTATTTTAAATGATATTTTTATGAAAATTTTATTTTTTCCTGTTGGCGGTTGCGGCTGGGCCCGGACCACCCAAGATGCCCTTTTTGGTCCATTTTTTAAACTATCTCCGATTAGGCTCAAATTCTCACAAGAGATGTATTTTAACATTCTAAGCATATTTTGGTTCTATGAAATACTCAAATTATGCTTATAAACATAACTTATGTTTAAATGATGCATGTGTAGTGCCCTACCAACAAATAGTGCATGAATAGTGTCCTATAGGCAAAAATAAAAAATTATCCTGATTTTTCATATCTTTATAGGCACACTTCTAAATCTCCTATTACTTACTTGTGAGTCCCATACCTCACGCACTTTTAAACTTCTAAACTTCATATCACTTTACTCGTGAGTCCCAAACCTCACACACTTCTAAACTTCATATCACTTCACCCTTGAGTCCCATACCTCTCACACTTCTAAAATTTTACTTCACTATAGTTGTGGGTCCTATACCCTACCTTTGTATCACCTATACATATCATGGATAAATTCATGTGAGCTTCACAAAGCTCGTGAGTAATTCTGGTACCTTGTCATGGGTTTTTAACTGGTAGTGGGTTAAGTATAACTAATTTTATAAAATATAACCACTACCAATTGCTCATATACTTCAAATACAAAATACAAGAATCTTCAAATAGATAGCATTGAAGGCATTCAGGCTAAGCATTTAGTTAATCAAATACAGAATATAGGAATCTTCAAAACATATAACACGGAGCATTTAAGGCATTCGAGTAAAGCATTTATTTCATCAAATATGGAATACAGGAATTTTTAAAACATAAACATGAAGCATTTAAAGCAATCGAGTAAAGCATTTACTATACGATAGAAAACTTGTAAACATGTACAAGATGGCCATTTGGTGGCCAAGAAGCTTCAGATGTTGACTCACATAACAAAGGAAAATTTAAATCCTTTACTTGTTAAATAGGAGGATAAAAATAATTTTTTTATAAACAAGACGGTATGACCTTTTATCATTTAAAAGTGAGGCCATTTAAAACCTTTTCTCATGTAAATGGGGGTTCAAAAATCTTCTACTATTTATTGCCATACTTGTTTTCACTTTTTAACAGAAGAATCCATTTCGAATCGGACTCTAAGTTTAACAGATCAGTAGAGATATCTCATTCCTAAGGGATAAACCTTAAACCGGGCATTCTTAGAATTTTAAGTCCCACAGGGTTTCAACAGCTCATGGTTCTTATACACAATTATCTTACATTACTAGTTCACAAACAAAAAGCATTTAAAAAATCTCTTTTCAAATAAATGTTTTTCAAGAGCATTTAAACAGAACTTTCAGAAGTACTTTAATAGGGCTTTCAGAATACTTGAAACATAATGTTTAGGAGCATTTAAAATATAACTTTCAGAACACTTAAACACAACATTCAGGAGTATTTAAAACATGGCTAGAATGAGAAACATTTACTTTTAGAGAGGCATTCAACATAATTTTGAAGTGAAAATAGACATGCTGAAGTAAGAACTTATAAACAGTTGGCATTTAAAACAAGTACATGTGCAGTTTATGATAGTATTTGAAAATGGAAACAAGTAGCATATTTAAAACACGAGTCATGTAAATACAGGAATTTGAATTTAAAATACTTTAGGAATCATGGAGTTAAAACCTCTATTTCAAAGTCCAAGATTACTCACCTATGGTCTAGAGTCCACAGTTTTTCCTTCACTTGCTTACTTTACTTGTCTTGGCACTTGTCTTATCCTCATTCCCTTGCCGGTAATCCTAGTTCACAAATTAAATTGAACTCAATACCTGAATAAATATATTATCTTATTTAATCACTATCTCTTCGATGTTGTTAGCATTGATCGATTCCATTTTCGAATTCGGTGGCCCTCTAAACCCTAAGGCAGATTCCATACTCTTCCTCGAGTCCCATCTGAAATTTATTCCCCTATTATGGGTACTTTAGTAAGTCTCATTTCGTTTAGTTCATCGCTTGCCTATGCAGACATCATTTCTTGAGTCCAAACAGTCTTTAAAACATTAATATATGCCTTTTAATTTCATCTATATTCTTCATGTAGCTTCATTTGGTCGTAAGAACATATTTGTTATTTTTTGGTTTGTTATCAAGTCTTATTTTTTCTGAAATGACATCATCGTTAGGTTCGGTTTGTCGAAAATAATCAGTTTCAGCTTTTTCGTATCTTACTTTGCATCTCTATAGCTTAAATTAAGCCTATGAGCGTTTTCATAATTTTACGCTTTCACGTGTCATATTTTTCAATACCAAATTTAATAATATGAACCTCACCGTTGGGTCCAGAACGTTGGAGAAAGTCAAATTAGACCCTTTCAGACTTCCATTTGGCTTCGAGCATCATC
The DNA here is from genome assembly GCA_008638375.1 of Nyssa sinensis. NCBI lineage: Eukaryota > Viridiplantae > Streptophyta > Magnoliopsida > Cornales > Nyssaceae > Nyssa > Nyssa sinensis. The sequence continues at coordinate 3,528,390 of CM018052.1, forward strand.
AAGGGTAAAATGGTAATTATTACATTTTACGTGTCCTAATTTTTTTGATTTCATCTCATAAAATGGACCTCGCCATTGGGTCCAAAATGTTAGAAAAAGTCAGGATACATTATTCTTTTATTTTATTTGGGCGACGGAACATTTTATTATGATTAATTTAATTTAATTATTTTCTTTAATAATATATTTATATCTTATTCATTTTATTACACAAGTGCCATGGTGGCACACTAGCAAAAAAAATCAAGACACATTATCCTTTTATTTTATTTAGGTGACGGAACATTTTATTATAATTAATTTAATTTAATTATTTTATTTAATAATATATTTATATACTCTGTATTATTCATTTTATTACACATGTGCCACGGTGGCACACTGGCACACACGTGGTGCTTAAGTTCCCACGTGCATAGAGGTTGAGGGTTCGAACCTGAGGAACTTTGGCTCCCCTATTTTTTTTTTCTTCTGATTTTTAGTTTCCTAAATAGTGGACAAGGCAAGAAAATAGGGATAGTATATCCCAATCCTGTCTGGGTTATCAAATCAGGGGTTTGTCCTTATTGCCAAATAGACCAAATCCCTTTTAATTAAAAATCCAATTCCCAAAATGACATAGCTTCATTTAACCGTTTCTACGCCTGGGCAGGTTCTAATCCAAACCCGAAACCAACCCAACTAACTAGACCTATTTACTATTCATCATCTTCCTCATCATGAGGTTATTGTTCAAGCCGAAACCTTAGAATTTCTCTTCCTATTTTGTGAGTTTTGAAGCTATGTTTCTTCCTGATTTCAAGCCTAATCAACCCCTAGTGTCCTAACTTAGGTTTCCCTGTTGGTTTCATGGTTTGAATCAAGTCATAAGGCTTGGTTGAACCCTATCGTGGCCATATCTACAACTCCATTGTACATGCTCAATTTTACACTAAAATGCATGGGACTTGGCATGTTATTCTCCTCTTGTCATGGGGCTTCATTCCCCGTTTATAAAAGTAGGTTTAGCATTTGATTTATGTAACCGAGACCTACAACCTGCATTTTGGAGCTCATTTTTGAGCTTTTCAATCGTGGGACCTTGGTTTTAGGATCCTTGTGGTACCTGCTTTTAGCCCCAAGCAACAAATCTTGATTTGGCTTCACTTGAATCAGACCCAATATTCTAAGGTCCGTTCATGGCAGTTTCGTGATTTTTCATGGTTTTCTGGGTCTTTTTGCCCTTGTATAGACTTCTAAGTTATTTTCATTTAACAATAAAGCTCACATATGCATTGTAAATGGATCAAACTGAAGTTAAATTCAAAAACTTTAGAGAGAAGCTTACCTGCCTCACATTCTCTCTCTCTCTCTCTCTCTCTCTCTCTCTCTCTCTCTCTCTCTTCAGTTCCTTGCTCTTTCATAGTCCTATTCCCTTCATCCACTTTCTCCCTTCTAATCTAGTTGCAACCTTCTCATATCCAGGCATGCAAGCCCCTCCTCTCTTCTTCTTCTTCTTCTTTTTCCTTCTCTTTCTCTCTAGCCGAACAACATGGGTCTGAATTGACACACTACGAAACCCTCCCGCAAGGTCTGAATGCCTCTTATACACTCAAGTCTAAGTGTCCCCATCATGTAGTTTGTGCATGTCATTTAATTAGTTGAAATGGGGGAGCAATGGTGTGCTGTCACGTGTCTCTTTTTTTTTTTATGAATTCCCTACACATTTTATAGGTTATATACATATTGTATGAGTATTATAGTACAAAAGTGCTAATAGCCTAATGGCTATTCTTTTTTACATAAGTCTTTCCTTACTTTCTTGGACTTGGGTTCAAGACCTTGTAGGAACATTTTGCTCTCATTTCACTTTTCTTTTATTTTAAATCACTTTGCATTATGTCTTCTTAAATAAATTTTCATTTATTACCTTTTGGTCATTAGCTAACATTATTTATCACTAGTACTAATCTCTTGACTTTTGCCTTCTTATCGTAACTTGTGTCATTTTTGACAATTTGTGGAAGTATTGTTTCTTAATTAATACTTAACACAATAAGATTATGCATTAATGTTATCGACGTCTTTTTAATTGACACTAATTATTTGTTAATTAGGTCAGGGGTGTTATAAGATAGCCATGATCCTTCTAAATCCATGAAAAAGAATGGCACACACGTTTTTCTCTTTTTTTTCGGTGCTGGCGTCCACAGTTACACTTATTTTAAGGGACCTTCCACTAATTAACTCAAATATTAAATACTGTCAAAGCCACATGTTTATTTTATTTTAAGAAGAATTCATAAGGATTATTAACGAAGATTATAGGCTCATTACTGCCAAGACCACTTTTCTTTTTCTTTTTTGGGGTTTTTAACAATAAGTTATTTGTTGGGCAATGTTATTGTAAGTCCAAACTTGCATGAGACATAATACTTTAACCATTGAATGATTTAAGATTAAATTTTCATTCTTCTTGATCACTTTATCTCTAATGTTTCTTAAATATTTAATAATTATATCATACCTACACATGAGAGGACACTCTCTAACAGTTTAAGTTTTTAAATGAGTTGATGATTTAACATTAGTTTTACAAATTTCAAATCAGGAGGAGTTTTTTGAAAAAGCATTTTAAGAGTCATCTTATAAAAAAAGGTATTTGGAAAAAAAAAAAATTAGATTAAAGACGACATTTTTACAAAGTGCATGAGTTGAGAAAATAATACATGAGGAGACACTTTTATCAGTTTAAGCTTTTAAATGAACTGATAATTTAATATTAATTTTGACATATTTCAAATCAAAATGAATCTTTTGAAAAAAGTTTCTAGACTCATCCTTTTTAAAATATTTTGATAAAAATTTTAAATTAAAGATGATGATTTTAAAAACTGTATGAGTTGAAAAAAAATATAAAAATTGTATGAGTCACAAAAAAAAAAATTAAAAAAAGAATTCCTTAGTGATGTTAAAAGTTCCTTAGAATAGCATAACCCCCCACTTTGACTGCACGCTTGGCGCCGTTGCTTCCTCTCAATCCAAAAAACACTCATTTCTGCCTTTCATTTCAACAAGCGCGTGGTGGGTTCACATTAATTACATATTCCGTTCTCTCTTTTCTTTTCTCATCCTCCCTTTTCTTTCTTTTAAGCTCAACAATGGCAGCGAGAACTTCTTTGGGAATTTTCTTCTCACTGACAAGTCTCTGTTCTTTCTTTCTTGGCATCCAAGAGATACCACTGCTCTTCTTAGTTAGTCTGATCTATTTCGTTATTGCTTGTGAGGATGTGAATTCAGATGAAACGAGATAGCTTAATAATTCAGGGATACCCAGAAAATTTGAAATTTTTCTCTGAGGTTTCGGATTTTAATTAATGCTTTGTGGACTGATTTTATGGAGAAGAAAGTTTAACAGAAGTATGTTGTTGAATTTTAGTTTCTGGGGGTCGATTATATCAGTTGAGGGCTTTTTCTCTTGCTCTAGATTTGTTTTTTCAACAATAGAAGAAAGCTGTGAGCATTCGACTTTAAGGTGGTGAAAAAAAACATATGTAACCGATCACTGTCGAATCAACTCTTGGGTTGTAACTTGTCATTCGCTTTGGATCTCAAATTCTCGATTTTGTTTTTTTTTTTTGCTACCTGTAGACAGAGAAGAAAGTCTGTGGAGAGTAAGACAGGTTTCGTTGGATGGTTACTTTGTTGATTTTTGTGTTGAATTGTTGATAAATTTATATACGCACATAGATCAGAGAGAACGTGGGAGAGATAAAAGAAGATCAAGAAGAAGTAGAAAAGAAAAAAAAAACCACTGGCAAATAAGTGGTGGGAGAGAATAGATGAGGCGATGGCGGGGTATGAGCCAGGACCAGGTTCTCGCTACGTTCACCAACTCCTCAGACCGGAACTGCACTTACAAAGACCATCCCTTCCCCAACACCAGACCACGGCACAATCCTCAGATTCGAAGGAATCGCCTGATAAGGGCCAGAAGGCCGACCAAGCCGCCACCAGCTCTGGTGGGGCAGCGACCTCCACCCGTCGCCCCAGAGGCCGTCCTCTTGGCTCCAAAAACAAGCCAAAACCTCCAATAATTGTAACGAGGGATAGCCCAAACGCCCTCCGATCGCACGTACTTGAAGTCTCAGCCGGCGCCGACATCGTCGAGACCATGACAAATTACGCCAGGCGAAGGGGAAGAGGAGTCTGCGTTCTCAGTGGAGGCGGCACCGTCGCAAATGTAACACTGCGTCAGCCGGCAGCTCCTGCTGGGAGCGTAGTCACACTGCAGGGCCGGTTTGAGATTCTATCGCTCTCGGGAACAGTGCTTCCACCCCCAGTGCCACCCGGTGCCGGTGGGCTGTCCATATATTTGGCGGGTGGACAGGGACAGGTAGTTGGAGGGAGTGTGGTAGGTCCGTTAGTGGCTTCGGGTCCGGTGGTTTTGATGGCCGCATCGTTTGCAAATGCAGTGTTCGAACGTTTACCGTTGGAGGAAGAGGAGGGGGCCGTGCAGGTCCAAGCTGCTGCATCGCAATCTTCAGGAGTAACCGTAGGGGGTGGCGGTGGGCACCCGGGTAATGGTGGAGCAAGCAGCAGTGGTGGTGGCGCTACTGGTGGGGTTTCGTTCTTTAATATGGGAGCCAACGTGCCAAATTTTCCTTTTTCAGGCGATTTGTTTGGATGGGGTGGAAGTGCTACAAGGCCTCCATTTTAACGGTGTGATTGGTAGAGGTGAGAAGGAGGTTTGTGGTTTTTCAGTTATATCAGTCTTGATTTCATGTCATCACCGCAGTTTCGGATTAGCAATGAAAGGGGTATGGGAGGAGATGTGTGAAGGCAAGCTTTTGTGTGGAAACAAATTGGCCTTCGTATCACTTCATTTGGGGAGGAGAACAAGCCACAAAGGTTTTTGTTGTTGTAATCTTGTGAAGGCCTGTTGAAACAGATTATCAAAACCAGTGTGGAACCAAGGTCAGTAAGTTCAATTTGATGCGTATACACTATTTGGACTCTTTTTTTTTTTTTCCCCTTTCCCTCTTTTCTTAATATATTTCTGTTTCTTTTTTTTTTTTTTCTTTTCACTTAGTTTGATTTTCCCTTAGATGTAATCTGTAAAATGTTATGATCCTCGTTATTAGGATTAATTTCTGTCATAGCACCTCCATTATATGTTTCCTTCGGATTGGATATATACAGGAATATGTTTGAGCTCTAAAATTTTCAATTAGAAGTACACACAAGTAACTAGGGAGAATGCGAATTCCTATCATTCTTTGTTTTGGCTCATAATTAATGTATGTGTAAGTATGAATATTATATTATAGCTGAATCTGACAACTATATATATAAATATGCACATATATTTATTTACATAGAGACATGATGGTGGTTGTATATATGCTTGACAATATCCTGATTTTGATACTCAATAAATATATTTATATATGTATCCTTTTTTGATTTCATAAAAGAAAATCCTTTTAGGTTCAATGTAGCACCCTGAACATGTGGCTTTCTGTGATCTCATCCCTTTGGTTCATTTATATATTATTTCATTTTCTGCTCATCCAACATAGAAAAAGCCACAGTGAAGAACCTTGAAAGCCTGTTTCTCTCTCCAGGCAAAACCCTAGTTCTGAACTCGTGATCCAAATTAAGATTTCTCTATTTCTGACCAAACGTTACAGGAGTGGAAACTAGAACAAGAAAGTTCTCTTGTCAGTTACAAATAAACATAAACAATTAAATACTTATTAACAGTCAAAGAAAGATAACCTTGCATGCAATGCAAGAAACGAACATCTGTCTCACACTATAGAGATAGGTTTATGGAAAAAGGATCCTGCGCTCCAAAGAATCTCTACCCAAATAAGCAAAAAAGAGAGAAACCCACTTCCCAAAGAAAGAAAAATTACTGGAGAATATGAGGTATTGTTGGAACTTTGTGACTTTGAAACTTGAAAAAGAGGGAGAGACTGGAAAACAAAATTTCTTCTTGGAACCGTTAACTTTGGCTTAATTTGTTTCTTCCCAAATACACTACTACATGATATATATATATATATATATATATATGTCTTAAACTCCTTCAAATCCCAAAATACTATTTAATTTATTATCACCACTTACTAAATCTGATTTCCCCAGTAGTTCTTTTGCTTTGTTAATGCTTGTCTGTTGACTGTGATTAATATGAAAAGAAGATTTATTAGGTGTAGTTTAATTTATCATCATACTGAATCTTATTTCCCAGTACTCTTTATTACCTCTGAAACATGGGATAAAATGGAGGCCTTCTGGAAACCAGTTGAGGATAAGTGAAAGCTTCACTTGTTTGAAATTAATATTAGATTATTAAGGTCACCATTCTGTAAATTAATTAAGTATTTGAGAATCTTCCCATTCTTCATATCTCGTTTATGCAACACATGGCCTTGACAATTTTATGGAAAAATAGAATGGGTATATATTCTGTGTTTATAAAATAAGATAAGCAACCAAGTAGCAAAAATAGAATAGTTATTTTATGGAGTGAAATGAAAAATAATATAGAATAAAATAAAGATTACTCAGCAGGATAAAAAATATTTTTAATAATTTTTAATAAAATACTTATTTTTTATTTTTAATCCTACCAAATAAGAATAAAAATGAAAATATTAGATGAATAATCTTAAAATATCTATTTTACTGTACCTAATATGAGTGAAGTTCCATTTTAAAATGCTCATGTTAGATAATTACTCTGTGGCACCCATTTTGCATGGCTCGAAGTATACCTTATTAACTATACTAGACAATGTCCTTGTGCTCAAGCACATGACCTCATCATCACGTGACAGTTAAAAAGGTGAATATGTAATCTCTCTCCCCCCACCTCTCTTTGAGTACCTCTCTCTCTCTCTCTCTCTCTCTCTCTCTATATATATATATATATATAAATATGTGTGTGTGTATTCATAAAATTAACTGATCTAGATTATATCCCATCTGTTTAATTTCTCACAGTAGCCTCACATTTTTATTTTTGGATATGATGTATTCTTATACTGCAGCTATTTTCTTATGTTCTAGTCAAGAAATAAAATTGTTTAGCTGTTGCAATTATATATATATATATATATATATATATATGTTTTAGTTGGTTGCAGACAAAAACAAAATAAAAAGAATTTAAAACTAAGATAAATTTTGGTTGGTAAAAGTTAAAATGAAAACAATGTTGATAGAGATGAATTCAAACTAAGAAAAATAAGTGTTTCAATAATATACCTAGAGTAAAGCAATGAGAACAAAGCCCTAAACAACATGGTTAGGAGATGACTGGTAGTTTTCTTTAGAAAAACTAACTATATGCACGCAGAAGCAGCAACTTGCTGTGGATCAGAACATACAATTAACAAAAGTTAAATGGTAAAAAAGTATATTAGTTCATTTTGTGACTACTCCAAGATATATTTATTTGCAGAAGAGTAAGCGTAGGAGCACTGAAAATTAGTAAATAGTTGAATGTGTGGTCAAGAATTTCATTAATTTAGGTTGGTTTTGATTGTTGATGTCAAGAAGAAAAGGTATTTGGCATGGCTTAACTTGTTGGAAATGTAATCCATGCTACTTGGAAATGGATGCAATTATTACCGTAGCTGCAGGGAACAGTTTAATTCTTTCGCGTCTTATTAAGGAATACCTATTGCTTATTTATTTTTAACCATCTGTGTGTACTATCATCATACATATTGAAATACAAAAAGTTTTCAGGTGTAAATTTGATTGAAATTACGAAATAACTGATGAAAAGAATAGGCGAAGTTCATATGAATGGAAGACATAGTCATCTTATATCAACCGCGCGTGTACATATTATAATTCTCATAAAAAAATAATAGATTGGTTAAGCAGAAGCTAGTTTCCACCGCCTAAATGGCTTAATCCATTCGTTCGAGTTTCTGAAAATAGCTAGCTATTTTGCCTCCCTAACTTTTCGAAAACTCCAATGCCCCTGACTGCATGTAATTCTTTGTTTTCCAGTTTTGCTTCCCTTTTCTTCAACAGTAACAACTTACAACTGCTTGGAGCAATAAACAAACCAAATATGAATGTCTGCTCAAGCTTGGCTTGAAAAAATTACAAGTTTGAGAATGTGATCAAGATTGATTCATTTAGCTATTCAGTACACTTCAAACAAACTTACCTCATGTTTGGTACGATGAAATGAGTCTTCTTTCTCACTTATTCATTCTTTATTCTTGTTTCATATGATTAAAAATGGACATTTTATTAAAAATTATTTCAAACATTTTTTTGACCTAAATGAGTAATCTTTATTTCATTTCATGTTATTTCATTTTCATTTTCTATTTCATTCTAAGAATCACTATTTTATTCTTATATACTATGTTAAACTACCAATTCATCTAAAAGCTTAAGCTATTAGAGAGGGTGTAATTTTATTATTATATTCTTTAACATGCCTCCTCACGTGTGGCTACTTTAAGCCTACACGTGTTAATTCATATTTTTTTTGGTGACGGTGAGATTTGAACTCAGGACCTTTGGCCTGCTCTAATACCATGTTAAACCACCAACTCTCAAACGAGCCATATACGGCCTTAAACAAGCCCCCCGGGCTTGGTATACAGCTCTAAAAAATGCTCTTCTTGAGCTTCAGTTCCAGAATTCCAAAGCCGACCCCTCATTGTTTATTTATCAACAAAATTCTATAATTTGTTAATGCTTGGTGTACATTGATGATATTGTCCTTACAAGCAATCAACCAAGCTTTCTACCTCCATGGACAAATACCCACAACTCTCTCAATTTGGCTCCTCCACATCAACGAGTTCACAACATGGTAACCAGGTCCATGAATAATATTTTCAAACCCAAGCAAATTCATACTGTGACCAAACACCCAATCCTTCAGACCATAGAACCCACATGTGTGAGTCAGGTAGTCACTCAACCTCACTGGCGTGAAAGCCATGTCTCATGAACTCACAGCTCTAATGAGGCATGGAACCTAGGATTTAGTTCCACCCCCTACTAATTGCAAACCTGTAGGGTGTAAATGGGTGTTTAGAGTCAAGCGGAAAAGTGATGTCTCGGTGGATAAGTTCAAAGCCCGTCTTGTTGCGAAGGGGTATAACCAACATCCTGGCCTTGACTACAAAGAAACTTTTAGCCCCGTAGTCAAACCTACAACAATTAGATCAGTTTTATCTATCGCAGTTATGAATGGGTGGAAATTGAGGCAACTGGATGTTAATAATGCTTTTCTTCATGGGGATTTAATTGAAACAGTTTATATGCAGTAGCCTTCTGGTTTTAAAGATCAAAACAAGCTTGATTATGTTTGTCGATTGAAGAAAGCCATATATGGCCTTAAACAAGCCCCCCGGGCTTGGTATACAACTTTAAAAATGCTCTTCTTGAGCTTCAGTTCCAGAATTCCAAAGTTGACCCTTCATTGTTTATTTATCAACAAAATTCTATAATTTGTTATTGCTTGGTGTACGTTGATGATATTGTCCTTACAAGCAATCAACCAAGCTTTCTGGCTGCTACTATTAAAAACTTGGGGGATAGATTTTCTCTAAAGGATTTGGGCTTACTTCATTACTTCCTAGGAATGGAAGTTGTACCCACTCGCTCTGGAATTTTTTTGTACCAACACAAGTATGTTCGTGACTTGTTGGCTAGCACTAATATGAGTGGTGCAAAGGATGTCTTGACACCACTCTCCGCCATTGGATTGTCCCACATCGTCCGTCTCTAGCTCCTCTGGTCTATCTATATGGCTGACTGCCCCTTTTCTTAACACCTGGGTTTTAAGGAGCTGAATGGGCTAGGGCCTCCAATTTTTAATATCGTATCAGAGTAGGCAAAAGGTCCTGAGTTCAAACCTCACCATCACCCTGAAAATATGAATTGACACTTGTAGGATCGAACTGGTCACACATGAGGGGGCGTGTTAGAGAATATAATAATAAAATTACACCCTATTTAATAGCTTAAGCTTTTAGATGAGTTGGTGGTTTCACATGGTATCAGGAGAGCCACTCTCAAACGAGTCTATGATCCAACACTCAACAAAAATCAAAAGCCTATACTCTGATAATGGTGGTGAGTTCATTAAACTAAATTCCTACTTGTCCACTCATGGTATTAGTCATTATACCACCGCCCCCCACACCCCACAACAAAATGGTGTCTCCAAGCGTCGTCACCGTCATCTTGTTGAAACCGGTCTCACCCTTCTCCATGATGTATTCTTGCCTCTCTTATATTGGCCACATGAATTCCAAATCGCCTCATATCTCATCAACAGACAACCCATACCTCTCTTCCAAAACAAATCACCATTTGAGGTTCTTTTTGGTCAAAAACCAAATTACCTCAAATTAAAAAAATTTGGATGTCTTTGTTACCCACTCACGCGGGCATATAATACAAATAAAATGCAACCAAAATCTGTACCGTGTGTCTTTATTGGGTACTCCTCCACTCAAAATGCCTACAAGTGTTTCGACCTACAAGTGTTTCGACCCACAAGCCCATAAAACATATCTCTCGCATCACGTGTTATTTGATGGACATAACACTCTGTTCTCACCTCCGTTGCCCTCAACCACGACAAACATGATGCAACCCCCATCTAAACTCTTCTCTTTTCTCCAAGCCGCCTCACTAACTATTTTTGTGCCTCCGTCAGTGCCATTTGCTTCTCCGTCATCACCATTGCCTCCGACAAGTGTTCCTGTCGCCATCGCATCCTCCTCAAGTAACCTCGATCCCTCTTAATCTTCATGTGATTTTACTTGTGTAGAAACCCTAGGTCAAAATTTATCCAACCCGCATGCTTTTCCATCACTTATTCATGCCATTTCTAATTTATCTCCCTCCTTTGTGTCTTCCCCTCTTACCCAACACCTCAATCCACCCGAGATACCTCAATGGAAAAATACCCATAATTCTCTCAATTCGTCTCCTCCACATCAACGGGTTCACACCATGGTAACCAGGCCATGAATAATATTTTCAAACCCAAGCAAATTCATACTGTGACTAAACACCCAATCCCTTAGACCATAGAACCCATATGTGTGAGTCAGGCAGTCATTCAACCTCACTGGCGCGAAGCCATGTCTCATGAACTAACAGCTCTAACGAGGCATGGAACCTGGGATTTAGTTCCACCCACTATTAATTACAAACCCGTAGGGTATAAATGGGTGTTTAGAGTCAAACGGAAAAGTGATGGCTCGGTGGATAAGTTCAAAGCCCGTCTTGTTGTGAAGAGGTAGAACCAATGTCCTAGCCTTGACTACAAAGAAACTTTTAGCCCCGTAGTCAAACCAACAACAATTAGATCAATTTGATTTATCGCAGTTATGAATGGGTGGAAATTGCGGCAACTGGATGTTAATAATGCTTTTCTTCATGGGGATTTAACTGAAACAGTTTATATGCAGCAGCCTCCTGGTTTTAAAGATCAAAACAACCTTGATTATGTTTGTCGATTGAAGAAAGCCATATACGGCCTTAAATAAGCCCCCCGAGCTTGGTATACAGCTCTAAAAATGCTCTTCTTGAGCTTCAGTTCTAGAATTCCAAAGCTGACCCCTCATTGTTTATTTATCAACAAAATTCTATAATTTGTTATTACTTGGTGTACGTTAATGATATTGTCCTTACAAGCAATCAACCAAGCTTTCTGGCTGCTACTATTAAAAACTTGGGGGATAGATTTTCTCTAAAGGATTTGGGCTTACTTCATTACTTCCTAGGAGTGGAAGTTGTACCCACTCGCTCTGGAATTTTTTTGTCCCAACACAAGTATGTTCGTGACTTGTTGGCTAGCACTAATATGAGTGGTGCAAAGGATGTCTCGACACCACTCTCCACCAGTACATCTCTTCAGCTAGTTGATGGTACGACTTCTGCGGATAGCTCAGCCTTTCAGCGTGTAATTGGAAGTCTTCAGCGTTTATCTTTTACAAGCCTAGATATTTCTTTTGCCGTCAACAAATTATCTCAGTTCATGCATTAGCCAACGACTACTCATTGGACAGCAACAAAAAGGCTACTCCGCTATTTGAAACAAACCATCTTTCATGGCATACAGCTTTCAAAATTTGGACTTCCAGCATTAACAACATACTCAAATGCGATTGGGTGGGAAATATGGATGATCTAACCTCCACATCAGCTTACATAAGTTTCTTAGGCTCAAATCCAATCTCATGGAGTTCAAAGAAACAACGAGTTGTTGCTATCAGAGCAGGCAAAATGTCCAGAGTTCAAACCTCACCGTCACCCTGAAAATTTGAATTGACACGTGTAGGCTCAAATTAGTCACACGTAAGAGGGTGTGTTAGAGAATATAATAATAAAGTTACTCTTTCTCTCGTAATTTAAGCTTTTAGATGAGTTGATAACTTAACATACTAAACATGACTTTAATTAATTTGCAAGTAAAGTTAACTGCTGATTAAAAAAGAAGCAATTCAAAAAACTTTTTTTTTTTTTTAAATATATTATCCTAAAATGTTTATTCATTCAGAAGAGAGTCTGAGCTAAATTTATTGAATTGTAGAACTTCAAAACCTAATAAGGAGCGTACTATGCAAGCTCACGACTCCGCTTTGTTTGTTCAACCCTTTTCCTCGAGATCATTGAAAGTAATGGAGTAGTGTGTTGGAACCACGTTGACGTGCAGGGGTTTGTGCCTTTATGGAGCTGAGCGACCACATTATGTGCATTAAATGTCAAATCTCTTTTTCTCTCTCTCTCTCTCAAAATATATATATATATATATATATATATATTATAAGTTATAATATTAAAAATATGAGAGACACGACTAGAACTCTACCGTCACAATGGTAGAGATTCAAATATACATGTGCACATAAATTAAAGAGAATTGACCATCTACAAAACTCACATTCTTCTTGAAGAGACATGATTATTCAAAGAGTTGTGATTGTTTAAATAAATGTGATGGTCCAAAAAATCAGGCAAAAAAATTTATAAATAGATAAAGAATAATTACAAGTGTTATTCCAATCTGTCACAATATCACTTCCCTCAAAAGTCTCTCCTTTAATCTTCTAAAAGTCAGTACTAAAATTTCACAAAGGAATTTTGAGAAATCTCTAAAATTGCCATCTATAAATTTACTAAGCTTTGTTGTATGTTGGAAGTCATGTTCTAGGAATCCGGTAGCAAACTCAACCAAGTGAGGGCAAATATCACTTTAAAGTCAACAATCATTCGTACCTCAAAGCCATATAAACTATCTAATTCTTCTTTATTTCCCATATTATTTTCTTAATAACTTCAAGGTGATATTTACCATGTCAACGTCAGACAGCATGACCTTAAAAATCCTGAATCAAGATTTTGTAAAGTTGAACAGATTCGATGGAACATACTTCAATCGGTGGCAGGATAAGACGATGTTTCTGCTCACCCAATTGAAGATTTCCTACATCCTTGATCGAAAACTACAACCATCTCCTGAAGATATTAAAAAATCAAGACAGATAGTAAGAAAATGGAGGAAGACGAACTTGTTTGTAGTGAAAATATTCTGAACACACTCTCATCATCACCTCTTCACTCCTATAAAGTCGGCGCATAAAATTTGGCAATCTTTGAAATTCAAGTATAAGACAAAAAAAATCTTGGGAGAGGTAAGTTTCTAATTATGAATACTTTTGAGTTTAAAATAGTTGATAATTTTATCTATTATGGACCAAGTACATGGTTTACAAGTTTTGGTTCGTAAACTTTGTGATCTAACTGTCAAGGTTCTTGAATCTATCCAAGGGGGAGAAATTATTACAAAACTTCCTCCAAATTGGAATGATTATAGGAAGAAGCTTCTATATATGACATAAGAGCTTACTTCAGACAAAATTGAAAAATATTTAAGAATTTGATAAAAAAAATCAAATTGGTGATAGTTTCTAACCAAATGCAAATGTAAATCAAGTAAATCAGAAGGGGTAAGCATCTCAAAGTGAATGTAATTAGGTTCAAAAGAATTGTTTTCTGATGTTGCTCTTTTTTATCAGAAGGGCCTTCCGTCCTTCGCTTCCTGTCAAGAACTTGAGATCAAAGAGTCACCGGAAAGGCTTCGATAGAAGCCACTCTGATGATAAAGTTAATAAATAAAAAAAAAAAGTTATAATTAAAAAGAAGAATTGAACATAAATTGAAAGCGTACCTTACAGTCTTATTTATAGGTTGTAGATCTCCTAAGTTGAGTAGGATTAGGAATCATAAAAGTAGGGATTTGAAGATATCCGAAGATACTAGTTGCCATATTGAACTATGTTTCCTTATTATGAGGTTAGTAAGATATGGAAGGCGGTGCTATGTTCTAAGCCATACACCTCTGACCCCGTGCCTGTTTGATCTGGATAAAACAATCTTTCTTGATCTATACCGTGAAGAGCTTTGTACATATACATGTCATGCTTTGAATATATTTGTTGCTTTATGGTATATCAACTACTCCCCCCGAGCCTCAATCTGTGGGACCCGTACAGAGTTGAGGTTAGGGTTTCTGAGACATCTGATGGAGGTTGGTTTGGTGCGGGACTGGACCAAAAGTTTAAAGAAAACCCTGGTGACCAGCTAGGTGCTAGGGAAGAAAAAGAAAAGGGTTGCGGAAAGCTTTTTCCCTATCGAGCCTCCCCTTCAAATAAAGAGAATGAGGTTGACCTTTAACTCTCTTGAGAGAACTGTCTCAAAGAATTTGGGGATTTCCCCATGTTTAGGAGGCCCTTCTACCCCCGGTGCCTTCTGCACTGAAGAAGAAAATAGAGAAAGGCAAATTCATTGCTGATTCCTCAAGGTCTGATGATTCTGGCGCAATAGCCGTGAAGAAGGTTTATGAGGATTCCAAGGCAATGGGTCCAAGAAAGCCCAAAGGGCTAAGGCCTAATTTCTCATTCTGCCTATAGAGGGCATTTTTGCCATTTTGCCCATAGAGGGAATTTTGGTCATTTCGACCATTGTAGGCATTTTGATCATTTTTCCCACAAAGGGCATTTTGGCCATTTCGCCCATAGAGGCCATTTCTAACATTTTGCCTATAAAAGGGCATTTTCATCATTTCACCCATAGAGGACATTTTTGTCATTTCGCCCATAGAGGCCATTTTGCTCATTTTCTTATAGAGGGTAGTTTGGTCATTTTGTTTATAAAGTGACATTTTTGTCATTTTTCTCATAGAAGGAATTTTGATCATTTCGCCCATAGAGGGCATTTATGTTATTTTGCCGATAAAGGGTTTTCTTGGCCATTTTGCCCATAAAGGGCATTTTGGTCATTTTGCCCATAGAGGGCATTTTCATCATTTGACACATTAGGACCACTGAAAGTATTATGGTTATAATGCCTGTTAAGGGTATTTTGGTAATTTTTAGTGTTTCCATACTCTTTAGGGGTAGTTTGGTAGATACTAGAAGTTTTTCACATTCTAGAGGTATTTCTGTAATACTAGTATCATTTTTCCCTTTTAAGGGCACTTTGGTTATTTTAGAATATTTCTATCACATATAAATTATTTTAGTCATTCATAGGCATACATGTAATTTCCATGTCATCTTACTTATATAGGGTTAATTTGGTAATTTTGGCCCTTGGGGATAATTTTGACCTTTTTATGCCTTAAGTGGCATTTTTGTAATTACTTTTTCCCTAAGTTCTCCACCAAATTAGGAGTATTATAGTAAGTATAGGTTTATGCACAAAACCTTACCTATTTCTCTTCCTTCCTTGTCCTCAAGTAATTTCCAAAGCAAACACCTTATTTTAAGGGATTTGTTTTGACTTGTGCATAAAATAATTTCTATATCTAAGTTGCTTGCACATCAAGCATGAATCTTAGCCATCCATCCATGGGATTTATTGTGAGTCCTTGAATCAAACATCCTTACTTTTTTCCCTATAAATAAGACCCCCTAGCTATTATATTCACTGACAAACAAATTAAAAGGCCAGATGCTACTACATTAATTCTCTCACTTCTATATTTGTTCTTCCATATTATTTTTGAAGCCTTGTTCTACACCATTGAAGGTTCAATCCAAGGAGTTCAAGCTCAAGACTTGTTTGGTTTAACACGAACAATCGGTACGCTCCTTAAAACCCTACTATGTTTTCTTTTTCCTAATTCAACTCATCATATCACCCTTGTTGAATCAATTAAATTAGAGAACCACATTGGCTCTGATTCCAATATCTAAATGGATACGTAGGACGCCTTATAGGCCTGAGTCAACTCTTTTCCTTTAATATTATTTACTTTATGTCTTTTTCTTATTTTATTCATGTTATCACCCTCTTTCTACTCCTTTTGGTTTATTTACTTTATGTATTCCATTTATTTTATTTGTTCATGTTATTATTACCATTATCTCTTTTTACTCACTTTCTCTTTTATTTATGTCAGGGAATATAAGCCTTGTGGATGAACACTTGAGGCCAATCCATTCGGCTTGGATGGGATGGGTGTCTAACCCCTTCTTATCTCATACCTTAGCTCTCGGATTCTGAATTATTTGTTTCATTGTAGACTAGTTTTGCTTTACTGTATTTTAACCCATGTCGAGGGGTTTAGAATGTAAATAGGACCCAAGCATTGTAATTTCAGTTTTTTTTGCTATTCTTTTTACAAGTATTCTATATGGGTTGTATATGGTTTGCTTGTTATTTAGCCTAAAACAAGTTGGCGACTCCTTCGTGTATTCATGTACACCCTAATCCGAAAAGAAGGCATTCCCTCCCACCTTGAAGGAGGGGACTTAAAAAGCTGGGGTTGTTTGACTCATATTTCAGCACTTGCGCTCACAATGGTTGTTAGGATGTGTGCTCTCATATCCAAGACATTTTGTTATTATTTAATAGATTTGATTTATTATTTAAGTTTCATATTGCCATATGTTTGGATGTTGTTTTATATCATGACATGATTAATCCTTGAATTGTCATTAGAAGTGGTTCATGTGTATAAATGAGATTTATACACAAGAGATATGAACTAATTATATAAGCAATTCTAGAATTGTTCGCGACTATTGATAAGACTGGACATCTTATCTGTAAAGCTGTAATACAGTTAACCTTTATATCATAAGGTGGTTTATCTCAACCATTAGAGTAGTGGACTCTAGGTTATTGTATTAGTGCATTGGGAACACACTGAACTGGATCACTATAAGAAAAACATCATTTGGAAATATCACCTTAAATAAGTTTCTTATTCATTATTCATAGTAAGCTCTTAATCCTAAGAGGATAGTGAACTCAAGTTCTGAATAGTGATGACTTTGAGTTACCAATGAGTGAGGTCTTTTAGATCAACGCCTCGATATCTTGGAAAGTCATTACTTAGACTGTGGGAACACATATTCTTAAGATGGAATCTGCACTCTATATATTAAAGAGATGGATATCACATTTGTGCTAATTCAATGGTTAATCACTGAAATCCGAATTTGGTCTTTTCAATAAATTGTTTATTGAAATGATGATCAATTGCAAGTAATTAATAATTATTGAATTAGGTTCTTAAAATAATTAGAGAATTAATTTGACAGTATAATATAGAACTCTGATTATTAGTATCCATGTAGAGGGGCCAACTGCCGAAGTTTAGTGTATATAGGTTTACTCTATTCTACTAAGTAGGAGTGCAATTTCAATTATATAGTGGAGTTAATTGAAATTAATTAGTCAATTAATTTAATTATAAGATAATAAAGATTTAATTGACTAATTGGAAGCTAACTTAGTGGGACCCACTAGATCCTTTCTCTTGCCCTAATTAGGTTAAGCCTTATATATATGATATGTAGAGAGCCGTTTATAAAAAATAAAAAAAAAATGTTTTTGTGCTAGACAAAAAATAAGAGGCAGCCCACTTTCCAGTGATACGGTTTGCCTAAGAGAAAAGAGGAAAATACCTAGAAGAGAAAGTGAAGGAAGATTGCATCAATCTCTTCAAAAAGCCTTCTTCAAGAATCAGGATTACCAAGACCAAGGTAATTCTAACCTTCTTTTCAAGATTGTATGATTCATATAAAGAAAAAGATCCAGATATATTTTTGAAATCGGTTCCGCTGTGATTACGAACCCAACAATTGGTATCAAGGCCACTTTATATGAATCTATCAATGTTGAAGGTTATATTTACTTGTTCTAAACCTATTCATGGATCCCAATTAAAATAAATGGTTATTTTAGAATGGGATTTTGTGGTACAATTTATTTGATACAAAGATTTGACCATTGCTTGAGAATCTTGATAATTAAATTTAATTCTTGATGGGTAGGAGATACCTATAGTGATAGAGTGATAAAGAAGCTCCCAGGAGAATAGGTTGTGGAGCTTGATTTTCTGTACCTAAGCGAAGGAATACACCGGCGATGGGAAAGTGGTTATTGGACTGCTGCCAGTCGCTAGGGTGTCGTGATGTCTAGGAGCTCTAGATATTTTGAACAAGTTGGAATTTATAAAATAGAAAGAAAAGTTTCTTTGGTTAAGTTTTAGAAACAAAAGTGGAAAGGAGCAGCGTCGGGGCTGATACTGGGCTTGGTGTGAAGCCTAGAGCACCAATCGCCGTGCTTGCAAGCACCAATCTTAAACTAGAAAGGGCAATTCACTCGATCCTTCTCTGTTCCGAATACTAATGCCAAGTGCTCCGCCATTAAATCGAATTCACCTTCGTCTCTCTCTCTCGATGGCCATGAAACCCCTAGCCTTGAAGTTTATTACTTAGATAGTTAGATACACATCATCTATAAATGAAAAAAATTTATATATATGGGTATTAGATATCCATATATAGATATAATATATTATATATAATACAATTTATATAAAAAAAATAATTATATTAATTTTTCTAATCATGTATTTTAATTGGGTATTAGATGCCCAAATTTATTAAATTGTTTGGGTATTTGATATCCATGGTTGGCACATGACAAATATTAAAATATATTATATATTTTACTAAAAATGATTAATTTTCACTATTTGGGTATATGATACCCAATGACTCAATTTTATTTTATTTATCCATCCTTTTACATTATAGGTATTGATGCTGCACTTTTTGGCCGATGTGAACTCTGAACTCGGCTCCCTGAAGAACACTGATAAAGAAGATTAGAGGGCCACCAGATTGGCTCCAGCAGTAACCGCTTCGATGCTTAAGTCAATAAAATTGAATTGAAAGACTGTAATGTAAGCCAAAGAATGAGCATGAAAATAAAAGGCGTACCTTAGAGTATTATTTATAGGCTAGAGATTTCCTTAGTTGATTAGGATTAGGAGCCATGAATATAGGGATTTGATCATCAGAGAATGGCAGTTACCATGTTGGATATTGCGCTTTGAGAGATATCTGTGAGTGGCAGTTTCCTTATTGAAGACTGTTTCCTTATCCTTTGCTCGGTAGGGCGGTAAGGCGGTGATGAGCTCTGAACCCTGAAGAGTGCTCTGAATGCCTGGTGCTCAAGCCTGTGAGTACTGAAGGATGAGCATCCAAGCCTGTTCTGAATGACCGAGCATCTGAGTATGCTCTAGGTGGCCGAGCTTTGTAGTCACACGTGTCAGATAGGGATTGGTCTGTCACTTTGTGGTATATCAGGTATCACTTATGATTCACATGGTTACTTGATACCCAAATACGTTAGATTTAAAATTATATAAATATAGGTTAAGTGAGACTTGACCTATAGGGGTTCTTGGATACAAGGATTAAATCTTAGTACACTCTAAAACATACATGGGTGATGTATATGATTAACCACATATTTAAATGCATTAATATTTTATTTCTCATATTTGAATGGTTCATTTATGTGAATGGATGTATCATATCTCTCATGGCTGGCCATTAGGAATTATTTAATTTAATTGGTTTTGAGGCAATTGTAAAGGGCAATGGACTGGAAATTTTTTTCTGCGAATGGCCAAGCTCCATTGGTTTTCCTAGCCTATTAATTTTTAATTTTAGATTAAATGTAAGATATGTATGTGGGTATAGGTTCTTCATTTATTTATTTTATTTCTAAAGAAAGGGCTAGAGGATGGGAGCCACTAAGAAGACCAATAAAATTACAGAGCCTGTTGTCAAGAATTTTAGTTGGCCATGAGAGATAATTTTAATTTTATGCTTGCATGTTTATTTTCATAAAAGCACATGATTAATTTTGATCCATGAATAGGTTAATATAATTGTGCATGTGTTGTATAATAAAGATCCTCAATTTATAAAAACAAGTGGGAGAGGGATGCTTTAAGAAAGCTCTTACAGTCTTCCATCATCGGCCCATAGTAAGACAAAAATAGTTGCCCTGAGCCATCTTCGAGTGGCCTCCCCATGAAGGGTGACTATCTAGTTGGTTACAAGTATGACCCTTTTAGGATAGAATAGAAAGAGATGGGTGAGGGTAATCTCCCCACGGGGACACTACTTGTAACTATTGTCTTTTTATTTGAGATGATGGTATACACTTGATTAAAAGGGAATGATATTCTCCCCATGGAGTCTATCATTGTCTTTTAAAGATCAAAAGATTTTCGAAAAATATGTTTCATTTGACATGAGATGTCTAGATAGTGAAATCATATAGGATATGATGGTCTTCCAGATCATATGATTGACATTTTCATCCCCACGGAGCGTGTTGCTTATAAGGTTAGGTTCCAATGCATTCATTAATAGTGACATAAGGATACCACTATGCATTCATGAGAGCAAAAGTTATTTTACTGTTTATTTACATTCATGCTAATGCATGTGCTTATATATATGATTCTCAAATATTTTCATTTAACCCACTTGCTATCATCCTCACAGAAAATAAGTTAACTGAACCTAACTATGTGGACTGGAAACAGAATTTGGACATTGTCCTTACTGTAGAGGGGTACAAATATGTGATTACTGTAGATAACCCAAACCTTCCAGGTGCTAATGCTCCCCAAGAGGACATTGACCACTATTATAGGTGGGCCAAGGCTGATGAGATGGCACGTTGTTATATCTTAGCTTTGATGTCAAGTGTTTTACAACATCAGCATCAGAGTTTCCTAATAGCTAGGGATATGATCCTTAACTTAAATGAGATGTGCAGAGGGGTACTAATATGTGATTAATGCAGATAGCCCAAACCTTCTAGGTGCTGATGCTCCCCAAGAGAACATTGACCACTATTCTAGGTGGGTTAAGGCTGATGAGATGGCATGCTGCTATATCTTAGCTTCGATGTCAAGTGTTTTACAACATCAACATCAGAGTTTCTTAACAACTAAGGATATAATCCTTAACTTAAATAAGATGTTTGGGGATCAAGGGTATCCTACTAGGTAGAATGCCATGAGAGCACTCATGAACACTAAGATGGCAGAAGGAACTCTAGTAAGAGACCATGTTTTAAAAATGATTGACTTTTTAAATGTGCCAAAAGTTCTAGGGGCTGACATTAATGGTGAGTCCCAGATTAATATTATCCTTCAGTCACTGTCTGACTCTTCTAATCAATTTCAGCTCAACTATAACATGAACAAAATGAATTTAACTTTGGCTGAGCTTCTGAGCACTTTACAAGAAGCGGAGGGTATTATCAAAACCCATCCTAGTGTTCATGTGGTTGAGGGTTCTTTTTTTAAGCCCAAGCCCAAAGGCAAGGTCAAGTGGAAGAAGAAACAAAACCCTAATAACTCCAAGGGAAATACGGGTCTTAAAGGGGGTGTTGGAAAAAGTAAGGAAGGGGCAACCATAGGTGCAACCACTAAGCCCAAAGGAAAGTATTTCCTGTCATGCCCCGAATTTTCACAAAACCCGGGGAGTGAGTGAAATGAAATAAGAAAAATAAATAACAGACCATTAAGATGGATTCAGTTGATTATGCATTTATTTTCCTATGTTTCTCCAAAATTTGAAATGAAAACTTGCTATTAGACTTAACCAAAATGGTCTTCTAATGTCAATCAAATGTCTCTCCCAATGAATATTCAAAATTAATCTAAGTCATGTTAAAAAATGGCCTCCAAAATAGCCCTAAAATGTCTCTAAATATACCTTAGAACAATGGCCCAAATGTCCTAGGACCTAGACCAAGAATAGGTCAAAAAGTCTACCAAAACTTGTCTAAGGAAGTGGCCAAACACGGCCCATGAGAGTGGCCAAACATGGCCCAAAAGGGTGGCCAAACATGGCTAAAAAAGATGGCCAAACATGGCTTAGAAAGGTCGCCAAGGGCAAGTGTCAAGAGGGGTGTCAGGCTGGGGTGCATGGGGCAAGGTAGCAGGGCGCGCACATGGGCAAACAGGCGACACGAAGGGCTGCGGGCTGGGGCAGGTCTGGACTATTTTTCCTACAGGTTTGTTGTAGCTGACTGCAGCTGAATTTCTCTGTCAAGCAGCCAATTTTCTCTGTTTTCCAATTTTTGTTTTCCAAAGTTTTGCAAGCTATTTTTTTCCCATTTTTTTCCTATTTCTTTAAGGTTTTTAACTCCTCCTTTTTGGCAATTTTTTCCACCTATATTTAGGGCGTTTTACACACCTAATTAACCTTTTAATTTCACAAAATTTTAAATGGTTTCCTTTATTTTCTAAGTCTTTTTCCACCTAATGTTCCACAACACAACCCATCATTTCTCAACTTGTAACCTAAATATATCCTTCACTTTAACTAAGCATTTATACATTACTTAAAACACACAATCCACCATACATACACATATACTTTAAGTTTAAATATTACAAACCTCATGTTCATTACAATTTTAGGGCCTTGCCCATTGTTTTCATACTATACAAGATTTCTACAAATAAATACACATGTTTAGGGCTTATGCCCTTATACATACAAAATATGCCCCAAGGGCCAAATATCCTTCATGGTACATGTTCCCTCCATTTTTCAAGACTTTCTCAAGTCTCAAGTGCCAGGAGTCTCATCTATAATATGATATTCCACGAGGGGTCAGGACAACCGCTGGTATGACACAATGCTAATGCAAGGAACAAAGTTAAGGCATGCATGTGCAAGTATACATTTATAATCTATATGCCTTTCAATTTATCAATGCAATGCAATGGCAATATGCATGACCCACACATGCAACTCTATGTCACACCCATGTCTCGCTTCACGGCCCTTCCCTATTGGACACGAGTACCAATCGTATGTCTCGCTTCACGGTCTATCCACGTTGGATCACGAGTACCATGGCCAATTTTGGGTTTTTCACTACAGGATCTACACCCTCATAATGCATAGCACCAAGTGCTCAATCCACACTATGTTCTCAAAGAATCACAATATACCAATATGCCTTAATTTTTCTATGCAATTTTAATGAGGCATTTTATCAAATACATGGTATACACTTAAATCATACATCATCCATAAAGTAAATTCTAACTTTCAAACCACGCAACTTCTTCCACATGAACATATGCCATATATAATCAATTTAAACACATGCTCATGTTACATGTTCACTATATTACCAATTCTCAAAGAACACATAATTACATAAAGCATCAATGCATTAAACAATCATATCTTACAAAACAGAAGGTCTATTCACATGAACATAAGCCACAATGTAATGAATCAAACATATCTTCAAGTTACATGTTCATCATTTTGACAAATTCTCCAAGAACTCAAAGAACACACAAGTATAGAAATTACCAACTCTAGGGTTTTCAAAGTAACTACATCCTAAGTGAGTTTCTATGTCACATCCTGAACCCCACCCTACGCGGATGTCGAGGACATGATGCCAGTTAGCTGCCTTGCCGGTCTGCCGACCGACAATGCGACCAACCAAAGGCAAACTTCTGAACTTACCGATGAATTGCATTCCAAATGTAGGGTCAGAGCAGGAAAATTTAAAACTTTTTCGATTAGGGAATGCAACTCGTCCAAACACATTAGAGCACGTCTATCATCAGTCACCAAACAATCTCTAGACAGTGTAACTTATACATTAAGTCAGAAGTTCCAAGTTACTCACAAACTGTTCGCTTATCTCCATTCATAGAAAATCTGATAATTTCTAGATACGTTAGACACCTCCTTGCATATCCTGAACAATCATCATTAATCACAGACAAATCAGAATTCATCTATTCATGTATTATTCATCATCTTAGGCATCTATTGGATTACCTAAGATAGCCTAGTAGCCTATCACCCTTTCATTGGGTTTCATCTAAGGCTATTACATTCTTTAATTAGGCTTAGTAGTTATCAGGATTATAGTCTAAGTCATTTAGACTCCAATTGTTATCAATTAAGTACTTATTTAACCTTAGGGAAAAAATGGTAATTTTACCATTCTTTTCCTGGACCCTATCGTGGTCCTCAGAATGTCCACATATCTTAAATATAAAGTTCTAAGTCTTTTTGACTCAAATCATTATCAGTTAAGTCCTTATTTAACCTTAAGGGCAAAATAGTAATTTTACCATTCTTGTCCTGGACCCTGTCGTGGTCCTCAGAATAGTCCACATATCTTAAATATAAAGTTCTATGTCTTTTGGACTCCATTTGGTATTTGCTTTTGATCATCAGGACACATCAATCATTTTCTATTTTATACGTTGACTGTTCCAAAGTCGTAGTTAGCCCCTCAATTTCCATAATTATGCTTATGACAATTTATTAGATCAGATTGGCCTTTATTCAGTCTCTACTTTGCACTTACCATGCTCAGGGGCATTTTGGTCATTTTACGTTTTGTGAAATTCTAACCCCGATTTGTCATTTAATCATGTGTATAGTTTCATGAGTATTTGGGCTTTTATCAGTATCAATTTTGTCCCATTCGGACTTCATTTGGACTTCGTATAGCATTAGGGGCATTTTAGTAATTTTACGCTTTGTAAGATTCTGACCCCGATTCATCATTTAATCCCGTGTACAGTTTCACGAGTATCTGGGCTTCTATCGGTATCAATTTCGTCCAATTTGGATTTCGCATAACATCAGGGGCATGTTGGTAATTTCACATGCTATGTAGCTAAATTTTTCGGGACCTCGGTCCATAAAATGGACCTCACTATTAGGTCTAGAATATCTGACATAGTTAAAATGGACTTTCTCTAGTGTTTAATCTACTCTAGGTATCATTAAGGGCAATACAGTCATTTACCATTTGCCCGTCTGTATTTTTCAGGACTTGGTTTCACAAATCGGACTCCACCGTTGAGTCCAGAATGCCTGAAAGAGTAAAAATACACTATTTATTTATTTAATTTAGACTTCGTTTGACCTATTTAATGTCCAAGGGTAAAATAGTCATTTTATCCAATTAAATAAATTATTTTATTATTTATTTATTTTCTAGGGGCTCATTTGAATTAATTCTTTAAAATCTGGGCCAGCATAGAAATATTCAGAACAGTTGGGATCAAAGTGCAATTTACTAAACTTCTAGTTTTCTTTATTTTAATAACTCATTGAACCATTGGGTTTACCCTAGTAAATCCTAGACCGAACCCAACAACCCCTGAACTAGCCGGTTCAGGTCAGTTCAGAGAATTGGTATAGCATATCCCAGTTTTTCACCTTATTCACAGTTTGGGTTATTCCCATTCCTAATTCCAATTTCATACAGCTGTAACCAAACAGGCCAACTTCAATTTTAAATTTTAAAACCCAACGACGTCGTTTCATTAATGTGGTGGCTAACCTGCAATTCAACACGTGTCTGAGTTGACACGTCCAATCTAAGCGAGTTAGGCGAGTCAACTCGGTCGACTTGTCGTCTTCTTCATTGCACAGGTTACTGTAGCCCTAGTTCACTGTTTCCATTTTTTCCAATTTCGTGGGTTTTCCAACACTGATTCCCTCTGCTTTTGGATGTTGCGAGTTTCTGGGACATCACTATAGGATTTGATATTCGTTTTGTGCCTCAATTCTAGCTCAAACGCTCGGTCCAAGGTTTGATAGTCAAACCTGCAACTTATCGTAAATACCTATTTTTGACCCAATTCTTGTGAGGTTTCCTTAGTTGTGGTCCATGCATCATGGGGTTCAAGTCCCCATTTCCAAAATCAGGTTTACAGCAAGATTTGTGAGGTTGGGTTTCAAAACTCGAACCTGCAACTCAGGTTTTAAGGCTCATTTTTAAGCCATTTGGTCTGGTTCTTGTTGCAGTAAAAACCTCACATCATCTAGGTTAGGTCTAAGCAATCCAAAATCAATTTGGCTTGGGTAGAATCAGACCTGCTCCTGTGGAGGTCTATCCATGGCTGCCGTTCATGGCTCAAGACTTTTCACCCCTTTTTGACCCTCTTAATTCATTCATAACAGTTCCTCGATGTTACAATAACTCATGCATGCAGTCATAAAGCCCTATAGAACTAAAATAGAACCAAGAAATTTCAAAAGCAGAAAAATCAAAATCAGCTTTAAGGCCTTATACCGCGGTGGTCTCCTCTTT
Source organism: Nyssa sinensis (assembly GCA_008638375.1). Lineage (NCBI taxonomy): Eukaryota > Viridiplantae > Streptophyta > Magnoliopsida > Cornales > Nyssaceae > Nyssa > Nyssa sinensis. The sequence continues at coordinate 3,554,868 of CM018052.1, forward strand.
CCAAGGCTCACAGTTAAGGCTACAATGTCGACCCAGCCATGCAGGTAGCCTAACCATTTCCTCTTTGTGCACTTTCATGTGGAACACACACACCATGCACACATAATCTCACACACAAGCTCTAAATTTTCTCTCTCTAGGGTTCTCTCTCTACATCACTCACGCCCAGCCTTCATTAACACACACACATACAGAAAATCACTCACTCACACGTCTAAGTGCAACACACCTATTTTGGAGGGTCCCAAGGTGTATAGTTCATATATATATATATATATATTATTGCATACCTATACAAATACATCTATATATATATATATATATAGATGCATGCATATCAGAAATTCAGGTGGGATCATACGGTTAAGGTGGGATGATGTGAGCTGATGATAAGGGGTTTGCATGTATGGCCATTGGCCAATTTGGGAGGTGGACTTGGATAATTTAGTGTTATATACAATTCTATTGTATTTTTAGGCATAAAGTTGTTGGTAGCCCACTTGGTAAATTTTTGGGTGCTTAAAATCTTGCCCCACTTGGTCAAGGTTCAAATCCCCTTGGCCTCACTTTTGGGCATTTTTCTCCCATTTGGGCTTATGCTTTGTTTGGTTGGCACAGAATTTTGTTTTAGCTATTTCTTTCGAAATTTCTTTTTTATTTCTCTTTTTACGAAACGGTTTCTTCTGAGGGTTTCGTATTTCGGTTAGCTTTGATGTCAAAGGCCTCGTGTCATTTATTATTTATTTATGGCCGTCATAGTCCGCTAATTCGAGTTTCCATAGTGTTACAATGACATCGTTTCACCTAATTAATTGGTAATTAGGCTCGGGTATTACACCCTCCTTTCTGACGTGTTTAATTATTTTATTGGTCTATTGTGACCGTCGAGATATTCCCGATTAACTTCCTTGATTATTCTTTATGTCGTTTCTAATTAATAATTAGCGAACTAATTATAAATTAATTAGGTCAGGGTGTTACATTCTTATAACAAATAAACATATAAATCACTCAATCAACATATAAAACACTCCTAAACTTAACCCTATTCTTTACTTAGAAAGATATCATACCTAAAAGGGTTTTTCTCAACCCTAGGGAGTTGTGTTCCCTGGGCAGCCGAACCAATCAGTGAGAATGTAGGCCTTAATGTGGGGAACAACTTCCTAGAAGGAAGTCTTGTGAAAATCCTAGCCTAGAGATGAGTTTTGGTGGCTTGAAACTTGAAAAACCCTAGGTTTTTCTTCACTTTTCTCTCAATGCATGACTTTTGCTTCTTCTCAGACCAATTTATGAGATTTTTATCTCTAAGGGGCTGTATTTATACTAAAGGGACAAAGGGGTGAAAAACCCTTTTGCCCTTAATGAGTCCGGGACCCCGTTACACTACAACCCGTCCCGAAATGCCTCAATTTGACATTTTGCTTTAGCCAAAGTTCTTAAAATTATTTTAAATGAAAATTTTCCAAGAAATTTAGTTTCAACTGTGGCCGGGTGTGGCTAGGTCCACCCGGGGCCCCTGGGATGCCCTTTATGGTCTATTTTTAAAACTGTCTTTGATTAGGCTCAAATTTTCATAGGAGGTGTATTTTATCATTCTAATAATGTTTCTCTTCTATTGAATTCTCAAATTATACTCCTAAACATGACTGATGCCTAAATGATGCATGTATAACGCCCTACCAACAAACAGTGCATGAATAGTTCCCTATTGGCAAAAACAAAAAATTTTTCCTAATTTTTTAGATCTTTACATTTCCACTGTGGGATCATGGGCCATTGGAAAATAAACTGTCTAAATTATCTAGCCAAGAAAAAGAACGCAGTTAAAATTGAATCACTTGTTATTGAAGTAAGCTATATAGCGGGTACTTTAGATTCTTGGTGTGTAGATTCCGGTGCAACTAATCACATCTGCAATTTATTGTAGGGCTTTCAGGAGACTAGATGGCTAAGTGATGGAAAGATTATCTTACACTTGGGAAAAAAATCAAAAGTTACTGCGGTGTCAATAGGAGTAGTTAGTTTAAGTTTTTCTTCAAATAAGACACTAGTATTTTATGATTGCTCATATGTGTTTGGCATTAAAAGAAACTTATTATCAGTTTTAAGTTTAATAAAATAAGGTTATTTAGTTTATTTTAATTCAAATGTTGTTATTAAACATAATAGTTCTTTTATGTGCTCTGGCACAACAGTTAATGGTCTTTATTTCATTACTCCTAAGATGTATGAGATGCATGACACCGAAATGAATGAACCATCACAAACTTTACCACTTAAAAGAAAAGTTTTTTCTACTAATTCAACTTATCTTTGGCACTTGAGGCTAGGTCATATTAATCTGGATAGGATTACTGGTACAGGAGGGTACTTTGTCTTTTTTGGTTGTTGAACCACTGCCAATCTGTATATCCTGTTTGGAGGGAAAGATAACCAGAAAACCTTTTATTTCAAAGGGAAACAAGGCCAAAGAATTATTGGAGTTAATCCATATTGATGTGTGGATCCTTAAATATTAGGGCTAGAGGCGATTATGAGTATTTCATCACTTTTATTGATGATTACTCTAGATATGATTATGTCTATCTAGTACACCACAAGTCAGAAGCCTTTGAAAAGTTCAAAGCATTTCAGGCAGAAGTGGAAAAACAATTAGATAGGAGTATAAAATCACTTTGATCTAATTGAGGTGGGGAATAATTCTTTAGTGACATCAGTCAGCATTTGTTGGATAATGGGATTTTATCCCAGTTGTCTGCACCTGGCATACCTCATCAAAATGGTGTAGCAGAGAGGAGAAATAGGACACTTTTAGATATGGTAAGGTCAATGCTGAGTTATTCTGATTTGCTTATATTCCTTTGGGGGTATGCGTGGGAGACAACGGTATATATTCTGAACTCAGTTCCAACTAAGTCTGCTCCCAAGACTCCAGTAGAGCTTTGCACTCGGCACAAGCCAAGTTTAAACCACTACCAGATCTGAGGGTGTCTAACCTATGTGCTGAATGGGAAAGACTAACAAGTTGGAACCAAATCAGAATTGAGCTATTTCATTGGCTATCCTAAAGGGACGAAAGGCTGCCCCTTTTATAATCCCAATAAGTAGAAGGTATTCGTTAGCACGAATGCTGACTTTTTGGAGAATGATGATGTTATGGGTTAGAAGCCTAAGAGTGAGATCACCTTAGAAGAAACATCAGATGCTTTTTCTATTCCTCAGGCAAATGATAATCATGGACTAAATTCCTCTATTCCAACATCTTCTATTACAAAAAAGCCACATCATAGTGGGAGGACTATCTAGCCACCTGGTAAGTACATGTTCTTAGGAGAGTTCGTCTTAGATGAACATGTTTTAGATCCCAGTAGTTACGATGAGGCAATCTTTGATAAAGATTCAGGACTTTGGCAAAATGCTATGAAAACTAAGATGGAATCTATGTATTCTAATTAGGTCTGGGAACTCGTGGAACCACATGCCAATATTAAACCAATTGGTTGTAAGTGGATCTACAAGAGAAAGAGAGGACCTGACAAATCAATTGACTTTTAAAGCTAGACTGGTGGCGAAAGGGTTTACTCAAAAAGAGGGTATCGATTATAAGGAAACTTTTTCACCAGTTGCTATGCTTAAGTCTATTTGGATTCTCTTATCCATTGCAGCTCATTTTATTATAAGATTTGGCAAATGGACGTCAAGACAGCATTCTTGAATGGATATCTTGAGGAAGACATCTATATGATGCAACTAGATGGTTTCATAGCTAAGGGCCAAGAGCCTGCGATATGCAAGTTGTATAACTCCATTATGGACTTAAACAAGCATCCCGAAGTTGGAACATCTGATTTGATAAGGCAATCAAGTCATTTGGCTTTGATCAAAACTAGGATGAACCTTGTGTGTATACAAAGAGTGAAGGAAGCATAGTGGTGTTCTTAGTTTTGTATGTGGATGATATACTACTCATTAGGAATGATGTAGGGCTATTTTCTACGATAAAAGTTTGGCTAGTGAATCAGTTTGATATGAAGGACTTGGGAGAAACCAGTTACATCCTTGAGATTAAGCTTTTGTGAGATCGGAAGAATATGATGTTAAACTTTTCTCAATCTGCATATATAGACAGAATTCTTGTCAAGTTTCCAATGCATAACTCCAAGAAAGGCTTATTGCCTTTTAGGCATGGTGTACCTCTGTCCAAGAATTAGTGTCCTAAGACACTTGAGGAAGAGAAACACATGAAGGCAGTTCTTTATGCTTCAGTTGTAGGAAGCCTTATGTATGCTATGCTTTGCACTAGACAAGATATTTGTTTTGCAGTGGGCATGGTTAGCAGATATCAATTTAATCCAGGATCAAATCATTGGACTACCATGAAACATATTCTCAAGTACTTAAGAAGGACTAGAGATTATATGTTGAGATACGAGGGTGCTAATCTAGTTTCAGTTGGCCACACAAACTCTGACTTTATGTGAGATCAAGACTCTAGAAAGTTATACTCAGTATATATGTTTACTCTTGGTGGTGGAGCTATCAGTTGGAGAAGTGTCAAGCAATAGTGTATTGCTGACTCAACCATTGAAGCGACATATGTAACTACCTCTAAAGCAGCTAAGCATGTAGTTTGACTCAAGAATTTCCTTTCAGAACTAGAAGTGGTACCACAATCTCAGTTGCCAAAGGTCTTTTATTGTGACAATAGTAGAGTTGTAGCTCAATCCAATGAGCCAAGAAACCACAAGAGCAGAAAGTACGTAGAGCGCAAGTATCACCTCATCAGAGAGATCATTCAGCATAGAGACATTATCGTCACCAAGGTAGCATCTACTAACAATCTTGTAGATTCTTTCACTAAGGCTCTACCTTCTAAAAGTCTTGAGCTTCATGTCGATAGGACAGGTGTAAGATGTTATGGGGAATAGATGTGAGTGCAAGTGGGAGTTTGTTAGTATGTGTGCCCTTATATCCAAGACATTTTATTATTATATAATAGATTTGATTTATTATTTGAGTTTCATATTACCATATGTTTGGATGTTGCTTTATATCATGAGATGATTAGTCCTTGAATTGTCATTAGGAGTGGTTCATGTGTATAAATGAGATTTATACACAGGAAATATGAACTGCTTATATAGGCAATATAGAATTGTTCGCGGCTATTGATAAGACTAGACATCTTATCTGTAAAACTGTAATATAGTTAACTTTTATATGATAAGATGGTTTATTTCAACCATCAGAGTAGTGGACTCTAGGTTATTATATTGGTGTATTGGGAATACACTGAACTGGATCACTATAAGAAAAGCATCATTTGGAACTGTCATCTTCAATAAGTTTCGTATTCACTATTCGCAGTAAGCTCTTAATCTTGAGAGGAAAGTGAACTCAAGTTATAAATAGTAATGACTTTGAGTTACCAATGAGTGAAATCTTTTAGATCAACACCTCGATATCTTGGGAAGTCATTATTTAGACTATGGGAACACATATTCTCAACATGGAATCTACAGTCTATATAATTATACATAGGAGATATGAACTGCTTATATAGGAAATTCTAGAATTATTCGCAACTATTGATAAAACTGGACATCTTTTTTGTAAAGCTGTAATAAAATTAACCTTTATATGATAAGGTAGTTTATCTTAACCATCAGAGGAGCGGACTCTAGGTTATTATATTGGGAATACACTGAACTGGATAACTATAAGAAATACATCATTTGGAACTATCACCTTAAATAAGTTTCCTATTCACTATTTGTAGTAAGCTCTTAATCCTAAGACGATAGTGAACTCAAATTCTGAATAGTAATAACTTTGATTTACAAATGAGTGAAGTCTTTTAGATCAACACCTCGGTATCTTGAGAAGTCATTATTTAGACTGTGGGAACACGTATTCTCAAGATTAAATCTACACTCTATATAATTATACACAAAAGATATGAACTACTTATATAGGCAATTCTAGAATTGTTCACAGCTATTGATAAGACTGGACATCTTATATGTAAAGCTGTAATACAATTAACCTTTATATGATAAGGTGATTTATCTCAACCATCAAAGTAGATAACTCTAGGTTATTGTATTGGTGTATTAGGAATATACTGAACTGGATCACTATAAGAAACACATCATTTGGAACTGTCACCTTAAATAAGTTTCTTATTCACTATTCGCAGTAAACTCTTAATCCTGAGAGGATTGAGAACTCAAGTTCTGAATAGTGATAACTTTGAGTTACCAATGAATGAGGTCTTTTAGATCAACACCTCAGTATCTTGGGAAGTCATTATTTAGACTGTCGGAACACATATTCGAAGATGGAATCTACACTCTATATATTAGAGAGATGGATATCACATTTGTGCTAATTCGATGGGTTAATCACTGAAATCCGGATCCGGTCTTTTCAGTAAATTGTTTATTGAAATGATGGCCAATTGCAAGTGATTAATAATTATTGAATTAGTTTCTTCAAATAATTAGAAAATTAATTTGACAATATAATATGGAACTCTGATTATTAGTATCTATGTAGAGGGGCCAATTGTCGAAGTATAGTGTATATAAGTTTGCTTTATTCTACTCAGTTGGAGTGCAATTTCAACTATATAGTGGAATTAATTAAAATTAATTAGTCAATTAATTTAATTATGAGATAATTAAGATTTAATTGACTAATTGGAAGATAACTTAGTGGGACTCACTAGATCCCTTCTCTTCCCCTAATTAGTTAAGCCCTCTATATATGATATGTAGGTAGTCGTTCAAAAAAAAAAATTTGTGCTAGAAAAAAAATAAGAAGCAGCCCACTCACCTGCGATATGGTTTGCCTAAGGGAAAAGAGGAGAAGACCTAGAGGAGAAAGTGAAGGAAGATTGCATCAATCTCTTTAAGAGGCCTTTTTCAAGAATCAAGATTATCAAGAACAAGGTAATTCTAACCCTTTTTTCAAGATTGTTTGATTCATGTGAAGAAAAAGATTCAAATAGATTTTTGAAATCACTTTCGTTGTGATTACGTGTCATAAGCCGAAACCCACCCTATGCGGATTGGGGATCGTGGGGCCGACCCTATAGCCGTCCCAAATTTCTCTTTCCTTGTATCAATGACATCAATGTATAAAATAGAAATGTAAAACAGTTATACAACAAAAGTCTTAAATCATAATAACAAGTTTCTACAAATATAAAAACGGGAACCAACATTATATCACCCTTAGGTGGTGAATACATGGGAGAACTGCATCATTATTAGTACATTTTTTAATATGTCCTCCTATACCCTTAAGCTCCTACTGTTGTCTCGCAGCGTCCCTTCCTGAAACAATAAGTAAGTCTGAATGAGCTAACAAAGCTCAGTAAGTAAATTCCCATCTCTGCCATTGGTCAGGGTCAAAATAGAAGGAACATAATCAGGGTTATGAAACATGATAGCCAGTCATGAAATAAAATGTTGCAATAGCCAATCAGAGGTAAATTCCATAATGGCTAATCAAGGCAATAGAGATCAAAATAACCAGTCGTGAGGTAAAGAGCCGTAATAGCCAATCAAACTAGTAGAGATCACAATAACCAATCATGAGTAGGGGATAAAAATGATACAATGAACATGGGATCCTCAGTAAGAGTCTGTCAAAATAATAGATATATTGCCACAATAAATAGATAGCCAATCAACCATAAATCAATGAATAAGCTTTCAACATAAGATTATTCATAGGGAATAACGTAACCATCATATGAATTCAATAAACGTTATGATATAAAATCAAACATAAGTGATGCATTTACTCTATTTAGGGCTTGGCACACCCTCGGTCAAAAACTCACTGCGCATATAACGCCATCATTGCCATATGTCTGTTCACGGACTTCCTTTAACCTGTAGGTCCAGTCAATTAGAAAGCATCGGATGGACGTTGTGACTGAGCACAACTCCGACATTCATAATATATCAAGATCATTCATAATTCCATAAGAAGTATACATAAATGGAATATCATTCATTTTCGTAAAAACATAACAGTTGGCCTTTCAAGACATAGTACAAAGCATATAACATAATGATCAATAATACAACAGTCAATCAATATCCACAAGATAGAAAAATTATCACATTGTGGAAACAATAAGCATCAGGTACGTATAAGAGTACAACTTTTGGGCAGTATGTTCTATCTCAGTATTCCGTCACTTTTTCCTTTCCCTTTGAAAATCCTATAAATCAGTAGACATGTCTTTAGGACAACACTACATATAGCTTATTGCCATAAAATTAGTCAATTATATACACATCAATATTATAAGTATCTTATTTGGGTAAACAGATTCTACCATTGAGTCTGCAATGTCGAACAGAATAGGTTGAGGCTTTTACGAATTTCAGTTCGGCTTTGGCCATCATTAGGGGCATTATGGTCATTTGGAATTTTTACGGGTCTTTAATTTTTTTGGGATCTCATCTCATGAAATGGATCCTTCCATTGTTTTTAGAATGTTCAAGACATTAAGAAAGTACCATTCATTTATTTTATTTGGACCTCAAAAATAATACAATATTTAATTTATTTAATTAATTATTTAAATTTATATTTTATATTTATTTCAGTAGAATAAGGACACACGTGCCTTGGTGGCATAATTGTCATGACCCAAAACCCACCCTTTATGGATCTCAAATCGCGAACCCCGACCTGACCCTTTTGCCAAACCAGGTCTCATCTGAACTAAAACTTGCTACACAATCAGTGCTACAAACATGCAACACCTATCATAATATAAACAACAGAAGACTTTAAAATAAAAGCTACATATAATATATATCTGGTTCTCAAAATACAGACTGTAAAATTGCTTAACTACTGTACATCCCTAAGACGTGGATGACATGAGACAACTATAAGACTGTACTATATATTACACTTTCAACTTCAAAAAAAATTGTACATCTCTACGCTAGTGGGCTCTATCGTCTGCTCTCGATATCCATGCCTGAAAATGAATGCAGTGTTTGTATGAGCTATGAAAACTCAGTAAGTATTCCTTTGCTCTACCATGTGTACAAGTCAATATAGAAGGGCATAATCCAGAAAAAGCTAGGATAAATGCAAATGTGCTAGCCAGTTAAGAAATATAGAACTCATTAAGGAATATCAAAGCTAGGAAACTTAAATGATAAAGTAATGAAATCTGCTCTACTAACAATATCATACTGCTACAATTATGAGCTATCTCAAGTATAAATTGTATGCACTCAATAAAAGTTGTGTAATCTCATGATCATTCGTAATGGAATAATATAATCAAGCTATGATAATCAATAATGACAGTGATATGAACAGAAAGGAGATGCAACTAACTCGGGGCCCGACATTCCCCTTGAGCTCTTATTCAGTTTCAAACCTGAATAAAACTAATCTCTATATACAATGTAACTCTACGTCCCATACCTCACATAACAATGTAACTGTTGTTCCCTAGACCTGAAAGTCATAATAAGCATCAGATGGAGTTGTGACTGAGCACAAATCCGACACTAATAATATATCATGATTATGCTACTTTCCACAAAGAGTATAATGGCATCATAATTGGTTCTTGGCAACATACATAACTATAGTTTTTCAAAGGCTATGGTTACGAGTCTGCCGCTAACATAACTAGCTGGTCCTCACGGCCCTAGGTACAAGTGTACAAAAAGAAATCTAAGCACAAGTGTACAAAATCATGATCGAGATATATAGTAAACAATAAATACTTTCCACAAGATAGAACAATATCAAATGTGGACTCAATAACTTCTGGTATGTATAAAATACAATAAGTAATATTTAAAAAACTGTTGACATGGCTGAAAGTATCACATGCAGAGATCAGATATTACTTACCTCTTTCTGTATCTATCTAGAAGGTCAAACCACCTTCCCTTTTCCTTTTGGCGTTCCTATGATTCATAAAACGCTTCTCAGTCTATAGTTATATGAAGAATGTTATTCATCAAATTTTATGTCTCTTTACTATTGGTATCTCTTTTACTTAAATAGACTCTACTATTGAATCCAAAACGTCGAACAAAGTCAGTTTAGGGTTTCGTGGAATTCAATTCGGACATTTGTACTAAAAAGGGCAAAATGGTCATTTTATACTTTTTTGGGTTCTTACCTCTCAAGACCTCTTTTCACAAATTGGACTCCACCGTTGAGTCCAGAATGCTCGAAATGATAAAAATTCACTATTCGTTTACTTTAGTCGGAGTCCCTGTGACTCATTTTTTACTTTAGGGCATTTTGGTAATTTCCTTTTTTATAATTATTTAAATTAATTAATATTTTATTCCTTTGGGTCAAATTGTAATTACCATAAATTTTGGGTCAAATTCTAATTTCCAGAAAGTCCTATTCCAATTTGGAATAGCCAAACAGTGGATAAGTAATTAAATCAAGGATAAGCTATCCTAATTCCAATTTCATTTAATTTCAATTTGTTATCCCTACATCCAAACACTCGCAATTTAAAATTTTTAAAACCTTTTAAAATTTATCAAAGCTGCACCGTATTGGATCAATCCCATAATTGGTTGGGCGGGTCGACCCGACCCGAACCTGTGGCCCAAAGCTCCAACGTGAACAGCCGCACAGCACGCATAGCGTTCTGTCCAGTCGTGCACCGGTCTCCTTCCCCGGTGATGGCAACCTTTTTCCAATGATGTTTCAACACCCGATCAATGGGTTCCTCTCCTACTCCTCATGGGCTTTCCATATCTACCCTTGAAATTTAATTTTCATCAGTGGAAGGCCTCAGAAAAGGGAGTTGCAGCCAACTCCAGCGAGCTGCTAGTTTTCTGGCAAACTGAATTTTTCCTATTTCGTGGCTTTTTAGCCACTGTTTGAGCCCAAATGTTTCCTACAAGTTTCTGCTCCTATGGGCAATAATTCCCCATTCATAAAACGAGCTAAAATGATCTAAAATCCAATGACCCGAAAATTTTCCTTTAACCTTCAATTTGGTTTTTTTCACTCATTTCTTCACCAAATGGGCTGCAGTTTCTTCCTAAATTTACCATTTTTCATGCTCTTTAAAATCGTAAAATCCAATCTCTCATTCATGCTTGTTAAAAATTAAAAACAAAACCAAGTTTCTTACCTTTTTTTCTCACATTTTTGCTTGCGGTATCTACCTCTTTCACTTCTAAAATCTTCCTATTTTTGTGTCTTTCCCACTTGCTTGTTGTACAAACACACACACACTAATTTATATATATATATATATATATATATATATACTAATTCAACTTTGTGTATATATATATATATATTTATAATACTAGTATATATATTAATATACACATATCATACATATATATATATATATATTTATATATACATATATATATATATTATCTTGTATATATATATATATGTATATTCTGGTATTTATGAAAATTACTATGCACGTATATCGAGGCATGTACGGGAATACATGCATGACTCTCTGTACTGTCTGTTCCTCGTACAAGTAGTTTGCGGGTACTCGGGGCTGCCTATAATTACTTATCGTATATTACTCAAGTTGTGAATCACACAGTTCATCTCAAACTCCGTGCCTATTACTGTACATAACTTACTATGATAGCTCTGGTCTCTTTTGGTATTATATTTATCAGCTCGGTCTGTTCGCACTTGGCTTTTCCTAATCTCGTAATTTCCTGAGATCATAGCTTTTACTATTTACCTCGGTGTTTGTATGCATTTACTCTATGCTACTCATCATGATAGTTCGGTATATTTTGGGATCTACTATTCTTGGTCTGAGTTGGTCTCGGTTCACTTTTGGTACTTCACCCATTGGCTTCGTCAAATCTCGGTATTATTATTTGACTTTTTGGGACGTAAATAAGATTATTCTATTTTATTTGGGTCGGGGTCTTACATTCTACCCCTCTTAAACTAATTTTTGTCCGCAAAACTCAAACGCTCATAATCTAGAAAACTCAATTCTCATTTTCATCAGTCTTTTGGATATACTATATTTCTACTTAAATCTCATTTCGTAATTACTACTTTAAGTCATATACTCTTTTCTCTTTCATATTGTCTTATATTCCTATATGAATCCTAACACTGATCTTGGGTATATTATATCTTGTATCACGTTCTGTTCTCTATCATACCTTATGTTTTTCTTTAATTATTATTTAAATAACTCATTTCTTTAGAGAATTTCTTGTAACAATACTAGGAGTTCCTATATATTTCGTTATCTTTTCAGGCTCATATAATCACATGGTACATCTTGTCTGAGATTCTATCAAAATGTCTTAATCTTTCTAAAATTGATACAGTTCATAATTCCTTACTGTTCACAGACCTTTACTTTCTTCTATACTTGAAAGCATTCTTGTAGTATTTTCACAATTATGTATATCCTTTCATTTCACGACTCTCTAATTGATTTACTACACTTTTAGTCTTTGCACTCATTTAGATCACATAAATCCCTAAAAGTTACTTGGGTTATTTATCACTTACTTTCCTTTAGCTTGATAGAGTATTATCCTTTATTCATGTCAAATCTACTACTCTAATTAATAAGGTTTATCAAATCTTTTCTAACACTTATTCAGCATATATCAGCCTCTTTTCAAAATCATCGCATTTCATAATGTCAAAGTCTAACAGTCTCGCTTATTTAGTAAATGTCTTCTAAACTCTATTCATCTTTTACCTTGTTAGGGTCTATCTATAACTTACTCAAGACTTTTTATATTTTTCGTACATCATCAATTCATTTAAAGTATCAATCTCTCTTGTAATTATCTATTAAGATTCATTTATACTATCCCTCATATTTTAATTTATTGCTATATCCATTTCCTTTCAGAGTATAAGTATCCGACTTAGATGTTACCCGTCACAAATATTGCCTTTCAAGGTGTTGTTGCTCTGTCTAGATGTTACTATTAATTTTACTACCTTTCCAGGGTATTACCATTTCATTTCGATATTATTGTCAAATTCACTGCTTTTCAAACTATCATATTTCTTACTCCATGTTACTTTCTATCCTTCAATGAACACTAACTTTTTTTTCCTCGTTCTTTATGGAACATAATTCAACTCTCAGTATTCTCACAATATAGAACAATCATCTAATCGTAAATATCAAGTCGATAGTCTGTATATAGTAATTCAATTTTCAACAGTTCCCTTAATATATAACAATCGTCAAACTCTAACTCAATAGATATCAAGTACATGCTTCCATAAGATAGAACAATTATCAAGGATTACTAATTTCAATATCACTATGATTTCTTCCAAGTTTTCTTAAGTATAACTACTATCTCCCATTCAAGCCTCGTTTATCTGTCTATATCATTTATTAAAACTTCCTTCACTACTTTCAGTGTCATAATTTTAAGCATCCTCATCTTAAGGGTCCCTATTTAATTGCTCATCTTAGTTTTTCAAGAATCATCAACTTCTATCATAACACATAGTCTCTTTCCAAAAATTAGTTAACCTTTAGTATCTTAACTTGCTTTCATCTTCTAACAGTCACAATTCATTTAATTGGTTTTAAATCATCAATTTCTTTCTCAGATCAAGTAATAATTGTACACTTGTGATCTTTACCTCATATACTCCATGTATATCATTCATTGCTAATCATTTCTCCGATGTAATACATTCATTGATAATGACTCTTCCAAACGTCGCTATTCAGTCTATCTCGTTCATCAAGTAATCATTCATATCTATAACAGTATGTAGTTCAATCTAAAGATTATAGATCTTAGCATTTAAATTTGTTATTGCTCTTTGAAGTTTATCAATCGCTTTAATCATTTAACTCATCAATGTAGTTAAAATTCTACGAGTATTAAATTGACTAAAAATTGTGTATCGATGTTACTCATTCTACTTATTTCATGCATAACATCTATCATCAATCATTTTCTTGGTGGAAATTGAATAGTTAACATATAACTTAGGAGTTCTGTTTCTATGTTGTCATGACCCAAAATCCACCCTGTGCGGATCTCGTATCGCGACCGCCACCTTTCGGCCCGGGGGCCGTCGGGTCAGGCTTCACGTGAGCAACTGTAACACCCTGACCCTGATTAAGAAATGATTAGTTACTAATCATTAATTTGAACCAAACATAAAGAATAATTTAGAAGTTAATCGAGAACCTCATGATAGACCCATAAAATAATGTCTGAACCTCATTACCAATTAATTAGGTGAAATGATGTTACTTTAACACTAAGAAAACTCGAGTTAACAAACTACGGAAATTCCAAGGGATTAATAACCGACACTAGACCTTGGATATTGAAGCTAACCTAAATAGAAAGTGACTGGAAGAAACCGCGTCGAAAAATGAGCAACGGAAAATAAACTATTAAGGAAATAGCCAGAATGGAATTCTCCGTCTACCAAACGAGGCCTAAGCCTAAAATATGGGAAAATTCTCAAAAGTGAGGTCAAGGGGACTTGAACCCTTAACCAAGTGGGCAGAATTCTTATTACCCAAAAAATTACCAAGTGGACTATTGGCATCTTTGTCACTATATATGCAACCAAATTGTACTTAAACCCAAATTAGCCAAGGCCACCTCCCAAATTGGCCAATGGCCATGCATGCAATCCCCACATCACCCCCTGTCGCCTCCGATCAGCCACCAAACCCACTAAGTCTGATATACATGTATATATATATATCTATGTATATGTATAGGTTATATGTAAGAGAAATGCCATATCATATATAAGCATACCCCACACTCTTTGACCCCAAAAAGAATCAGTTACTCCTCAGACTTGTGTGTGAGTGTGTGCTCGTGGAGTTGGCTGAGAGAGTGAGGTTAGAGACAAGAGAGAAAAGGCATGGTGTGAGAGGGAAAGTTGACCCCATTCAAGTGTGTGCATGCATGTGAGTGCCACCAAGTGTACCTGAGGAAGTCTGGGCAAACCTAAGGAGCATTGAAAGGGCCTGAACGAAGCCAAAGAAGAGAACAACCACTGTCAAATGGTATAAACCCAAAACTGTAAAATTTTCTGTTTAAATTTTGATATTGTTTTGGTGATAGTTGAGCCTAAATAACTGCATGCATGATATCAAAAATGTAATATCTTCAATGAGGCAAGAAATTAGAGCCTGAAACAACCTAGAACACTAAGCCGTACACCTAAAACCACCATTAGAGGACCTTAACTGAGATGGGTCTGAAATTACTTATACCGAACCTAGTTTGGTTTATTTAGACTTAAAATAGACCTCAAGGGGATCTTAAAAACCTAGACACGCGACCCTAAAGACTCAAAATCGACCACCAAACCTCGAGTTGCTGGCTCGGGTTTAAAACCCAACCTCACTAAAAGAGCAACAAAACCAAAATTTGGAAATGAGGGATGAAGCCCCACGATCTTTAGGTCACAACGCAAGAAATCTCATAAATATTGGGCCAAAAATGAGGGTTTTAGAACCAGTTGCAGGTTTCGGATATCGTTTTGAAACAGAGCCACTAGAGCTCAATTAAATGCCCTAAATTGATGTTAGAATGTTGGTACGACTTCAAGAAGTCGGCTAGGATGGAAAACAGTGAGAATGGACGCTTGAAATCCCACGAAAATGAAAAGTTTTGAAATCAGAGATTAGGGTTACAGTGCATTGCGTGATGAAGAAGATGACGAGTCGACCGAGTCGACTCGTCCAATGCGTTAGACCCACCGTATTGACTCGGACACATGTCGAAATGTGAATAAGCCACCGCATTATTAAAACTGTGTCGTTTTGAGGTTTTATTAAACTGGGATGGGCTTGTTTGGTTGCAGTTGTAAGGAATTAAAATTTGAATTTGGGGATAAGACAAACCGTGGATAACAGGGTTATGGGGGTTATCTCATTCCGGTTCTGTGTAGACTAGTGAACCGGTTGGTTCACTGTTAACAAAGACCGGTCTAGGGTTTTGGTGGCTGAACCCACTAGTTTACCGTTTTAAATTAAATAATTTAAAACCAGTACTTCTCATATTTACGGTTTGACCCCAACTCTTTCACAGAATTATACTGTGGCCCAGTCTCTGGAAATTTTATGCAATTACACCCCTAGGAAAAATAATAAAATTATTATTTTATTAAATAAGTAAAATTACTGTTTTGCCTTTGGCTATTGAATAAGTCAAACGAAGTCCAAATAAAGTAAATAAATAGTGTATTTTGACTATTTTAGATGTTCTGAACCCAATGGTGGGGTTCGTTTCATGAGACGGGACCCCGAGAAATTAAGACACGATAAAGTATAAATTACCAAATTGCCCCTAATGTGGCCGATGTCTAAATAAGACAAGTTATTAGTGTATTCTTATTATCTTGGGCCTTTTGAAATCAACAGTGGGGTCCAATTCACGAGACGAGACTCTGAAAAATATGACACGTGAAATGACCAAAATACCCCTAAGGTACTCGAAGCCAAATAAAAAGCCAAGCGGGCCTAAATTGACTTTCTTCGACATTCTGAACCTAACGGTGAGATCCATAATACCAAATTAGGTACTGAAAAATAAGTCACGTGAAAAAATAAAACTCATTAAGTCACCACGAGTTGGCCAGTAAGACCAATCCTAAGAAGTTAGGATACGTCAGGCCTAAAATTAAATGAAAGAGCATGAATAGTTAATAATTTAAGGTAAACGTAAAGTTGACAAGTTCCTTATAATTTTCTTAGGAGCTACAAAGGGAGGGGAAAGGCCCACCAGTAGTACAAACTCGGGGAATCAAGGTGAGTAACCTTACATTTGAAGTGGAGATTTAATTCCACGGATTTGAAAATGTGTTTTAAATATCAACTTCAGTTGTTACACCATTCCTGTTTTAAATATTCAGTTATGTCATGCTTTATGAATAATTTTTACTATTGTTCTTTTAAGATATACTTCAGCATGTCTAAGATCTCGATTTCGAATGTTATTAAATATTTCGAATTTTAACATTTCATGTATTTCAAGATCCTATCATGAAGTTATGAACTATATGTTTTGAATGCTCATAAATGCATCCACGTGAAGAAATTATGGGTTAAATGTTTTTAAAGGCAAGATAAATTGTGCATAAGCACCACGGATTTTTGTTGAGTATCTTCGAAACTCAACCACGAAACGAATGAATGCCAGGTAGCAGGATCTAATCCCCCAGGCATATGAGATATCTCCACTGAAAGTAAAACGGGAGTCTGGTTCGAAACAGATTCCATTAACGAAAGTGATAAGGTGTGTGTTGAAAATGGAAGCAGGCTTTTTCCCTCATTTTCGCTGTCACGACCCGAAACCCACCCTATGCGGATCTCGTATCGTGGGGCCGACCCAATGGCCGTCCCTACTTTTTCCATTCTTTTACCAATGATAACAGTAAATAATATAAACATGACATTAAAGTGCGGAAGCTTTATTACAATTATTGTTTAAAGACTAAACTTCAAACTAACAATAAACTGATCCTAAACCACTCTTAGGTGGTGAGTACATGGGAGAGACTTCATTCATTACTCTTATGCTCCTCAACTGTTTCCTTAAGCTCCTGATCTCCTACTATGGTTCTGTAACATTCTCACCTGAAAAATTTAGTAAGGGGTGAGCTACAAACTCAGTAAGTAGAAGCCTATCCCCAATACGGATGGGGATGACATAAATGAATACAAGTCAAAGTAACATGATAGCCAGTCATGATAACGATTCCAGTCAACTGTAAAATGCCACAATGGCCAATAAGCGACAAGGTACAATAACAGTCAAGAGTAACCAATGAATGACAACGTACAATAACCGTCAAGAGTAACAGTGTAGCATGAATATAGAATAGGCTCGATGAACACAATCAACATAAATACTGCCATAATGGAACGGTCACAGTCAAGTCCAATGAATCAAACCAATCAACATAGAACAATATCAATTAACATGGATGATGCCTTTACTCTGTTCAGGGTTTGGCAGACCCTCGGTCTTTTGGGGCCCGGCATACCCCCATTAACATAAATGCATATAAAATGCCCATTTTCCTTAATGCGTAAAAACGCCATAATTGCCACATGTCCTTTTTGACCCGTAGGTCCCATAAATTGACCCGTAGGTCCCAGTCAATCAGATAGCATCAGATAGGTAATGTGACTGAGCACAAAACCCGGCACTTAACATAAATTAAGATTCTATAGTATTCCATATGAATGTACAAAACATGGAACATCATAACATAACATACAGTAAATAGACATCAATGAAATGAATCAGTCATGCAACATCAACCAATAGACATCCACCAGGTAGAACAATATCCATGGTAGGAAACAATGATAGTGAATACATATATGAGTACAAGATTGGCAGTAATGGAAAGATCGTGGCTTGGAAACCACGTATCAAAGATAGGAATCCACTTACCTCATCAACGTCTTAATATCCCGTGACTTTCTCCTTTCCTTTTGACTTGCCTATAAATCAATAAACACGTTTCAGCCTTCATATCATTTACCGAATTTATGCCTCGTTACTCTAAATACCTCCCTTACTAATTTATGTTTTACGATTTCCATTTTAAACTTAATTTACCCAAGGGCAACATGGTCATTTACGTGTCTCTACTTTTTGGGTTCTGTTTTCATAATTTGGACTCCACCGTTGAGTCCAGTAGGTTTGAATTAATAAAAATTCACTATTTACTTAACTAAATCGGAGTCCGTTTGACTCACCTTTGGACGTAAAGGCATTTTGGTCATTTTGGCATTCTACGGCTATTTTATTTTTTTCGGGACTCCGTCTCGTAAAACGGACCTCACTATTATATTCAGAGGGTCCAAAATAGTAAGTTTTCATTATTCGTTCTACTAATTTAAGCGTCGAAATTAAATTTAAATTTATTAATTTAAATCATTTATTTAAATTAATTAATCTGGATAATACATATCGTATTTGAGCCCAAATAGACCACATGTGCCTTGGTGGCACAGTGGCTAAGCTTCTCACCCTTTTCCCCTTTGGTCACAGGTTCAATTCGCTGCCCATACCATTTTTTCATTTTCTGTTAATACATTTTTCATTTTTTTTTTTCATTTCCTGTTAAGTTTAAGCCAACCATTGGATAGCTCTCCTTTCTAACCAAACACTATCTAAACTCGAATTTAAAAATTTACCCATGAAGTACAAGTGTTGGGCAGTCATCTGAATGGGTGGGTCGGGTCAGACCCGACCCGGTTTGGCCAAAATAAAATCGGAAAACAGCAGCCGCGCAGCAGCCATTTCTAGCGTACAGGTTGTCTTCTTCGTCAACGGCGACTTGCCGGTGACGGGTTTCTTGCGTTTTTCAGCGGGGTTAACACCTACGAGTTATGGGCAACTCAAATCTACCGTCGGATTTCAAATCGGAGTGCCGGAGCACTCCCAAAATGACCGGAACAGTAGCGCACCAGGGGCTGTGCGGTTTTCCGGCAGCCCCTTTCCCTTCCGTTTTTCTCTGTTTTTCTCCTACGGTTTCAACCCCAATTTGATTCTAAAATTTCCCTACACCCAAGAGAATCAATTACCCATGATCTAGCCTAATTAATCGCAACAAAATCGCCCCACCCGATCAGTTTTTCTCCTCCGTTTTCACTGTTACGCCCAGTTTTATATTCTGTCCGGTTTTGTTAAATTTTTGTTTTCCTTGGTTCAATTCTAACAATTCCAACACTAACTATATCCATGCATAAATCAAATAATTTCCCATGCTTCACAAAATCTATATCACACAATAATTCATGCTTTGAACAAATTTAAACACTGAAAATTACTCACACTCACCCAATCGTGCGTACAGAGCGATCACGGCTTTCACTTCCGAATTCACTGCCCAGACCCGGTTTATCTTGGCTCGTTTCCTCCTCCGCTTCTTTCACAACTCACGCAAGGTGCCCCTTGGCCTATCTCCTCCTTCTTCTTCCTCTTTTCCTTCCTTTTCTTCCTCTGTTCTAGCGACCAGCCGTCCCTCTGTTTTCTGTTTTTTTTTTTTTTTTTGTTTCTTCTTCTCTTCTTTCTCTGCTTCTACGGCTGTATATACAACCAAGAGACACGGTTTTTGGAAGAGAAACCGCCCCTTCTCGATCTCCCTCTCTCCCGCGCCCTTCCAGATTCTACACTTCAATTCCCCCCCATCCGTTTTTTTTTTTTTTTTTCTTCTTTTTCCTTCGGTTATAGCAGTTACACCACACACACATATACAGATATATATATATATATATATATACATTTTCTTTCTTCATTTACATGGTCACACCTGTATATATCCATATCCATATATATATATATATATATTTAATTTCCCATTTTTATTTCTTTCAAATTCCTATTTTATTTTTTATTTCTATATTCGTTAATGGCTTGCTCGATATAGCCCGTCATTGTCCGTATATTCGAAACCATTTAAATTTCACAATCGTCTGTTCCTTTCGATACCATGACATAAAGCTCAATCGGTTCGGTTTACATGGCTCGCTCGGGTACGATCTGGGTCAGGGTATTACATTCTACCCCCGTTAAATTGAGTTTTGTCCTCAAAACTTGAATGTTCGTAATCAATGAAACTCTGTCACCTCATCATGCTAGTTTCGTCATCATAATTTTCTTGTAACCTGTCTCTTGGAGTTATCTCTAGTCTTCAGATACTATGCTCTTAGGCAAAAAGATTTCTTTATATAGGATTCACAATTCTTTTGTATTCTTCTTTATTTTAATTCAGTAGTGAATTTGAAAGTCAAGTGTTTGACCTTTTAACTTCGGGACTTTTAACTCATTGCCTCCAATTTTTAGTATTAACTTTATGGCTAGGGATCTGTTATTCCTATTACTCACCCTGTGTCATCTTTTTAGTAACTTGACTACTTCCCTGGTTACCGGTATCTTAACTAGTTCCATGTCTAGTCTTTATACTCATCTCAATTGGTACTAAGTCGTGATTACCTTACTGATCATTGTCTGTCAACTTCCATTGACATCGTATGACATATCATGTGCCAAGTAAAGGTATCTGATACCTTGATCTTTTCTTTTCGATCCGTTTCTTTGGTAGACGTCATAGGAAATCAGCGGCGTAACTAGACTACACCACTTCTATCGTTTAAAGTGTTTTGGACTTTTCGTTCAAGTGGTTTAAGTTTTACTAAGGACATGGTATCATGTTCCTTTTCGTTTCTATGAGCATTTTTTGGTTTGTGTTGAGACGGTTTACTCGTATTCTCTTTGCATTACAATATTTATCCCTTACATAGGTAGCCTCAGATTTATTCAAAATTTTTATTGGTGATTCTCAATCACGTGTCCATTTCTTAGAGATTCATCGATCCTCTTTTCATTTCATTTTGTATTATTTCATTATTTTTGTACTACTCATTGGTTTGCCTGTTTTGTTTTCAGATTAGTGTGCATTTATCCTTTTATGAATTAGATAGGATGAGGAATTCAGTTCCTCCATTTTTCAAGGTATAGACTAGTACGAAGGTCTTTTATTCCTTGCTCAAGATCGAGCTTTTCATAGATTTTGATTTCTCATTAAAGTATAGTATGTATACTTAGACAATTTTTTGAGTAATCTTTTACCCCAGTCACTGATTCTTCATATGATAATCTACTTTGAAATGTTCTTAACTGTGCAATCACATTTGGTTTACATTGAGCCTTCCACATCATTTGATTAGTTTAAATCTCAAAGTCTTATGACTTTTTAATTTTATAACCATCATTTTGGTTTTACTTACCTTCGCTCAGAAAGGTTGTTCAACTGTCTCATTTCTTATCCTCGTCATTATATTCGGTTTTCCATCATATGTTACATTTCTCTCTCCGGTCGTTATTCATTTTTTTCATTTCGTTCTTTCAAGAACTTTTTCAACTGTAGAGGGAGTCTCTTGTACATTCTGTGACTTCATATCCTATTTTAGGATTGTTCACATCATTTAGTCGTCTAATCATTTTATCGTTACATTTGACATTCAAAGTTTATCACAACGATATCAAATTTTTTTTTCCATCATGGAAATTCCCTACTTCCTTTGTGTCACAATTCAGTTATTCCTACTTTCTACCTTGATCTTGATTGTTCTCGTAACCCAATTAATTAGGTATCACTTTAGCACAGTCATTGTCCTCACTAGTTTTTATATGCATTATGTATGCCACAATTTTCATCTCTTTAATTGCTAGGTCACGTAAATCCTCAAAATCATTCAATGTCATCAATCATTTATCTTTTGAGTTAGATTCGGCTAGCTCAATAAAGTATAACCTACAATTAGGTCCTATTGTTACCTAGGTTAATAAGATCCATTGAATTTTCCCAACTATCATTTATCACGTGTCAATCTCCTTTTAGGACCATCACAGTTCATAAATGTTCATTTGATAATCTCATTTAATCAATCTCTGTCTACCAATAATGCATTTGTCTTTACCCTATGTGACTCACTCAAAAATCTTCCTAATTCTGACATATCGTCAGTCCATCTCGAGTCTTAACGCTTCATGTTACCATTCAGTAAGTCTTCCTCAGACCATCTCTTACATAGACTTCTTGTTAAATTCCTCGACTTTCCAAGATTTCACAATCCCAACTTTATGTCACCTTAGATCTTTTAAAAGAGCATTTGCTGTTGCCCTTGTTAAAATGCTAGTTTCCCCCAATTCATAGATCAATTCCAATGTAATGACTTAAGAGTCATCCACCTCAACACGGGTATTATTCTTCCTAAGAATTCTCAACCTTTGTCCTCAAGCATACTACTTCCTCCTAAAAGTTACTATTCATTTAATCATCTCAGTCGTCCAAGAAACATCAAGTCAGTCATAGCATAGTCTTTCCCGAAAACTAGTAACCTTAGTATTTAATCAAGCTATCGTTTTCCAAAAGTCACCAATCATTTAACTATTTAAATCCTCGAATTCTTAGTTCCTCCAAAGATATCTAATCGGTTAATAACAGTGTACTTATGATCTATATCTCATATGCCTTATATATATCATTCAATAATGATTTCCTCGTAATACCTCAGAATCATGTATCATCTCAATTTCATGGTTTCTCTATATGATTACTACCAGTTCTGTCTTTACAATAATTTGAATCACATTGACCTCTAACAGTTATTCAGAATCTTCTATCATTTACCTTCATCCAACTTGGTAGAGTATTGACTAAAATTGTATCACACCTCATCTTAGATTACAAGATTCATGGATCTCTCCCGAATATTCATTTATCATGTGTCAGCCTCTTTCCAAAATCATCACAATTCATAAGATCAATTCTGGCAATCTCGCTCCTTTAGTACTTGTCTTCACTACTCTACTCATCTTCACCCTATCAGTGTCTACCTATGACTTACTCGAGAATTTTCATATTTTTGGTCCTCCTAAAATTATCCATTCAGTTTCCTACAAACTATCTCTCATTCAAGCCTCGGTTATCTATCCATAACATTTATAGAAATCTCTTCAAATATTTTCAATGTCATTCTTTGAGAATCCTCCTCGTTTTTCTTTTAAACATATTTCTATTTCCTTAAAGGTTATTAATTACCAATCATCTCAATTTTCAAGAATCACCAGTTTTCATCATAACATATAGTATCTTCCTCCAATATATAATATTCATCAATGATAAACCCCTCGATGGTATTGAAACAGTTAACTTGTAGCCTAGAGGTTCTGTTTCTAAGTTCAACCTAACAGTAAATGCGGAATTATAAATCAATTCTCTAGACAATATATGAGCAGGTTGTAAGTAATTGAAAAATACCTACGGATACTGGTACAGTAGCCCAATCATCTTTTGGTGTTAACGTTTCCTGTAAGGGATAATCAGTCAATGTATATGTAAAATAATTATTAGTGTTCGCATAAAAGTCTAGCCTAGTAATGTCAGTATTATCTATCGACTAACTCTTAGACTTTAACAATTCCAGTACTCTAATCCTGTCTCCCATGACTCACTAGAACCTAAGACTTTGCTCTGATACCAAGCTGTCACGACCCGAAACCCACCCTATGCGGATCTCGTATCGTGGGGCCGACCCAATGGCCGTCCCTACTTTTTCCATTCTTTTACCAATGATAACAGTAAATAATATAAACATGACATTAAAGTGCGGAAGCTTTATTACAATTATTGTTTAAAGACTAAACTTCAAACTAACAATAAACTGATCCTAAACCACTCTTAGGTGGTGAGTACATGGGAGAGACTTCATTCATTACTCTTATGCTCCTCAACTGTCTCCTTAAGCTCCTGATCTCCTACTATGGTTCTGTAACATTCTCACCTGAAAAATTTAGTAAGGGGTGAGCTACAAACTCAGTAAGTAGAAGCCTATCCCCAATACGGATGGGGATGACATAAATGAATACAAGTCAAAGTAACATGATAGCCAGTCATGATAACGATTCCAGTCAACTGTAAAATGCCACAATGGCCAATAAGCGACAAGGTACAATAACAGTCAAGAGTAACCAATGAATGACAACGTACAATAACCGTCAAGAGTAACAGTGTAGCATGAATATAGAATAGGCTCGATGAACACAATCAACATAAATACTGCCATAATGGAACGGTCACAGTCAAGTCCAATGAATCAAACCAATCAACATAGAACAATATCAATGAACATGGATGATGCCTTTACTCTGTTCAGGGTTTGGCAGACCCTCGGTCTTTTGGGGCCCGGCATACCCCCATTAACATAAATGCATATAAAATGCCCATTTTCCTTAATGCGTAAAAACGCCATAATTGCCACATGTCCTTTTTGACCCGTAGGTCCCATAAATTGACCCGTAGGTCCCAGTCAATCAGATAGCATCAGATAGGTAATGTGACTGAGCACAAAACCCGGCACTTAACATAAATTAAGATTCTATAGTATTCCATATGAATGTACAAAACATGGAACATCATAACATAACATACAGTAAATAGACATCAATGAAATGAATCAGTCATGCAACATCAACCAATAGACATCCACCAGGTAGAACAATATCCATGGTAGGAAACAATGATAGTGAATACATATATGAGTACAAGATTGGCAGTAATGGAAAGATCGTGGCTTGGAAACCACGTATCAAAGATAGGAATCCACTTACCTCATCAACGTCTTAATATCCCGTGACTTTCTCCTTTCCTTTTGACTTGCCTATAAATCAATAAACACGTTTCAGCCTTCATATCATTTACCGAATTTATGCCTCGTTACTCTAAATACCTCCCTTACTAATTTATGTTTTACGATTTCCATTTTAAACTTAATTTACCCAAGGGCAACATGGTCATTTACGTGTCTCTACTTTTTGGGTTCTGTTTTCATAATTTGGACTCCACCGTTGAGTCCAGTAGGTTTGAATTAATAAAAATTCACTATTTACTTAACTAAATCGGAGTCCGTTTGACTCACCTTTGGACGTAAAGGCATTTTGGTCATTTTGGCATTCTACGGCTATTTTATTTTTTTCGGGACTCCGTCTCGTAAAACGGACCTCACTATTATATTCAGAGGGTCCAAAATAGTAAGTTTTCATTATTCGTTCTACTAATTTAAGCGTCGAAATTAAATTTAAATTTATTAATTTAAATCATTTATTTAAATTAATTAATCTGGATAATACATATCGTATTTGAGCCCAAATAGACCACATGTGCCTTGGTGGCACAGTGGCTAAGCTTCTCACCCTTTTCCCCTTTGGTCACAGGTTCAATTCGCTGCCCATACCATTTTTTCATTTTCTGTTAATACATTTTTCATTTTTTTTTTTCATTTCCTGTTAAGTTTAAGCCAACCATTGGATAGCTCTCCTTTCTAACCAAACACTATCTAAACTCGAATTTAAAAATTTACCCATGAAGTACAAGTGTTGGGCAGTCATCTGAATGGGTGGGTCGGGTCAGACCCGACCCGGTTTGGCCAAAATAAAATCGGAAAACAGCAGCCGCGCAGCAGCCATTTCTAGCGTACAGGTTGTCTTCTTCGTCAACGGCGACTTGCCGGTGACGGGTTTCTTGCGTTTTTCAGCGGGGTTAACACCTACGAGTTATGGGCAACTCAAATCTACCGTCGGATTTCAAATCGGAGTGCCGGAGCACTCCCAAAATGACCGGAACAGTAGCGCACCAGGGGCTGTGCGGTTTTCCGGCAGCCCCTTTCCCTTCCGTTTTTCTCTGTTTTTCTCCTACGGTTTCAACCCCAATTTGATTCTAAAATTTCCCTACACCCAAGAGAATCAATTACCCATGATCTAGCCTAATTAATCGCAACAAAATCGCCCCACCCGATCAGTTTTTCTCCTCCGTTTTCACTGTTACGCCCAGTTTTATATTCTGTCCGGTTTTGTTAAATTTTTGTTTTCCTTGGTTCAATTCTAACAATTCCAACACTAACTATATCCATGCATAAATCAAATAATTTCCCATGCTTCACAAAATCTATATCACACAATAATTCATGCTTTGAACAAATTTAAACACTGAAAATTACTCACACTCACCCAATCGTGCGTACAGAGCGATCACGGCTTTCACTTCCGAATTCACTGCCCAGACCCGGTTTATCTTGGCTCGTTTCCTCCTCCGCTTCTTTCACAACTCACGCAAGGTGCCCCTTGGCCTATCTCCTCCTTCTTCTTCCTCTTTTCCTTCCTTTTCTTCCTCTGTTCTAGCGACCAGCCGTCCCTCTGTTTTCTGTTTTTTTTTTTTTTTTGTTTCTTCTTCTCTTCTTTCTCTGCTTCTACGGCTGTATATACAACCAAGAGACACGGTTTTTGGAAGAGAAACCGCCCCTTCTCGATCTCCCTCTCTCCCGCGCCCTTCCAGATTCTACACTTCAATTCCCCCCCATCCGTTTTTTTTTTTTTTTTTCTTCTTTTTCCTTCGGTTATAGCAGTTACACCACACACACATATACAGATATATATATATATATATACATTTTCTTTCTTCATTTACATGGTCACACCTGTATATATCCATATCCATATATATATATATATATATTTAATTTCCCATTTTTATTTCTTTCAAATTCCTATTTTATTTTTTATTTCTATATTCGTTAATGGCTTGCTCGATATAGCCCGTCATTGTCCGTATATTCGAAACCATTTAAATTTCACAATCGTCTGTTCCTTTCGATACCATGACATAAAGCTCAATCGGTTCGGTTTACATGGCTCGCTCGGGTACGATCTGGGTCAGGGTATTACATTCTACCCCCGTTAAATTGAGTTTTGTCCTCAAAACTTGAATGTTCGTAATCAATGAAACTCTGTCACCTCATCATGCTAGTTTCGTCATCATAATTTTCTTGTAACCTGTCTCTTGGAGTTATCTCTAGTCTTCAGATACTATGCTCTTAGGCAAAAAGATTTCTTTATATAGGATTCACAATTCTTTTGTATTCTTCTTTATTTTAATTCAGTAGTGAATTTGAAAGTCAAGTGTTTGACCTTTTAACTTCGGGACTTTTAACTCATTGCCTCCAATTTTTAGTATTAACTTTATGGCTAGGGATCTGTTATTCCTATTACTCACCCTGTGTCATCTTTTTAGTAACTTGACTACTTCCCTGGTTACCGGTATCTTAACTAGTTCCATGTCTAGTCTTTATACTCATCTCAATTGGTACTAAGTCGTGATTACCTTACTGATCATTGTCTGTCAACTTCCATTGACATCGTATGACATATCATGTGCCAAGTAAAGGTATCTGATACCTTGATCTTTTCTTTTCGATCCGTTTCTTTGGTAGACGTCATAGGAAATCAGCGGCGTAACTAGACTACACCACTTCTATCGTTTAAAGTGTTTTGGACTTTTCGTTCAAGTGGTTTAAGTTTTACTAAGGACATGGTATCATGTTCCTTTTCGTTTCTATGAGCATTTTTTGGTTTGTGTTGAGACGGTTTACTCGTATTCTCTTTGCATTACAATATTTATCCCTTACATAGGTAGCCTCAGATTTATTCAAAATTTTTATTGGTGATTCTCAATCACGTGTCCATTTCTTAGAGATTCATCGATCCTCTTTTCATTTCATTTTGTATTATTTCATTATTTTTGTACTACTCATTGGTTTGCCTGTTTTGTTTTCAGATTAGTGTGCATTTATCCTTTTATGAATTAGATAGGATGAGGAATTCAGTTCCTCCATTTTTCAAGGTATAGACTAGTACGAAGGTCTTTTATTCCTTGCTCAAGATCGAGCTTTTCATAGATTTTGATTTCTCATTAAAGTATAGTATGTATACTTAGACAATTTTTTGAGTAATCTTTTACCCCAGTCACTGATTCTTCATATGATAATCTACTTTGAAATGTTCTTAACTGTGCAATCACATTTGGTTTACATTGAGCCTTCCACATCATTTGATTAGTTTAAATCTCAAAGTCTTATGACTTTTTAATTTTATAACCATCATTTTGGTTTTACTTACCTTCGCTCAGAAAGGTTGTTCAACTGTCTCATTTCTTATCCTCGTCATTATATTCGGTTTTCCATCATATGTTACATTTCTCTCTCCGGTCGTTATTCATTTTTTTCATTTCGTTCTTTCAAGAACTTTTTCAACTGTAGAGGGAGTCTCTTGTACATTCTGTGACTTCATATCCTATTTTAGGATTGTTCACATCATTTAGTCGTCTAATCATTTTATCGTTACATTTGACATTCAAAGTTTATCACAACGATATCAAATTTTTTTTTCCATCATGGAAATTCCCTACTTCCTTTGTGTCACAATTCAGTTATTCCTACTTTCTACCTTGATCTTGATTGTTCTCGTAACCCAATTAATTAGGTATCACTTTAGCACAGTCATTGTCCTCACTAGTTTTTATATGCATTATGTATGCCACAATTTTCATCTCTTTAATTGCTAGGTCACGTAAATCCTCAAAATCATTCAATGTCATCAATCATTTATCTTTTGAGTTAGATTCGGCTAGCTCAATAAAGTATAACCTACAATTAGGTCCTATTGTTACCTAGGTTAATAAGATCCATTGAATTTTCCCAACTATCATTTATCACGTGTCAATCTCCTTTTAGGACCATCACAGTTCATAAATGTTCATTTGATAATCTCATTTAATCAATCTCTGTCTACCAATAATGCATTTGTCTTTACCCTATGTGACTCACTCAAAAATCTTCCTAATTCTGACATATCGTCAGTCCATCTCGAGTCTTAACGCTTCATGTTACCATTCAGTAAGTCTTCCTCAGACCATCTCTTACATAGACTTCTTGTTAAATTCCTCGACTTTCCAAGATTTCACAATCCCAACTTTATGTCACCTTAGATCTTTTAAAAGAGCATTTGCTGTTGCCCTTGTTAAAATGCTAGTTTCCCCCAATTCATAGATCAATTCCAATGTAATGACTTAAGAGTCATCCACCTCAACACGGGTATTATTCTTCCTAAGAATTCTCAACCTTTGTCCTCAAGCATACTACTTCCTCCTAAAAGTTACTATTCATTTAATCATCTCAGTCGTCCAAGAAACATCAAGTCAGTCATAGCATAGTCTTTCCCGAAAACTAGTAACCTTAGTATTTAATCAAGCTATCGTTTTCCAAAAGTCACCAATCATTTAACTATTTAAATCCTCGAATTCTTAGTTCCTCCAAAGATATCTAATCGGTTAATAACAGTGTACTTATGATCTATATCTCATATGCCTTATATATATCATTCAATAATGATTTCCTCGTAATACCTCAGAATCATGTATCATCTCAATTTCATGGTTTCTCTATATGATTACTACCAGTTCTGTCTTTACAATAATTTGAATCACATTGACCTCTAACAGTTATTCAGAATCTTCTATCATTTACCTTCATCCAACTTGGTAGAGTATTGACTAAAATTGTATCACACCTCATCTTAGATTACAAGATTCATGGATCTCTCCCGAATATTCATTTATCATGTGTCAGCCTCTTTCCAAAATCATCACAATTCATAAGATCAATTCTGGCAATCTCGCTCCTTTAGTACTTGTCTTCACTACTCTACTCATCTTCACCCTATCAGTGTCTACCTATGACTTACTCGAGAATTTTCATATTTTTGGTCCTCCTAAAATTATCCATTCAGTTTCCTACAAACTATCTCTCATTCAAGCCTCGGTTATCTATCCATAACATTTATAGAAATCTCTTCAAATATTTTCAATGTCATTCTTTGAGAATCCTCCTCGTTTTTCTTTTAAACATATTTCTATTTCCTTAAAGGTTATTAATTACCAATCATCTCAATTTTCAAGAATCACCAGTTTTCATCATAACATATAGTATCTTCCTCCAATATATAATATTCATCAATGATAAACCCCTCGATGGTATTGAAACAGTTAACTTGTAGCCTAGAGGTTCTGTTTCTAAGTTCAACCTAACAGTAAATGCGGAATTATAAATCAATTCTCTAGACAATATATGAGCAGGTTGTAAGTAATTGAAAAATACCTACGGATACTGGTACAGTAGCCCAATCATCTTTTGGTGTTAACGTTTCCTGTAAGGGATAATCAGTCAATGTATATGTAAAATAATTATTAGTGTTCGCATAAAAGTCTAGCCTAGTAATGTCAGTATTATCTATCGACTAACTCTTAGACTTTAACAATTCCAGTACTCTAATCCTGTCTCCCATGACTCACTAGAACCTAAGACTTTGCTCTGATACCAAGCTGTCACGACCCGAAACCCACCCTATGCGGATCTCGTATCGTGGGGCCGACCCAATGGCCGTCCCTACTTTTTCCATTCTTTTACCAATGATAACAGTAAATAATATAAACATGACATTAAAGTGCGGAAGCTTTATTACAATTATTGTTTAAAGACTAAACTTCAAACTAACAATAAACTGATCCTAAACCACTCTTAGGTGGTGAGTACATGGGAGAGACTTCATTCATTACTCTTATGCTCCTCAACTGTCTCCTTAAGCTCCTGATCTCCTACTATGGTTCTGTAACATTCTCACCTGAAAAATTTAGTAAGGGGTGAGCTACAAACTCAGTAAGTAGAAGCCTATCCCCAATACGGATGGGGATGACATAAATGAATACAAGTCAAAGTAACATGATAGCCAGTCATGATAACGATTCCAGTCAACTGTAAAATGCCACAATGGCCAATAAGCGACAAGGTACAATAACAGTCAAGAGTAACCAATGAATGACAACGTACAATAACCGTCAAGAGTAACAGTGTAGCATGAATATAGAATAGGCTCGATGAACACAATCAACATAAATACTGCCATAATGGAACGGTCACAGTCAAGTCCAATGAATCAAACCAATCAACATAGAACAATATCAATGAACATGGATGATGCCTTTACTCTGTTCAGGGTTTGGCAGACCCTCGGTCTTTTGGGGCCCGGCATACCCCCATTAACATAAATGCATATAAAATGCCCATTTTCCTTAATGCGTAAAAACGCCATAATTGCCACATGTCCTTTTTGACCCGTAGGTCCCATAAATTGACCCGTAGGTCCCAGTCAATCAGATAGCATCAGATAGGTAATGTGACTGAGCACAAAACCCGGCACTTAACATAAATTAAGATTCTATAGTATTCCATATGAATGTACAAAACATGGAACATCATAACATAACATACAGTAAATAGACATCAATGAAATGAATCAGTCATGCAACATCAACCAATAGACATCCACCAGGTAGAACAATATCCATGGTAGGAAACAATGATAGTGAATACATATATGAGTACAAGATTGGCAGTAATGGAAAGATCGTGGCTTGGAAACCACGTATCAAAGATAGGAATCCACTTACCTCATCAACGTCTTAATATCCCGTGACTTTCTCCTTTCCTTTTGACTTGCCTATAAATCAATAAACACGTTTCAGCCTTCATATCATTTACCGAATTTATGCCTCGTTACTCTAAATACCTCCCTTACTAATTTATGTTTTACGATTTCCATTTTAAACTTAATTTACCCAAGGGCAACATGGTCATTTACGTGTCTCTACTTTTTGGGTTCTGTTTTCATAATTTGGACTCCACCGTTGAGTCCAGTAGGTTTGAATTAATAAAAATTCACTATTTACTTAACTAAATCGGAGTCCGTTTGACTCACCTTTGGACGTAAAGGCATTTTGGTCATTTTGGCATTCTACGGCTATTTTATTTTTTTCGGGACTCCGTCTCGTAAAACGGACCTCACTATTATATTCAGAGGGTCCAAAATAGTAAGTTTTCATTATTCGTTCTACTAATTTAAGCGTCGAAATTAAATTTAAATTTATTAATTTAAATCATTTATTTAAATTAATTAATCTGGATAATACATATCGTATTTGAGCCCAAATAGACCACATGTGCCTTGGTGGCACAGTGGCTAAGCTTCTCACCCTTTTCCCCTTTGGTCACAGGTTCAATTCGCTGCCCATACCATTTTTTCATTTTCTGTTAATACATTTTTCATTTTTTTTTTTCATTTCCTGTTAAGTTTAAGCCAACCATTGGATAGCTCTCCTTTCTAACCAAACACTATCTAAACTCGAATTTAAAAATTTACCCATGAAGTACAAGTGTTGGGCAGTCATCTGAATGGGTGGGTCGGGTCAGACCCGACCCGGTTTGGCCAAAATAAAATCGGAAAACAGCAGCCGCGCAGCAGCCATTTCTAGCGTACAGGTTGTCTTCTTCGTCAACGGCGACTTGCCGGTGACGGGTTTCTTGCGTTTTTCAGCGGGGTTAACACCTACGAGTTATGGGCAACTCAAATCTACCATCGGATTTCAAATCGGAGTGCCGGAGCACTCCCAAAATGACCGGAACAGTAGCGCACCAGGGGCTGTGCGGTTTTCCGGTAGCCCCTTTCCCTTCCGTTTTTCTCTGTTTTTCTCCTACGGTTTCAACCCCAATTTGATTCTAAAATTTCCCTACACCCAAGAGAATCAATTACCCATGATCTAGCCTAATTAATCGCAACAAAATCGCCCCACCCGATCAGTTTTTCTCCTCCGTTTTCACTGTTACGCCCAGTTTTATATTCTGTCCGGTTTTGTTAAATTTTTGTTTTCCTTGGTTCAATTCTAACAATTCCAACACTAACTATATCCATGCATAAATCAAATAATTTCCCATGCTTCACAAAATCTATATCACACAATAATTCATGCTTTGAACAAATTTAAACACTGAAAATTACTCACACTCACCCAATCGTGCGTACAGAGCGATCACGGCTTTCACTTCCGAATTCACTGCCCAGACCCGGTTTATCTTGGCTCGTTTCCTCCTCCGCTTCTTTCACAACTCACGCAAGGTGCCCCTTGGCCTATCTCCTCCTTCTTCTTCCTCTTTTCCTTCCTTTTCTTCCTCTGTTCTAGCGACCAGCCGTCCCTCTGTTTTCTGTTTTTTTTTTTTTTTTTGTTTCTTCTTCTCTTCTTTCTCTGCTTCTACGGCTGTATATACAACCAAGAGACACGGTTTTTGGAAGAGAAACCGCCCCTTCTCGATCTCCCTCTCTCCCGCGCCCTTCCAGATTCTACACTTCAATTCCCCCCCATCCGTTTTTTTTTTTTTTTTTCTTCTTTTTCCTTCGGTTATAGCAGTTACACCACACACACATATACAGATATATATATATATATATATACATTTTCTTTCTTCATTTACATGGTCACACCTGTATATATCCATATCCATATATATATATATATATATATTTAATTTCCCATTTTTATTTCTTTCAAATTCCTATTTTATTTTTTATTTCTATATTCGTTAATGGCTTGCTCGATATAGCCCGTCATTGTCCGTATATTCGAAACCATTTAAATTTCACAATCGTCTGTTCCTTTCGATACCATGACATAAAGCTCAATCGGTTCGGTTTACATGGCTCGCTCGGGTACGATCTGGGTCAGGGTATTACATTCACCATGCATATTTACATGATTTGAAATCCATATACTTTATGTCAAAAGTACATGTTAGCTTGAATACTGTAAATGTTTTAAAGCCATTATTTAAAGAATGCATATACTCTATGTTCCAAGTGTCACGACCCAAAACCCACCCTATGCGGATTAGGGATCCGTGACCCGGGTCTGCGGCCCGTGGGCCGTTCCCCGTCCAAAAAGGATCTAAAATGCTGGGTAAAGTTTTAACAAAAGCATTTCTTAATTATTAAAATATCTGGTAGCACAGTTAGTTCACCATTTGATGCATGTCCAAAGATTATAAGTGTTAAATACAGATCCTTCAAAAACAAAACCAACAAACAGGACCGTGGTGACATGGGAGTATTAAGACCTGACAATATCCAACTTAATATAAAACTCGCCAAAACAGCTACCAGTAACTAGCAGCGTCTAAATCCCTGGAGCGCCTGAGGGTTCCCCAAATTCTTGTTGTCCTGAAAAATTTAAGGGAGAAGGGGTGAGCTAATAGCCCAATAAGTAATTTCCTGGCTTTAATGTGGGTTCGGGTTTGTCCGATGAAATGATAGATCAAAGAATCACAGATAGCCAGTATGGGCAGTAATGAAGGCGTAGCCAGTCACCAAAAATGTGCAAGGTATCGACCCGAGGGTCCAAAAGGCATATCCCACAATATATCACAAGAGTCATTAACAAAGCCAAATGAAATTGGGATCTAGCCTATCATGATGGATTGCTGCCACAACAATACGTTAGCCAATCAAAGATGTACCATGCTTGCAACAATATGATCATTTCACAGGGTATAAAAATATGATCATACTATGGAAACAATAATAAGTCAACATCGAGTTCAAATAGCCCAGATATACGTGAATTACCCGGGGCCCGGCATACCCCACTAAAACGCATGCTCAGATTCGCCACAGTTCCTCGGGCTCTCTGAAAAGCGTTAGAGCTCTTTTCAATATAGGTCCCGTAGGACACAACAGACCCTAATGGATCTTTTCCCCCACGTAATCTGTGAATGGATGGGTCATTGTGACTGAGCACAACCCCGAGTACATACCAAATATCATGACCAACAATATCCCACACAAGATGTACAACGTACCAAACATTTGATATCACAAACAACGAATCACAAGGTGTGTGGAATCAGTAGAATGTATCTCAAGACTAGGTCATGGTACGATAGTGCAATAATATTCAAATATCAATGATCAATCTCAAAATGATGTAAGCAAGCAAGTCAAATCCAAAATCAGGTAAACTGATATCTACAAGTCAATTGGCTCAAATCAAGTGCATCAGGTAGTAATGGAGTACAAATTGGCAGCATATGAACAATAACGTGACTGGCTGGGAATAACCCATATTAAAGCGTCAGAATTACTTACTTCAAAATGACTCTCAGTAGTTCAACTAATCAAAGTCTCCTTCCCCTTTTCTTTTGACGTGCCTGTCAATTGAAAATAACTCAGTCTATAACTGAAATCGAACCATACTCGATATTCAAATTTGTTAATCTTGGCTATCGGTATCTCGATTACGAATCTAGATGTCGTCATTGTATCCGGAATGTTGAATAAAATAAGTTTAGGCTTTTACGGATCTTAAATCGGATTCCTGAATTGAAAAGGGCAAAACTGTCCTTTGGCATGTTACGGTCACTTTCTCCCCGGGACCTCTTTTCATAATTTCAACATCACCGTTGAATTCAGTGGGTCCGAGATAGTTAAAATACTTATATGACTTAACTTATTTGGACACAGGGGTATTTTCGTCATTTTACGGGCCTTTATTTTTCGGGGCCTCATCTCACGTTGTAGACCTCACCATTGGACTCAGTAGGTCCAAGATAGTAGAAATTCATATATGACTTGTCTAATTTGGACACCGGGGTATTTCGGTCATTCTAGTATTTATGTCTTATATCCCGGGGTCTCGTCTCGTGAAATGGACCTCACTATTGAGTCCGGAAGGTCCGAGATAATAAGTTTTGACTATTCATTCGCCCCGTTCGGACTTTATTTGACTTATTTGTGACTCAGGGGTAAAATGGTAATTTTACCTATTTAATAAATTATTTAAATAATTTATTTTATTATTTTATTATTTTTCCAGGGGTGTTTTTGAAATAATTCTCCAAAGTCTGGGTCAGATTTGGAATATGGTGAACAGTTGGGGTCAAACCACAATTATCATAAGTTTTGGTTTATTTATTTTTAATTAAAACATTGAACCAAAGGGTTCACTTAACAAAACCCTAGACCGGACCGGTTATGCACTGAACCAACCGGTTCAGTCCTCTCCAGAGAACCGGTTTAATGGGTCATGCTGACGTCATGATGACGTCAGCCCTAATTCAATATTTTTAAATTTCTTTACTGAAACGGCGTAGTTTCATTGCCCCGTTGGATCCGGTCGGGTCCCGACCCGACCCAGACCCGGATCCGGTCCCTTCTTGACCCGAATGGCCCCCCCGTTTTTCCGGTCATCCCTTCCGACCGTCCAGCCGGTCGCCGGTCGCCGGAAAAACGCACCAGCCACTGTTTTACGCCATTTTCAAGTCCATTTTCTCTGTTTTTTGTATCAAAACAATTCTAGAATCTCAAGCATCATTTTTAAACTAGTTTTAGCCCGATTTATCACTATTTTCCAACACCCATAATCGATTTTCCGGTGTTGCACCGGCGAGAGGATAATCGGCCATAGAATGGCCATCTCTCAACCGTTTTGAGTGATTCAAATTCCGTTGGGTTCCTAATGAACTTGGCTACCCATTTTAAGCCCTAGAATCGTGATCAAATGGACCTACTAAAATCTGCCATTGTTGACCGAAGCTAAGTTTTCTAGTTTTTGGTTTTCCTTCACGTTTTTGTTTCATATTTTGATCTAATATGCATTCTACAAACATATACAATAACATACTAGAAAACAAATGCATTAAGGATAGATTGGTTACCTGTTGAAGATTTTGGCTCTTCCAAAACTTTTCTTTCTCTCTCTACTGCTTTCTCTCTCTAATTCTCCTTCAACCGTGCCTAAAATCAGTGGCTTGGCCACCTGGATATGGAGATTGCCACCCTCTCTCTCTCTGATTTCCTCACTCCCACACACAAGAGATGTATATGAATTTTCATATAAAATATATATATATATATTTATATTTCTTTGCCCCAACCACACTCAACCAAGCATGGCTGGCCATACCCTCCTCCATGATTTTCTGATTCCTCCCATACCCCTCTCCATACCTATAGGTATAGGTTAGGTGGGGTAGGTTTTGATATTAATTTATTTTATATACAATATATATATATATATATCCTATATTATAATAATGTATAAATACATAATATATACCCACTTAATACACATGTATATATGTATTTTGATATTCATAATTTATAGAATTAAACAGCTCCAAGTACAATTGATATAGTATTGCCCGACCCGACTGCCTCGATATTCGTGCCATTTTGGGTCGGGGTATTACATCCTTACCCCCTTAAAATAAGTTTGTCCTCAAACTTGCTCGTACTAAGACTGGAATAGCTGGGGGTATTTAGCTCGCATGACATCCTCTCTCTCCCAAGTAGCTTCTTCAATTTGATGATTTTTCCAAAGTACCTTCACCAAGGGAATAGATTTGTTTCTCAGAACTTGGTCTCGACGATCTAGGATCTGCACTGGGTGTTCAATATAAGTTAGATCCTTCTGAACGTCTAGCGGTTCATGCTCAATTACTTGACTGGGATCATGTAAGCACTTCCTCAACATGGATACGTGGAAAACATTGTGCACATGTGCTAATTCCGCTGGCAATGCAAGTCGGTATGCTACTGGTCCGACCCGTTTTATAACCTCAAAGGGTCCAATGTAGCGGGGTCCCAGCTTCCCTTTCTTCCCAAATCTTACCACGCCCTTCATGGGTGACACTTTTAGAAACACAAGGTCGCCCTTTTCAAATTCTAGCTCACGTCTCCGGACGTCGGCATAGCTCTTTTGACGACTTTGGGTTGCTAGCAGTCGCTGCTTGATTATTCGGATCTTTTCTGAAGTCTGCTCTACCATCTCAGGGCCATATAATTTCCTCTCGCCTATTTCAGTCCAGCACAGTGGAGACCGGCACTTCCGACCATATAGTGCCTCATATGGAGCCATCCCAATGCTAGACTGGTAGCTGTTATTATAGGCGAACTCTACCAGTGGAAGTGAATCCTCCCAGCTCCCTTTGAAATCCAAAACACAAAATCTCAATAAGTCCTCCAGTGTTTGAATGGTTCTCTCAGACTGCCCATCAGTCTCGGGATGGTAGGCTGTGCTGAGGCTGAGCTCCGTGCCCATTGCTTCCTGTAAGCCTCTCCAGAATTTGGACACGAACCTCGGATCTCGGTCAGACACAATAGATACTGGGACTCCATGCAGTCGAACAATCTCCTGGATGTAGAGCGCTGCCAATCGCTCTAATGACTGGGTTGTCTTAGTTGCTAGGAAGTGAGCTGATTTTGTCAATCTATCAACAATCACCCATATCGAGTCACTCCCTCGAGGCGTCTTAGGCAACCCGGAGACAAAGTCCATAGTAATATGCTCCCATTTCCACTCGGGTATTGGGAGCGGCTGTAATGGTCCACTCGGCCTTTGGTGTTCGACTTTAATCTGCTGGCATTTAATACATCGTGCTATAAACTCAGCTATGTCCTTCTTCATCCCTGGCCACCAGTAGGTCGTCTTGACGTCGTGGTACATTTTAGTGCTTCCTGGGTGTACAGCAAATCTCGAATTGTGTGCCTCATCCAGAATCTCTTTTCTGATCTCGGGCGTGTCTGGCACACAAATTCGATCTCTATAATACAGCATTCCATCGCGCACCACGAATTCTGAGTTCTTCCCTGACTCAGTTTCTTCACGGAGCTTGACCAGTTTCTCGTCGTGCTTTTGTTGCCCTCTAATCTTGTCTACAATTGTCAGTCCGACAGTGACATTAGCGAGTACTGCTCCAGTACTGGGCAGAACCACCTCAATTCCCATTTCCTCTAGATCCCTCTGTATCTCTCGCTGTGTAGTCAACAAACAAGCAAGGCTCCCTGAAGACTTACGGCTGAGGGCATCAGCTACTACATTGGCTTTTCCGGGGTGATACTGGATGCTAAGCTCATAATCTTTAATCAGCTCTAACCATCGGCGTTGCCGCATGTTGAGCTCCTTCTGTGTGAAAAGGTACTTGAGGCTCTTATGGTCTGTGAAGATCTCACAGGTCGCCCCATAAAGATAATGCCTCCAAATTTTCAATGCAAACACCACAGCTGCTAGCTCCAGATCATGAGTCGGGTAGTTCTTTTCATGAGGTCTCAACTGTCTCGATGCATAGGCTACTACCCGGCCCCTTTGCATCAGCACACACCCCAAGCCTTTGTGTGAGGCGTCACTATAAATCACGAAGCCTTCGATTCCATCTGGCACTGTCAGAATAGGGGCTGATACCAGACGGTCCTTCAGCTCCTGAAAGCTCTTCTCTCGCTCCTCAGTCCATACAAATGGGGTATTCTTACGAGTCAACTGTGTGATCGGCGCGGCTATTTTGGAAAAATCCTGGACAAAGCGCCTATAATACCCAGCTAAACCCATAAAGCTCCGGACTTCAGTGACGCTGGTCGGTCTGGACCAATTCACGATGGCTTCTATCTTTTGTGAATCCACTGAAACGCCATCCTTAGAAACCACGTGGCCTAAAAATGATATGCTGGGAAGCCAGAACTCACACTTCTTCAACTTTGCGTACAGTTTCTGCTCCCTCAGCTTCTGCAGAACTTTTCTTAGATGCACTTCGTGATCTTCTGGACTCTTAGAGTAGATTAAGATGTCGTCAATAAATACTATCACGAAGTCATCCAAATACGGCTTGAAGACCCTGTTCATTAAGTCCATGAATGCGGCTGGGGCATTTGTCACCCCAAATGGCATTACCAGGAACTCGTAGTGTCCGTATCGGGTCCTAAATGCCGTCTTCTGCACATCCTCAGGCCTAACCTTAAGTTGGTGATAACCCGACCTCAAATCTATCTTAGAAAACATCTGTGCCCCCTTTAGCTGATCGAACAAGTCATCCACCCTTGGCAGTGGGTACTTATTCTTGATGGTGACCTTGTTAAGTTCGCGATAATCAACACACAACCGCATGGTCCCATTTTTCTTTTTGACAAACAACACTGGGGCACCCCATGGCGACGAGCTAGGCCGTATGAATCCTTTGTCTAGCAATTCTTGCAGTTGCAGCTTTAATTCCTTCAGCTCAGTCGGCGCCATTCTGTATGGGGTTTTAGACACTGGCGTCGTACCGGGAATCACATCAATACAGAACTCGATCTCTCGGTCTATGGGCATGCCAGGAAGGTCATCAAGAAATACATCAGGGAACTCCCGGGCAACTGAGATCTGATCCAGAATAGGCTCTTGTGAGTGGGCATCCATGATGCTACACAAAAACCCATGACACCCCTTTCGGAGCAAGCGTCTGGCCTGAATGGCAGAGACAAAATATGGCGGGGTGACTACTCCCGTCCCCTCAAAGATAACCTTCTGTTGCCCTGGGCCCTGTATTTGAACCTTCTTAGCTTCACAATCAATTGTGGCATGATTCGCAGTTAACCAATCCATGCCTAAAATCACATCAAATCCACAGATTTCTAAGGGTATCAGGTCCGCCATGAACTGAATACCCATAATCTCAACCCCGCAAGATCTATAGATAGTATCTCCAAATAATGACTCCCCCGATGGTACAGTGACAGTCAACACAAAACCTAAGGGTTTGGCTCCCATGTTTATTCTATTAGAAAATGTCGGTGATATAAACGAGTGTGTGGACCCAGTATCAAATAAGACATGTGCAGGCTGAGAACAAATTGTAATGGTACCTGCAACTACCGAGGTAGTGGCCTGCACATCCCCTGGTGTAATAGCGAAGACCCTCCCCGGTCGCTGCTGCTCAATCCTGGGTCCTCCACTCTTCTGCTGGGGTTTCGTCACAGAAGCCGATGCAACTGATGCAGTATTGACCACTGACTTGTTGTTCTTGGGACAGTCCTTCTTGAAGTGCCCGACTTGTCCACAATTGAAGCAGGCCTTGGTGTCACGATAGCATGGTCCTTTATGAAATCCCTGGCAGGTGGGACATTTAGACGCGCCCCCGTCCTGTGACTTGGCCTTCTTCTGACCAGAACCCGTACTAAAATTACGTGATCCCGTGCCAGCACCAGAAAATGAAGATCCCTGCCCCTTACTCTTGTGGTTCCCAGGCCTCTGATTCTTCCGTCTTTTTGCAAACTCCTCCCCGCTCTGTTCTATGATCATGGCAGTTTCCACTACCTCATCGTAGGTACTGAGTCGGTGAGGCCGAATCCTATCTTTAATGGCCCATCTGAGGCCGCTTTCAAACTTGCGGACCTTTCTTTCTTCCGTATTGATAACATTTGGGGCAAATCTGGCCAGCTCGGTAAACTTGGTCTCGTACTCCTCAACAGACATGCCTCCCTGCTGAAGGGTGATAAACTCAGCGGCCTTTTGATTCTGAATTTCCCGAGGGAAATACTTTTGATTGAAAATCTCCACAAATCGTGGCCAAGCCATATTAGGTTCCCGGGCTTCCTGCAAAAGCCACCACATGTGTGCTGCCCCCGTCAGCATATAAGTGGCATAGCCCACTTTTTGAGTGTCTGTACATGTCATAATTTTGAAGACTTTATCCATTCCAAGCATCCATTCTTCGGCTGCTGAGTGTCCCCCTTTTCCATCGAACGCAGGCGGTTTCATATTCTGAAACCGTTTATAAGAGTAAGTGGGGTCCTCCTCACGTCTAGGTCTGTCCTCTGGGGCTGGAGGATTATTCGGTGGCATTGGCCCATTTGCCTGGGCCTGTATTTGGGGCATCATCTCCACCACCCGATTCAGGATCTCCTCCATACGATCCATGCGCTCTCGATCAGACTCCATTGCCCTACTACGAGTTTGCACCATACACTGCAAAAAGGACAGTCCACAAAACTTGGGTAATTAATTGACCTCTAGACTTATGACCCTCAGACTTTAGCGAGTTGTAATACTTCAATCTTAATCTCCCATGGACCACTAGAACCATATGCTCTGATACCACTCTGTCACGACCCAAAACCCACCCTATGCGGATTAGGGATCCGTGACCCGGGTCTGCGGCCCGTGGGCCGTTCCCCGTCCAAAAAGGATCTAAAATGCTGGGTAAAGTTTTAACAAAAGCATTTCTTAATTATTAAAATATCTGGTAGCACAGTTAGTTCACCATTTGATGCATGTCCAAAGATTATAAGTGTTAAATACAGATCCTTCAAAAACAAAACCAACAAACAGGACCGTGGTGACATGGGAGTATTAAGACCTGACAATATCCAACTTAATATAAAACTCGCCAAAACAGCTACCAGTAACTAGCAGCGTCTAAATCCCTGGAGCGCCTGAGGGTTCCCCAAATTCTTGTTGTCCTGAAAAATTTAAGGGAGAAGGGGTGAGCTAATAGCCCAATAAGTAATTTCCTGGCTTTAATGTGGGTTCGGGTTTGTCCGATGAAATGATAGATCAAAGAATCACAGATAGCCAGTATGGGCAGTAATGAAGGCGTAGCCAGTCACCAAAAATGTGCAAGGTATCGACCCGAGGGTCCAAAAGGCATATCCCACAATATATCACAAGAGTCATTAACAAAGCCAAATGAAATTGGGATCTAGCCTATCATGATGGATTGCTGCCACAACAATACGTTAGCCAATCAAAGATGTACCATGCTTGCAACAATATGATCATTTCACAGGGTATAAAAATATGATCATACTATGGAAACAATAATAAGTCAACATCGAGTTCAAATAGCCCAGATATACGTGAATTACCCGGGGCCCGGCATACCCCACTAAAACGCATGCTCAGATTCGCCACAGTTCCTCGGGCTCTCTGAAAAGCGTTAGAGCTCTTTTCAATATAGGTCCCGTAGGACACAACAGACCCTAATGGATCTTTTCCCCCACGTAATCTGTGAATGGATGGGTCATTGTGACTGAGCACAACCCCGAGTACATACCAAATATCATGACCAACAATATCCCACACAAGATGTACAACGTACCAAACATTTGATATCACAAACAAC
The DNA here is from genome assembly GCA_008638375.1 of Nyssa sinensis. Taxonomy (NCBI): domain Eukaryota; kingdom Viridiplantae; phylum Streptophyta; class Magnoliopsida; order Cornales; family Nyssaceae; genus Nyssa; species Nyssa sinensis. The sequence continues at coordinate 3,598,090 of CM018052.1, forward strand.
GAATCACAAGGTGTGTGGAATCAGTAGAATGTATCTCAAGACTAGGTCATGGTACGATAGTGCAATAATATTCAAATATCAATGATCAATCTCAAAATGATGTAAGCAAGCAAGTCAAATCCAAAATCAGGTAAACTGATATCTACAAGTCAATTGGCTCAAATCAAGTGCATCAGGTAGTAATGGAGTACAAATTGGCAGCATATGAACAATAACGTGACTGGCTGGGAATAACCCATATTAAAGCGTCAGAATTACTTACTTCAAAATGACTCTCAGTAGTTCAACTAATCAAAGTCTCCTTCCCCTTTTCTTTTGACGTGCCTGTCAATTGAAAATAACTCAGTCTATAACTGAAATCGAACCATACTCGATATTCAAATTTGTTAATCTTGGCTATCGGTATCTCGATTACGAATCTAGATGTCGTCATTGTATCCGGAATGTTGAATAAAATAAGTTTAGGCTTTTACGGATCTTAAATCGGATTCCTGAATTGAAAAGGGCAAAACTGTCCTTTGGCATGTTACGGTCACTTTCTCCCCGGGACCTCTTTTCATAATTTCAACATCACCGTTGAATTCAGTGGGTCCGAGATAGTTAAAATACTTATATGACTTAACTTATTTGGACACAGGGGTATTTTCGTCATTTTACGGGCCTTTATTTTTCGGGGCCTCATCTCACGTTGTAGACCTCACCATTGGACTCAGTAGGTCCAAGATAGTAGAAATTCATATATGACTTGTCTAATTTGGACACCGGGGTATTTCGGTCATTCTAGTATTTATGTCTTATATCCCGGGGTCTCGTCTCGTGAAATGGACCTCACTATTGAGTCCGGAAGGTCCGAGATAATAAGTTTTGACTATTCATTCGCCCCGTTCGGACTTTATTTGACTTATTTGTGACTCAGGGGTAAAATGGTAATTTTACCTATTTAATAAATTATTTAAATAATTTATTTTATTATTTTATTATTTTTCCAGGGGTGTTTTTGAAATAATTCTCCAAAGTCTGGGTCAGATTTGGAATATGGTGAACAGTTGGGGTCAAACCACAATTATCATAAGTTTTGGTTTATTTATTTTTAATTAAAACATTGAACCAAAGGGTTCACTTAACAAAACCCTAGACCGGACCGGTTATGCACTGAACCAACCGGTTCAGTCCTCTCCAGAGAACCGGTTTAATGGGTCATGCTGACGTCATGATGACGTCAGCCCTAATTCAATATTTTTAAATTTCTTTACTGAAACGGCGTAGTTTCATTGCCCCGTTGGATCCGGTCGGGTCCCGACCCGACCCAGACCCGGATCCGGTCCCTTCTTGACCCGAATGGCCCCCCCGTTTTTCCGGTCATCCCTTCCGACCGTCCAGCCGGTCGCCGGTCGCCGGAAAAACGCACCAGCCACTGTTTTACGCCATTTTCAAGTCCATTTTCTCTGTTTTTTGTATCAAAACAATTCTAGAATCTCAAGCATCATTTTTAAACTAGTTTTAGCCCGATTTATCACTATTTTCCAACACCCATAATCGATTTTCCGGTGTTGCACCGGCGAGAGGATAATCGGCCATAGAATGGCCATCTCTCAACCGTTTTGAGTGATTCAAATTCCGTTGGGTTCCTAATGAACTTGGCTACCCATTTTAAGCCCTAGAATCGTGATCAAATGGACCTACTAAAATCTGCCATTGTTGACCGAAGCTAAGTTTTCTAGTTTTTGGTTTTCCTTCACGTTTTTGTTTCATATTTTGATCTAATATGCATTCTACAAACATATACAATAACATACTAGAAAACAAATGCATTAAGGATAGATTGGTTACCTGTTGAAGATTTTGGCTCTTCCAAAACTTTTCTTTCTCTCTCTACTGCTTTCTCTCTCTAATTCTCCTTCAACCGTGCCTAAAATCAGTGGCTTGGCCACCTGGATATGGAGATTGCCACCCTCTCTCTCTCTGATTTCCTCACTCCCACACACAAGAGATGTATATGAATTTTCATATAAAATATATATATATATTTATATTTCTTTGCCCCAACCACACTCAACCAAGCATGGCTGGCCATACCCTCCTCCATGATTTTCTGATTCCTCCCATACCCCTCTCCATACCTATAGGTATAGGTTAGGTGGGGTAGGTTTTGATATTAATTTATTTTATATACAATATATATATATATATATCCTATATTATAATAATGTATAAATACATAATATATACCCACTTAATACACATGTATATATGTATTTTGATATTCATAATTTATAGAATTAAACAGCTCCAAGTACAATTGATATAGTATTGCCCGACCCGACTGCCTCGATATTCGTGCCATTTTGGGTCGGGGTATTACACCAAGTATACGAGCAATTGGTAGTGAGTGTTTTATAAATTCTCACGTGCGAAACCATAGCCAATTGAAACCCCATGACAGATGTTAGAATTACTCATTGGGCTTCTCGAAGCTCAACCCATTTCCCAACATTTTTCAGGTGATGATGATGGGTGGACCCTTGCCCAATTTGGGGAGCAATGATTGGCAGCTCCATTAGGATCTGGAGATATTTTGGAAACATTAGGGCCTATATTTGGTCGAATTTTGATGTCGTACTTTTGGACAATTATGTACTTAAGCCCCAAGGGGCAACCAAATATGTACTTAAGCCCCAAGGGGCAACGGATATGTGTTATGTAAAACTTTAGAATTATTGTCATGCTCTAATTTTATAATTATGTGTACCGCTATGAAGAGCGGTAGTACCGGACGGTTGTGCGGAAGTTTTAAATAAGAAAAGAAAAAGAAAAAGTTTTTCACGTTTCCGCAAACCAAGGCCGCACCGCCATCCGATACTGTCGCCTATGTGAGCCTTGCCTTAAGGCCTTCGGGCCGGAGGGCAGCGGTCGCGATTCCCTTAATCCACACAGTGTGGGTTTCGGGTCGTGACAGCAACGGCACCAAACGACTATACGATAGGGCCAAAACTGGCAAATTGTGGAAGCGTGAAAAACCTTTTTTTTTCTTATCGCACACACACTCGGTACCGTTGCTTCTTCTTCTTCTTCGGAGCGGTAAACAAATAATATACATTCAGAGCAAACTAAAAATTTAAAGTTATACATATTACATATCCGTTGCCCCTCGGGCTTAAGTACATATTTTTCTAAAAATTTACAATATCAAAATTTGACCAACCACGGGTCATAGAACTCCCAAAATTCCTGAGCACAGTTCAAACATCTTCCTCGTCAAAGATTAGGACTTGCTTTTAGTCACCTAAAAGGGGGACGGATAAAAATCCGGATAAGCTAATCTAAACTTGTGAGTAATTCCGATACTTTGTCATGGGTTTCAACTGGTAGTGGGTAAGTTATAAGAGAAAGTTCATATGAACATACACCACCAGTTGTGCAGATACTTCAAATATAGAAACAGAATTCTTCAAAAGGACAGCATGAAGAAAGTCAATTTAGACCTTCTCGACTTTTTATTTGGCCTCGGGCATATGCAAGGGCAAAATGTTAATTTATTTTTCTTGCCCCGGACCTATCATGGTCCTTAGAATATTTTACATATCTTGTACGTAAATTTTTAGGTCATTTGGACTTCATTTGGTATCTGCTTTTGATCATAGGGACACATCAATCATTTAAATTTTATGACATTCTGACCCCGAATCATTATTTAATCATATATACAAGCTCACTATTATTTGGGCTTCTATTGGTATCAATTTCGTCTAATTTGGACTTCATTTGGGCTTCGTATTGTATTAGGGGCATTTTGGTAATTTATTCCGTAACGTGTCTTAATTTTTTGGAGTCCCATCTTGGGAATTGGATCCCACCATTGGGTCCAGAGTGTCCAAAATAGTCAAAATACACTATTCATTTATTTTATTTGGACTTCATTTGACTAATTTAGTGTCCAAGGGTAAAACAGTAATTTTATCCAATTAATAAAATAATTAAATAAATTATTTTATATTTATTTTTCTAGGGGCTTATTTGAAATAACTTTTTAAGACTTTCGGCCTTACTAAAATTTTCCCAAACAGTGGGGGTTCAATTGCAATTCTTTAAAACTTTTAAAATAAACCAAAGGGTTCAGTTGATTTGTAACTGAACCGGTCCACTATTTCACTAAACCAACCGGTTCGGCCGAAAGTCTTAAAAATAAAGGAAGTGAAGGGCAGTAGCGGTGGAGCAGTTGGGTGCCACAGAAGTAGGGACGTTGGAGGCTTGGGGTTTGATTTAATCACTCTAAGCAGCAGTAGCAGTTGAATAGTGATCTGATTGAGGTTAGGTGATGGAGATTTTGGCAGTAGATGATGAGACGCCGAACAGAGTCTATTATAGACGGTCTCAAATTCAGGTTGGAGTTATTGATTAATTTGTTGAATGGATTTTGCTTTGAATGGACCGATGATGGCTGTAGCAGAGATGTTGACCGAGATTCAAACCGTGTCAAGAATCGGGATTGTTGGTTAGGTTTTGCGGCTGGTGTTATGGGTTTCTGCTACAGTTTTAAGCATTTTGGATCTCTTGGAGTATTCTGATAGTAGTGAAACTGAAATGGCAGAGCAACAGGTTGAGGTATATATGTGTAGGTATGGGTGCCGCAGAACTGCTGGATCGGGTGATTTGTAGGTAACAGTTTTCTGGGATAAAAGAGACAGAGGATGTTCGGGTTTGGGATTCCTTAATTTCCTGCAGCACTACCGTACATCAGGCCATGCTTGTGGACTGAATTAGAAATCTTGAAGGGCCAACATCAGTGCATTTGTGCAACAACTCTTGAGGAGTATAGGAAATATGTGGAGAAGAAATGAGCAGCAGAGCTGCTGTCCAGTGATGGAGGTTAGGGAAACCTGTAACTATTGGATGTTGTGATTTCTGTGACGAATTAGAGGGAGGGAAAGTTCTTCAATATCTGATGGATGGGATGATAAAAGGGCAGAATCTGTCAGGATCATCACCTGCTTGGAGGATAAGGACTGAAGAAGAGAGAGATCAGTAACTAGAATTCTGATTCCAGGGCTGCCAAATGAATCCAATGGTACCGACATCAGGTAATTACTTTCTCTTCATCTCTGCCCTTATGCTAATCGAATATTTGCCAATAAGATGCTAAATTGCAACTTGCCATGATACTTGACAAATATGAACATCTTTTATGGTTTTGTGGTTGCTAATTAATAATAAATTTAGTTTTGTGCCTACCAAATTATAACGCTTTGCATAAGGATTAAATAAGTGCTTGATAAATAACGATAGAGTCTAAATGACTATATTATAACCCTAATAGCCTTAGATGAAACCTAATAAGAGGGTATTAGGCTACTAGGCTATCTTAGGTAATTCGATAGGCGCCTAAGATGATGAATAAGTTTTGAATGGTTAAATTCTAACCCGTCTGTAATTAATGATAATTAATCAGGATGATGATTATTGAGGATATGCGTGGAAGTGCCTAACACATCTGGAGGATATCGGTGAATAGAGATAAGCATAGTAAACTGTGAGTAACTCGGACTCCTAACTTGGTGTATATTTTCTGTACTATCTAAACTTGTATACTGAACTGCTTTATATGCTGAACTGTTTATACACTGAACTGTTTTAAATGCATATGCTTTCATGCATACCTATTGATCTGCATTACTTGTGGCATGAGTTTGTTCTATCCTGCCTTCTGATATATCCTGTTGCTTCTGTTGAAGTTTGTTGTTCTGTTACCTATCCTTTGGAGTCTGCTTTGATTCTGTTTGTCATGTTGAGTCTTATCTGGGGCCCACTATGGGATTGAGTATATCAGTGGATGGATGGCTGCCTCTATGGGACGCCCAGAGCTCAGCATCCGCTTAATCCTATCTGATCTGTTCCGCTCTAATACTGACTCCAACCGGAGGTGTGCGATATGAGGCCCTCCATGTGAGGGGGTGGATGGGAAGTAATGCCATCCCACATCGCCTGGGGAAGGTTCAGGCACTTTGAGCTGTATCCATTCTATTTGAGTTGTATACGTTCTATTTGAGCTGTATCTGTTCCGCTCTGATACCGACCTCAGCCGGAGGTATGCGATATGAGGCCCTCCATGTGAGGGGGTGGATGGGAAGTAATGCCATCCCATATCGCCTGGGGAAGGTTTAGGCACATTTGTTGATATACCGTTGTTTAATTGGTATTCAGTATTAATCTATTCTATTTGGTTCCATGTTGATTCGATTTTTTCTCTTGAATTACATCTGTTCTACTGGAGCATGCATATATATATATATATATATGAACTGGTTTTGAAACCCATGGCAGGAACCTATGTTACTCACTGAGCTTGTTTAAGCTCATTCCATTTATTTAACATTTTTCAGGGTATATCTCCATTGGATTAGAAAGCACAAGGACATGTCACTAGTGGACTGAGAGGCATTCTCAAGTAAGGATCTGATGGCAATAATATGTGGAGACTTGGGTTCTAATGGAATGATCTTGGCTATTCAGGTGAGCGTGATGATATAGTTGTCTTTATTCATGGTAATGGTACTCTGGAGGAATCTGATATGCTCTGTGTTATATATCTGTTATAGATGTGCTCTGTGGTACATACTTATGAAGTATATAGTTGAGTTGCATTCCCGAGATAAAATGGTTTTAAATTCCGCTGTTCTGACCCTACTTTAGGAATGTAATTCATCGTATGATTCAGAAGTTTGCCTTTGGTTGGTCGCATTGTCGGTCGGGAGATCGGTAAAGCGGCTAACTGGCATCACATCTTGGGCATCCGCGTAGGGTGGGGTGCGGGATGTGACACTAGTCCTTCTAGTGTCACTTAAGTATTTTTAAATCAACCTAGTGCTCTGATACCACTCTGTGGTATCAGTAGATTTTAATTATTTCCTAACCTCAATCACAATTTGGTCTTCCCCAAAGACCATTAACCTAAGCTCTGATACCACTCTGTCACGACTCGAAATCCACCCTATACGGATCTCGTATCGCGACCGCCACCCTTCAACCCGGGGGCCATCGGGTCAAGCTTCACATGAGCAAGGGCGTCGAACGGTTGTACGATAGGGCCAGAACTGGCAAATTACGGAAGCGTGAAAAACCTTTTTTTTTCTTATCGCACTCCCGCTCGGTACCGTAGCTTCTTCTTTTTCTTCTTCGGAGCGGTAAACAAATAGTATACATTCAGAGCATACTAAAAATTTAAAGTTACACATATTACATATCCGTTGCCCCTCGGGCTTAAGTACATATTTGTCTAAAAATTTACAACATCAAAATTTGACCAACCACGGGTCCTAGAACTTCCAAAATTCCTAAGCACAGTTCAAACATCTTCCTCGTCAAAGATCAGGACTTGCTTTTAGTCACCTGAAAGAGGGACGGATAAAAATCTCGGTAAGCTAATCTAAGCTTGTGAGTAATTCTGATACTTTGTCATGGGTTTCAACTGGTAGTGGGTAAGTTATAAGAGAAGGTTCATATGAACATACACCATCAGTTGTGCATATACTTCAAATATAGAAACAGAATTCTTTAAAAGGATAGCGTGAAGCATACAAGGCATTCAAGCTAGGCACGTACTTCAATAATCACAAAATACAAGAATCTTCAAAGCACGTAGCATGATGCATTTTTAAAGCATTCCATAAAGCATTTAATATGCAACAAAATTTATAAACATGTGTAGAGTGGCCATTTGAAGACCAAGGAAATAATTTGAAATCCTTTCCATGAAAATAGGAGGATGCAATTTCTTCTTCTTCAAAACTTCAAAGGGTTATATAAAAACCCGTTTTAGATAATAGGGTTTTAAAACCTGCTACTATTTTTGAAAACCTTTTCATCTTTTCACTTTTTAACTCGAGGATCCGTTTCGAACCAAACCCTAATTTTATTTCTTGTGGAGATATCTCATGCCTGGGGGATCAGATCCTGCTACCGGGCATTCTTCATGTCAATTGAGTTCCGAAGGAATCCTAATATCATTACTTGGTGCTTATGCACAATTATCTTGCAAAAACATGACTTCTTCATGAAATGCTTTTTATGAACATTTAAAAAAAAAAAACATGACTTCTTCATTGGATGGTTTTCAAAGAGCATCGAATTATGGCTTCTTCAAATAAATGGTTTTCATGAGCATTGAAAACATGATTTCTTCGAATATAAGCTTTTCATGAGTGTTTGAAACATGATTTTCAAATAGATGCTTCTCATGAGTACAAAAATATGGCTTTGATAAAAAGGGTGAGTTTTCATGAGTATTTAAAGCATGGACAGTTTAACAGAGTTTCTTAAATACTTAGAGGACTATACTTGAAACAGTTAACACGAGCTTCAGGAATTTAAATCACGATGGACAGAGATTTATTAAAGCATAGATGGAATAAAAGCATTTATTTTCGAAGGCATCTAATAAGATTTGACATTTACATGGACATGCAAAAAATAAACGTATTAACTGTCAGTAATATCAAGAAGTGAATTTTGCATACCATGTTAGAATTTATAAACAAAACGATAGAACATTGAAATATAAAGCATATAAATACGAGAATTTAGAATTTAAAATACGGCAGATATTTTCATAAAAACACTTCAGAATACTTGAACTTCAAATCACTTCAGAATCCATGGAGATTAACACCTCCACTTCAAAGTATAGGATTACTCACCTTGTTCTCCTAGGTCAGCTCTACTGGTGGCTTCCCCTTTTTCCTTGTAATTCCTAAAAATCAAATTCATCAAGACTTCAATTAATTCCTCATTTACTTCAAATCGTCTCTAATTGATGCTCTCTATTTAATCTTAGACCTGACGTATCCTAATTTCCTAGTATTGGTCTTACCGGTCTACTTGTGGTGATTTAATAAATTTTTATTTTTTCACGTGACTTATTTCTCAGTACCTATTTTGGTATTTTGGACCTTACCGTTGGATTTAGAACTTCGAAGAAAGTCAATTTAGATCTTCTTGGCTTTTTATTTGGCTTCGGGCATATGCAAGGGCAAAATGGTAATTTACTTTTCTTGCCCCGGACCTATCATGGTCCTTAGAATATTTTACATATCTTGTACGTAAATTTTAAGGTCTTTTGGACTTCATTTGGTATCTGTTTTTGATCATAGGGACACATCGATCATTTAAATTTTATGACATTCTGACCCCAAATCATTATTTAATCATATATACAAGCTCACTATTATTTGGGCTTCTATTGGTATCAATTTCGTCCAATTTGGACTTCATTTGGGCTTCGTATTGTATTAGGGGCATTTTTGTAATTTATACCTTAAGGTGTCTTAATTTTTTGGAGTCTCATTTCAGGAAACGGACCCCACCATTGGGTCCAGAGTGTCCAAAATAGTCAAAATACACTATTCATTTATTTTATTTGAACTTCATTTGACTGATTTAGTGTCCAAGGGTAAAATAGTAATTTTACCCAATTAATAAAATAATTAAATAAATTATTTTACTAATTATTTATTTTTTTAGGGGCTTATTTGAAATAATTCTTTAAGACTTTGGGCCTTAGTAAAATTTTTCCAAAGAGTGGGGGTTTAATTGCAATTCTTTAAAACTTTTAAAGTAAACCAAAGGGTTCAATTGATTTGTGATTGAACCAGTCCACTATTTCACTGAACCAACCGATTCGGCCGGTTCAATGCATAATGCTAACGTCTTGATGACGTCAGCCCTGCATTTTAAAATTTTACATCTTCTAAAGCAAAACGACATAATTTCACTAATACCCATTTATCCGACGGGTCGGGTCCTGACCCGAACCCGAAACCGAACTGAACCGAACCGAACCCGTCACTGTTCACCTTCTTCCTCTCTTCTTCCCCCGTGTTGCCCTAATTCCTGGTTTCTTTTCTTTTTGATTTCTTGTGTTTTCAATCACTCAACCTCTCTGTTTTTGGCCCCAACAAGTTTCTGGAACTTCAAGGTAAGGTTTAGCATTGATTTTGAGCTTTAGGTCGAGCTAGAAAGCTCGTTCCAACACCCATGGCCGTTCTGAATATTTACCTAGAAAACCCTCATTTTTCCACCAAAATCAGTGATATTTGGCTTATTTTGATCCTTAGATTATGGAGCTTCGATCTACATTCTAAAAACAAGGTTTGGTGTCCATTTTCGAGGGTCGACTCTTTTGAACTGCGGTTGTAACTCAGTTTTTTGGGACCTTATTTTGGGGTTTTGGGTCGCAGCCTAGGGTTTTTAGAACCCTTGTGGCCTCTATTTGAGGTTCCAACAAGCCAAATGGGATTTGGTTTTGAAGGTTTCAAACCTACACCTTGTGTCACGACCCGAAACCCACCCTGCGTAGATCTCGAGTCGCGACCGCCGCTCCAAGACCCGAAGGCCTCGAGACAAGGCTCGCATAAGCAGCGGTATCGAATAGATGTGCTTCATGTGGTTGCGGAAGCGTGAAAAACTTTTTCTTTTCTTTTCTCATTTTAAAATTTGCACATCCGTTCGATACTGCCGCTATTCACAATGGTACACATAATTATACATTCAAAGCATAACTAAAAACTTAAAAGACTTCATAATTACAATCTTAATTCAACTGCCCCGTGGGGCTTAATACATATCCTCAAATTGTCTGCTAATACAAAATGTACTAATTAGAGTTCATGCGATTTTCCCAAAAGAACTACTTAAGCAAGTCTTCCCAAAAGCTAGACTCATCCTCATCGTCTTCAAAAATCAATCTTCCATTAGTCACCTGAAAGGGGGCGGATAAAAATCTAGGTAAGCTAATCTAAGCTTGTGAGTAATTCCTGCATTCGTCATGGGGTTTTCAACTGGTAGTGGTTTAGCACATGAGAGTTTATAAAATACTCACTACCAATTGCTCGTACATTTTAGAACACAAAGTATATGCATTCTTAAAACAGATAGCTTTGAAACATTTAAAGTATTCAAGCTAAATACACATTTCTTCAAATAGAGCATATGCAATTTAAAAGCATATAAACACGTATGATAAAATGGGGGTGGAAACCTGCTTGCATTTCCAAAAACATTCGTCATCTTTTCTCTTTGATTAGGTGGAATCTGTTTCGAACCAGACTCCCATTTTACTGCCAATACTGTCAATGATAGTTGCCTGGGGGATTAGATCCTACTACCGGGCATGTACTGTTGAATCCCGAAGGATTTCAACCATCATAGGGGGTGGTACTTAGTACCGTTTATCTTATAAAACATTTATCACATGGCTACTTCAATAGAGGCTTTTCATGAATATTGAAAACATGAAATATACAATTTCTGCGATAGAGCTTCAATACTTGAAATAATCAAATTCAAAACATTTAAAAGAAATTTACAATTTCAACCGGACATGCTAAATATTTCCAAGACAAGAATTGAATATGAAACCATTTAATCAGCATGTCATATCAGAACAATTTAAAAACAGGAATCAAAACTGAATTTGATATTCAAATGCTTCACATGACTTGAACTTAAAACTTCTTCAAATAATTGGAGTTAAATCTCCATTTCAAACACAGGATTACTCACCTCGGCCCTTTAAGGTTAGTGCTAAAAATGCGCTTTCCCACTTCCCTTATAGTTCCTAAGAACAATTCATAAACAATCTCATCAATATCACATTCATCACAATATCACCTACTGATGCTTCTTATCTTATGCTTAGATCGCATTAATCCTAACCGACTTCATGACTTTCTTATGTACTTAATTCAACTTATACTTTTAACCTATGACACAATTTAATGTGTTAGAAACTTAATTTATTTCAACTTATACTCTTCTGGTAGCTCCATTAACTTTAATTTAAAGTTATTTACTTCACATGTTAACGCGTCGTGTCTTTTCATACTTTATTTCTTCGTACTTTCCTTAGTTTAATACTTTGGCAATACTTTAGTCTTTAGTCATCAGACAGATGCTATTCATCAAATTTTATGCCTTTTTATTTTAGACACTTCTTTTGGTCAAATAGACTCTATCATTGAGTCCAGAGCGTCGAATAAAGTCGGTTTAGGCTTTCTTAGAATTTAATTCGGACTTTGTATGTAAAAGGGTAAAATGGTCATTCATCGTTTTACGTGTCATATTTTTCTGTACTTCGTTTCGTAATTTGGACTCCATTATTGAGTCCGGGATGTCAAAGAAAGTCAATTTAGACCTTCCCTGGTTTTAATTTGGCTTTTGAGATACTAGGGGTAATTTAGTAATTTATACCTTAACGTGTCTAAGTTTTTCGGAGTCCCGTCTTATGAAACAAACCCCACCATTAGCTTCAGAATGTTTGAAATAGTTAAAATCCACTATTTATTTGTTTAAGTTGGACCTCGTTTGACTCGTTTATGGAGCAGGGGCAATTTGGTCATTTTGACATTTTTACGGGTCTTAAATTTTTTAGGACCTCATCTCATGTCGTGGACCTCACCAATGGACTTAAGAGGTCTGAGATAGTAGAAATACATATATAACTCATCTCATTTGGACAACGGGCCATTTTGGAGTATTTAATTTAATTAATTCCATTTAATTAAATTAAATCAATAGGTATAGTATATATATATTTTACGTGGGATTAGTGACAGGTTGAATAGGGTGGCACGCTGGCCAACGTGTCACCTCCCTCCCCATATATCCGAGTTCAAGTCCCACCAGGAGCAATGCACCTTTTTATTTTCGGTTTTTAACTATATGTATAATATATATATTTTGTTCGCATATATGGCACACGCGAGTGCGTGGCCGAGTGGAAGGAAATGCGTGTGGGCACGTGGGGTCAGGGGTTCGATACCCCGTAGCAGCAATTCTGCTTCTTTTCCTTTAAATTTCAACATGGTTTTATATATAAACGTATAAGCCCCTAAACGACGTCGCCCCACTAATTCGGTAGCAAGCCCAGAGGCTGCCACGCGTTCGAGCCAACCCGTCTAACTCGAAAGACGACGAGTCGACTCAGCGTCGTCTTCCTCGTCAACCTGCGATTGTTGCCCTAATTTCCGAAGCTTAAAATCTTCTATTTCGTGCGTTTTGGTTCAACGATTCTTCTCTATTTTTGATCCAAAACATCCCTAAGGTGTTAAGGACTGGTTCGACATTCGTTTTGGAGTTCAAAACCGCTTCGTGTGTTTGGTTTTAGGTTTGATAATCCAAACCTGTGTCTCGGTCGCATATGCCCATCTTTGAGCCAAACTCAATGGGGTTTGTTCTGATATGCTCCATTTTTCATAAGGTCGAAATCCATAATCACCAAAGTGGTTCTAACAGTGTGTTTAAAGGTTTGGGTTTCAAACCGTAACCTGCAACTCATCATATGGGTTTCATTTCTTGAGCTTCGTGGTCGCGTACTAGGGTTTTTAGGTTGCTTGTAGTGTCTAGTTTAGGTTTTGATAAACCAAATCTGGTTTGGTGTGCCTCGGTTCAAACCTGCTTCAAGCAAGGTCATCCATGGCCGTTTTGTGTACGGCTTGATGTTTTGGTGTGCTTTTCAGTCTATTCTTTATGTATTATTCACGTATATTTACTGTAAGCATCTCATATGCATGAAAATCACTAAAGCAGTTCATTGGCATGCATGTATTTCTAGAGAGAGAAATTATGAGATTTTGTGGGTTTACCTCTAACAGTGACCCTTCTCTTTCCTTCTTCCTTCTGAACCTCCTTCCCTCTTCTTCCCAGGACCCCTCTCTTTCTCTCCAAGTGACTGAATCAGAATGAGTCGTGTATATGCATTGTGTATGTATGTGTATATAGTATACACTTAATAAATTCAATCTCTGATTGCCCCACCCACTGATCTTCCTCTTGCTTGTTGCAGCATCCAAGAGGGGTGTCCTCCTACTGTTTGGGCAGAGCCATTGAGTGGCTAGTTGTGTGTGTGTGTGGTGTTTGACTTGGATTTATATATATATATATATATACATATATATATTCACACATACTAATACACAATGGTCTCTCCCACACTCTTGTACACATTGGACCATTGCATGTCCTTCAACTTATATATATATATATATATATATGATCATATTTACATATATACATAATTACAATTTCATAACTATACATACCCACTCTTATACTTTTACACATGTATTATTATCATTATTATTAGTATTATTATTATTATTTATTTATTTATTATCATTATTATTATCATTATCTATATATATATATATATATATACTAACATTAATTTCTTATATCATAATAATTAATTACTTTAAAAATTAATTATTCTTTTTAAGTGTACACCCTTTATACTAATCCTTCGTACCCTTGAAATGCGTGCCCAATTCTTATACTCGTATCGATGATCGGCAGTTGACGTGAAAATAAAATTATCATCAAACCGACAAGTTAGTGATTGCAACGAAAGTGATGTACAGTCGTCCTGACTTTTCAGGACTATTACTTAAAAGTCCGTGCATCGGGTTTGAAACCGACCTCGTTACTTAAGGCGTTGATTACTAATTTGACGCGACGGTTTAATAGTCCCTAACTCGGGTCGGGGTATTACACCTTGGAGGTCCTTTAATGGCGGATTGGGGTACGGCCATGTTTCTAGGCTTTCTAGGGTCCAATCTTCATGCTTTATTCAAGTTTCTACAATCCCTAAAGGCCATGCATGTATTAAAAAGACTTAAACAGTTGTAAAAATGAGAAATTTTTAAAGAGAGAAAAATTAGTGGGTTTGTGTTTTATACCTTTAGATAGTGGTGTCTCCCCCCCTCATTCTCTTTGATTGTGATCTCCTTCAGGTCAGGCAGCCATGCGAGCAATCCTTTCTTCTCCCTCTTATTCTTTCCCTCTCCTTCTTCACTCTCTCTCTCTAGGTTTCTCTCTCTAGCTGACCATACTCACATCACAATCTGATTTTTCTGAATCACCCCACAACACATATATCACACATATAAATATACATCATATTTTAATTGCTTTTATTTTAAAAATAATTCTTTTTGTTGCATGAAAGGGGATTGGGCAATTTGGGAGGTGGGTCCTTGTTACTTTATACATATAATTTGCAATATAAGACACAATTAGGTGGGCAGCCCAAATGGCTACTTTTTGGACTTTAAGACTTTGGTTATTTTTGGGTCAAGGGTTCCAAACCCATTGGCCTCAACTTGGCTTATTTTTGTCACTTTTCCATTAGGCCTTGTTTGGCCAAATAAGTTATTTATTTTAACTTTTTGCATTATTTGCACTTTGTGATTTTAAATTAAATATTTACTCTTTTCATGTACCGACTTTATAAATCGTAGTCGTGTTTTATTTTCCCGAAGTCGACCTTGATTTTTAAGGTCTCGATATTTTTGGAATTGTCGTTTATTTTCTGATTAAATTTCTTAATTATTTCTTTTAAGGTCACTAATTAAAAATTAGTGACTTAATTATTATTTATTCATATAAGAGTCTATCTATCATGTCAAGATTTATCTACTGACTGACTCTACTTGGACATTGATAATATTAGTACTCTAGTTTTATCTCTTATGAACCACTTATGATCTAGGCTATTCTGAAACTAAGTCTTTGATATTAGCTGAGCCTAATCATTTAAACCAAATGCTCTGATACCAAGTTGTCATGATCCGAAACCGACCCTCTACAGATCTTGAATCCCGAACCCCGACCCAACCCTTTTGCTGAATCGGGTCTCATCTAAACTGAAAGTTGCTATACAATCAGTGCTACTAACATGCAACCACTATCATAATATAAACAACAAAAGACTTTAAAATAAAAGCTGCATGTAATATATATTTAGTTCTCAAAATACAGGCTGTAAAATTTCTTAACTACTGTACATCCCCAAGAAGTGGATGGCATGGAAGAACTATAAGACTGTACTACATATTACACTTGCAACTTCAAAAAGAAATGTCCATCTCTATGCTAGTGGGCTCTATCGTCTGCTATCGATATCTCTCCCTGAAAATGAACTCTACGTCCCATGCCTCACATAGCAACGTGGCTGGTGTTCCCTAGACCCGAAGGTGATAATAAACATCAGATGGAGTTGTGACTGAGCACAAATCTGGCACTAATAATATATCAGGATCATGCTACTTTCCACGAAGAGTATAGTGGAATCATAACTGGTTCTTGGCAACATACATAACTATAGCTTTTCGAAGGCTAAGGTTACGAGTCTGTCGCGAACATAACTGGCTGGCCCTCACGGCCCTAGGTACAAGTATACAAAAAGAAATCTATGCACAAGTGTACAAAATCATGATCGAGATATATAGTAAACAATAAAAACTTTGCACAAGATAGAACAATATCAAATATGGACTCAAAAACTTCTATCATGTATGGAATACAATAGGTAATATATAAAAAACTGTTGACATGGCTGAAAGTATCACATGCAGAGATCAAATATTTCTTACCTCTTTCTGTGTCTGTCTAGAAGGTCAAACCGCCTTCCCTTTTTTTCCTTTTGGCGTTCCTATGATTTATAAAATGCATCTGAGTCTATAGTTATATGAACTATGCTATTCATAAAATTTTATGTCTCTTTACTATTGGTATCTCTTTCACTTAAATAGACTCTACTATTGAATTTGAAATGTCAAACAAAGTCAGTTTAGGCTTTCGCGAAATTCAATTCGGACATTTGTACTAAAAAGGGCAAAACAGTCATTTTATACTTTTATGGGTTCTTACCTCTCGAGACCTCTTTTCACAAATTGGATTCCACTGTTGAGTCCAAAATGCTTGAAATAATAAAAATTCACTATTTTTTTACTTTAATCAGAGTCCGTTTGTCTCATTTTTTACTTTAGGGTATTTTGGTAATTTCTCTTTATATAATTATTTAAATTAATTAATATTTTATTCCTTTGGGTCAAATTGTAATTACCATAAATTCTGGGTCAAATTCTAATTTCCAGAAAGTCCTATTCCAATTTGCAATAGCCAAACAATGGATAAGGAATTAAATCAGGGATAAACTATCCCTATTCCAATTTCATTTAATTTCAATTTGTTATCCCCACATCCAAACACTTCCAATTTAACATTTTTAAAACCTTTTAAAATTTATCAAAGCTGCACCGTGTTAGATCAATCCCATATTTGGTTGGGCGGGTCGACCCAACCCAAACCCGTGGCCCAAAGCTCCAACGTGAACAGCCGCACAACACGCAAAGCATTCTGTCCAGCCATGCGCCGGTCGCCTTCCCAAGCGACGGTAGCCTTTTTTCGGTGATGTTTCAACAATCGATCAATGGGTTCCTCTCCTACTCCTCATGGGCTTTCCATATCTACCCTCAAAATTTAATTTCCATCACCAGAAGGCCTCAGAAAATGGAGTTGCAACCAACTTCGACGAGCTGCCAGTTTTTTGGTGAACTGAACTTTTCCTATTTCGTGGCTTTTTAGCCACTGTTTTGAGCCCAAATGTTTCCTACAAGTTGCTACACCTATGGGAAATAATTCTTCATTCATAAAATGAGTTAAAATAATCTAAAATCCAATGACCCGAAAATTTTCTTAGAACCTTCAATTTGGTTTTTCTCACTCATTTCTGCACTAAATGCGCTGCGGTTTCATCCTAAATTTACCATTTTTCATGCTCTTTAAAACCGTACAATCCAATCTATCATTCATGCTTGTTAAAAATTAAAAACAGAACCAAGTTGCTTACCTTTTTTTCTCACATTTTTGCTTGCGGTATCTACCTCTTTCACTTCTGAACTCTTCCTCTTTGGCTTTTGTTTCTCAATTTTTCTCTTCCTTTCTGAGTTTCTACCAACAACCCACACGTATATATATATATATATATATATATATATATACACACACTCAACCACTACTTTTTCTCTTTCTTCTTTCCCTCTTTCCTCCTCCTTTCTTAGCCCATTTTCCTGACTTTTCTTCTCTCTTTTTGGCTGTTTCCTTGCTTTAACTAGTTTAGGATATTATATATATATATATATATATTATATAATATGTATATATTTCACACACCAACACACACACTGTTATTGAGACTATTTTGTGTCTTTCCCACTTGCTTGCTGCACATACACACAATGATTTATATATATATATATATTTATACACACTAATTTAGCTTTGTGTATATATATATATATATTTATACACACTAATTTAGCTTTGTGTATATATATATATATATAATACTAGTGTATATATTAATATACACATATCATACATATATATTATCTTTTCTATATATACATATTCTCGTATTTATGAAAATATACTTTGCACGTATATCGAGACATGTACGGGTATACGTGCACAACTCTCCGTATTGTCTATTCCTCGTACAAGTAATCTTGGGGTACTCGGGATTGCCTATAATTACTTACCATATATTTGAATATCTTATATTACTCAATTTGTGAATCGCACTGGTCATCTCGAACTACGTGCCTATTATTGTACATAACTTACTATGATAGCTCGGGTCTCTTTTGGTATTATATTTATCGGCTCGATCTGCTCGCACTTGGTTTTCCTAATCTCGTAATTTCCTGAGATCATAGCTTCTTCTATTTACGTCGGTGTTCGTACGCATTTACTGTATGCTACTTATCGTGATAGTTCGGTATATTTTGGGATCTACTATTCTTGGTCTAAGTTGGTGTCGGTTCATTTTTGGTACACTTCACCCATTGGCTTCATCAAATCTCGGTATTATTATTTGACTATTTAGAACATAAATGGGATTATTTTATTTTATTTGGGTCGAGGTCTTACATTATACCCCCTTAAACTGAGTTTTGTCCACAAAACTTGAACGCTCATAATCTAGAAAACTCTATTCTCGTTTTCATCAATCTTTTGGATATACATTATTTCTACTTAAATCTCGTTTTGTAATTACTACTTTTAGTCATATATTCTATTCTCTTTCATATTGTCCTATATTCCTATATGAATCCTAGCATTGATCTTCGGTATATTATATCGTGTATCACGTTCTGTTCTTTATGATACCTTACGTTTTTCTTTATTCATTATTTAACTAACTCCTTTCTTTTGAGAATTTCTTGTAACAATACTAGGAGTTCCTATATACTTCGTTATCTTTTCAGGCTTATATAATCACATGGTACATCTTGTCTAAGATTCTATCAAAATGTTTTAAGCTTTCTAAAATTGATACAGTTCATAATTCCTTGCTTTCACGGACCTTTACTTTCTTCTATACTTGTAAGCATTCTTGTCATATTTTCACAATTTTTTATATCCTTTCATTTCATGACTCTTTAATTGATTTACTACACTTTCAGTCTTTTACACTCATCTAGATCACATAAATCCCTAAGAGCTACTTGGGTTATTTATCACTTACTTTCCTTTAGCTTGATAGAGTATTATCCTTTATTCATGTCAAATCTACTACTTCTATTAATAAGGTTTATCAAATCTTTTCTAACACTTATTCATCATATATCAGCCTCTTTTCAAAATCATCACATTTCATAATGTCAAAGTCTAACAGTCTCACTTATTTAGTAAATGTCTTCTAAACTCTATTCATCTTTTACCTTATTAGGGTCTATCTATAACTTGCTCCATACGCTTCATATTTCTGGTATGTCATCAATTCATTTAGAGTATCAATCTCTCTTGTAATTATCTATTAAGGTTCCTTCAAATTATCTCTCGTATTTTAATTCATTGCTACATCCATTTTCTTTGAGAGGATAAGTGTCCTACTTAGATGTTACCCGTCACAAATACTGCCTTTCAAGGTTGTACTGCTCTATCTAGATGTCACTATTAATTCTACTACCTTTCTAGGGAATTACCAATCCATTTAATTATTATTGTCAAATTCACTGCTTTTCAAACTGTCAAATTTCTAACTCCATGTTACCTTTTATCCTTCAATGAGCACTAACCTTTTTTTTTCCTCGTTCTTTATGGAATGTAACTCAACTCTCAGTATTCTCACAATATAGAACAATCATCTAATCGAAAACATCAAGTCGATAGTCTATATATAATAATTCAATTTTCAACAGTTCTTTCAATATATAACAATTATCAAACTATAACTTAATAGATATCAAGTACATCCTTCCATAAGATAGAACAATTATGAAGGATTACTAATTTCAATATCACTATGATTTCTTCCAAGTTTTCTTAGGTATAACTCCAATCTCCCATTCAAGCCTCGTTTATCTGTCTATATCATTTATTTAAACTTCCTTCAGTACTTTCAGTGTCAGAAATCTTAAGCATTCTCATCTTAGTTTTTCAAGAATCATCAACTTCTATCATAACACATAATCTCTTTCCAAAAACTAGTTAACCTTTAGTATCTTAACTTACTTTCATCTTCTAACAGTCACAATTCATTTAATTGGTTTTAATTCATCAATTTCTTTCTCAGATCAACTAATAACTGTACACTTATGATCTATCTCATATACTCCATGTATATCATTCATTGCTAATCATTTCTCCGATGTAATACATTCATTGGTAATGACTCTTCCAAGCGTCGCTATTCAGTTTATCTCGTTCATCAAGTAATCATTCATATTTATAACAGTATGTAGTTCAATCTAAAGATTATAAATCTTAGCATTTAAATTTGTTATTGCTCTTTGAAATTTATCAATCACTTTAATCATTTAACTCATCAATGTCATTAAAATTCTATGAGTATTAAATCGACTAATAATCGTGTATCTATGTTACTTACTTTACTTGTTTCATGCATAACATCTATCATCAATCATTCTCTTGGTGGAAATTAAACAGTTAACATATAACTTAGGAGTTCTGTTTCTATGTTCAACTAGCAGTTCAATTTCTAAATCAATCTAGTAGTGAACAAGAAAAGCAAAATCAATACATATAGCTAGCATGCAGGTATGCCATAACTAACTAGAAAAATACCCACGACTACTAGTACAATAGCCTGATCATCTCCCAAGACTACTCACTGTAAAATATCAATGGTCAAAATTCATATAAGAGTCTATCTATCATGTCAGGATTTATTTGTTGACCGACTCTACTTGGACATTGATAATATTAGTACTTTAGTCTTATCTCCCATGAACCACTTATGATCTAGGCTATTCTGATACCAAGTCTTTGATACCAGCTAAGCCTAATCATTTAAACCTAATGCTCTGAAACCAAGCTGTCACGACCTGAAACCCACCTTCTACGGATCTTGAATAGCGAACCCCGGCCTGACCCTTTTGCAGAACCGGGTCACATCTGAACTGAAACTTGCTACACAATCAGTGCTACTAACATGCAACAACTATCATAATATAAACAACGGAAGGCTTTAAAATAAAAACTGCATGTAATATATATCTGGTTCAAGTCTGGACTGTTTTTCCTTCAAGTTTACCAGGGGCGCACAGGGTTGCGGGCTAGGCCAGGTCTGCACTGTTTTTCTTGTAGGTTTACTGTAGTTGAATGCAACTGAATTTCTCTGTCCAGCAGCCAATTTTCTCTGTTTTCCAAATTTTTTTCCAAAGTTTTACGAGCTACTATTTCCCCATTTTTAGCCTATTTCTTCAAAGTTTTTAACCCCCCCTTTTTGGCAGTTTTTTCACCTATATTTAAGGTGTTTTACACACCTAATTTACCTTTTAATTTCACAAAATTTTAGCATGGTTTCCTTTATTTTCTAAGCCTTTTTTCACCTAATGTTCCACATCACAACCCATCATTTCTCAACTAGCAACCTAAATACATCCTTCACTTTAACTAAGCATTTATACATTACTTAAAACACACAATCCATCATACATACACATATACTTTAAGTTTAAATATTATAAACCTCATGTTCATTACAAATTTAGGGCATTGCCCATTGTTTTCATACTATACAAGATTTTTACAAATAAATACAAATGTCTTAGGGCTTATGCCCTCATACATACAAAATATGCCCCAAGGGCCAAATATCTTTCATGGTACATGTCCCCTCCATTCTTCAAAACTTTCTCAAGTCTCAAGTACCGGGAGCCTCATTTGTAATATGATATCCCATGAGGGGTCAGCACAATAGCTGGTATGATACAATGCTAATGCAAGGAACATGATCTACACCCTCATAATGCATAGCACTAAGTGCTCAATCCACACTATGTTCACAAAGAATCACAATATGCCAATATGCCTTGATTTTTCTATGCAATTTCAATGAGGTATTTTATCAAATACATGGTATACACTTAAATCATGCATCATCCATAAAGTAAATTCTAACTTTGAAACCACGCAACTTCTTCCACAAGAACATATGCCATATACAATCAATTTAAACACATGCTCATGTTACATGTTCATTATATTACCAATTCTCAAAGAACACATAATTACACAATGCATCAATGCATTAAACAACCATATCATCCAAAACACAAGGTCTATTCACATGAACATAAGTTGTCACATCCCACACCCCACCCTACGCGGATGCCAAAGATGTGATGCCAGTTAGCCGCCTTGTCGGTCTCCCTACCGACAATGCGACCAACCAAAGGCAATCTTCTGAATTGTACAACGAATTGCACTCCAAATGTAGGGTCACAACAGCGAAATTTAAAACCTTTTTATCTCGAGAATGCAACTCAACTATATACCACATAAGTATGTACCACAGAGCAAATTTATAATCAAACAGTTAATAACTCTAAGCCACAGATCACTTCTATAACCAGACATATAACACAAAGCATGACTAGTCTCTCTAGAGTACCATTTCCATGAGCCATGTCCCTACACATCTATTGCATATAAATAAAGTCAACTATATCATCACACTCAACCGAATAGCCAGAATCAATCCATTAGAACCCGAGTCTCCACAAATCCATGCCATCAAATCCGTACTTGAAATGCCTCACAGCCTACTAGTATCATCTCCTTATACCTTCTAGTCCAATGGAGCTATATCCTAAAAAATGTTAAATAAATGGTATGAGCTTAAACAAGCTCAGTGAGTAACATATGTTCCTGGCATGGGTTTCAAATCCAGTTTATATATACATGTATGCTCAAATGCAGCTCAAATAGAGTAATGCAGCTCATGTAGAACAAATATAGCTCAAAGGATCATATCAGAACAGACAAATCAAAACAGAGCCAACATAGAACAGATCAGAACATAACAAAATTAAACAAATCAGACAGAACCAACAGAACAAATCAGACAGATCAAACAGAACAGATCAGGATTGAACAGATGCCTGAGTACTAGGATGCTGAGTTCACCACGCCTCATAGCCAGCCATCCAAGTATCAGAGCGGAAACAAAAATGAATTGAGCGGGACAGAAATAGAAACAGAATGCCAATCATACAGATGGGAAAGGATGCTGAGTTCACCACGCCTCATAGCCAGCCATCCACTCCCTGGCATAAAACCGCTCAATCCTGTAGTGGGCCCAGAATAGACTCAACATAGCAAAATAGTATCGAACAAGACTCCGATGGTGTAGACAAGTTAGAACAACAGACCAAATCAAAATTAGAACGGGAGATATCAAGAAACAGGATAGAATCATGCCACGTGTAATACAGTGTAAAGAATATGCATTAAAACAGTACCATGTGTAAAACAGTTCAACATATAAAGCAGTACAGTATACGAGTTTAGGTAATACAGAAAATATACACCAAGTCAGGAGTCCGAGTTACTCACCTGAATATATGTTTATCTCTATTCACAGATATCCTCCAGATACGTCATTAGCCACGTCCACGCATACCCTGGGCATTATCTTTCTAATGGTCATCAAAATTGATTCAACATCCCGAAGATCATGCTCCTCAGATGTGAACATATCAAACCATTGAAGAATTTGCAGTCAAACGTGAACCAAATTATTGTGCATCTAAAGTTGAGGTTAATCTTCAGTCCACGGTTCAGCAGTTGAAGAAAACACACCGGCAGGTTGATCGAGTCGGCCAGCCATTTTAAATCCAGTTTCATCAGCTTCTTCAGCCTTTTTCCCCCAAGCAGATGATGATCCTGACAGATTCTGTCTCTTTATCATCCCATCCATCAAATATTGAAGAACTTTTCCTTCCTCTCATCAGATTACTGTGCAGAGTCTTCCAAATCAGTAGCTCCGATTGCTACAAGCAAGGTTAAAACCCATAGCCTCCAATAATTACACCATTGCAAGGCTAAAGCTACAACTAATCTTGGTTCATGTCAAATGGCCACCTATATGTTCGAGTGATGCAGATTTATGTAATCTGCTCGAAGGATTTTAGCATAATCGGTTCCAACCATTTGACTTACAACATCTGCCAGAAATGTTCCCCACAGCAATGGCCCTTTTATTAGCGAAGATTGGAACTGGACTGCTGCTAGTCCTCCACATATTTCTTGTACTCCTCAGGAGTTGTTGCACTAATGCATCAAAGTTGGCTGTTAGCAAGTAGTGGGTTAACAGTATCCATGGAATTACCAAAATCTTTTATTTCAGTATTAACTGCCCAGATATGAACACTAAGATCATCAGGGGTAGATACCTCCACTCCCTGTAGCAGCTGTAGCCACAACTACGACTGCTGCTACCCATGAACTGTTAAATTCCCCTGTTCTGGTAAGACTAATGTCACATCCCGAACCCCACCCTACGCGGATGTCGAGGACGTGACTGCCAGTTGGTCGCGACGCGACCAACCAAAGGCAAATTCTGAACTTTCCGACGAATTGCACTCCAACTGTAGGGTCAGATGCAGCGGAATTTAAAACTTTTTCTTTGTGTCACGGGAATGCAACTCACTTATCCATTTTAAGTATATGTATCACAGAGCAAGACTAAATCCAATCAGTCAACAATTCTAATCTCAGAGCATAACTAAAATCAAGCATATAACAACATAGCAGATCTAATATCTCTAGAGTACCATTTAGTTCCATGAGCCATGTTCCAATATCTAGTGCATGTCAATCAAGTCAGTCGTATCATATCACTTACCTGGATATACGGATTCGATTCACAAGAATGTAAGTCTCTACAAATCAGTGCCATCTGATCCTTATTTGCAATGCCACTTAGCCTATTCACGTCATGTCATAGTACCTTCTAATCCAATGGAGGTAATTCCTGAAAAATGTCAGAATAATGGGGTGAGCTTAAATAAGCCCAGTGAGTAACACAGATTCCCTATCATGGGTTTCAAAACCAGTCCTTGCTTCCAAGGCACGTGGATAATTTAATCATTTCAAAATAACAATTTTCTAAATCCATTTCATAAGCAGTCTAGTACAATGGAACAAGATTGCACAAACAGTACAAACGAATCGGAACATAACATAACCAATCGGACCAAAACAATAACCATTGCCAATATATCGTTCAAGACACAGACACTTCATTAACGGAACGAATCACAGCTGAGACTGAGTGGGAACAATAAGTCAATCAAGACAGAGACATATCATCGACGGCTAAAAACATAGCGGATCTGAACAAGGCATCAATCAAGACGAAGGCATACCTTCAATAGCTAGAACATAACGGAACTGAACAAAAACAATATACTAATCAAGACACAAGCACATCATGAACGGAACGAAACATAACGAAGCTGAGTAGAAACGATATAACAATCAAGTCGGAGACATATCACTAGCGGAACGAATCATGACCGAACTGAACAACGTTTTAATCAAGACAGGGCATGTCATTACGGGTAGAACATAACGGAACTGAACAAAAACAATATACTAATCAAGACACAAGCACATCATGAACGGAACGAAACATAACGGAGCTGAGTAGAAACGATATAACAATCAAGTCGGAGACATATCACTAGCGGAACGAATCAAGACCGAACTGAACAACGTTTTAATCAAGACAGGGGCATGTCATTACGGGTAGAACATAACGGAACTGAACAATACATCAATCCAAACAGACCTATTATCGACCGGCGGTACACAATGGAGTCAAACGTATCAATCAGGGACATAGACATAGCATTAACGGATAGCACATAACCGAACTGAACGGAATTCCTAATTCAAAGGGCACAATCACATCGTGTGAAATGTAGTGCAAAGGGCCTACATTAAGTACGTACATTTAAACAATATAGTATTTAGACAGTATACTATACAAGTAGTACGGTACGACAAAATATCGTTCTTTGCCTATATCACATGGTTAGTTTAATCATTTCAGAAATAATGGTTCAATACATCCATTTATCTCAACAGTTCAAAACCGGCAAAACAGTACGGGATGCTAGCACAGGGATCAGGAATATAGTCAATTATTTAAAAAGACTAAAACCATGTCATAAATGATATAGTACGAAAAGGCATGCATTTAAATAATTGCACTTAAATAATTGCATTCAAAACAGATCAATAAATCAAGGGACAGAATCAAAACAGTGTCAGAAGTTACTCACAAACTTTTAGGTTTATCTCCTTGCGCAAATGATCTGACAACCTCCAAACATTGTTTCAGGCACATCCTTGTACATCCTGAATAATCATCAATAATCATAGATAGATCAGAATTCATCCATTCAGGTCTTATTCGTCATCCTAGGTGTCTATCGGATTACCTAAGATAGCCTAGTAGCCTATCGCCCTTCCATTGGGTCTCACCCGAGGCTATTTCATTCTTTAATTAGGCTTAGCAGTTATTAGGATTATATCCTAAGTCATTTGGACTTCAATTGTTATCAGTTAGGTACTCATTCAACCTTAGGGGCAAAATGGTAATTTTATCATTTTTGTCCCGGACCCTGTCGTGGTCTTCGGAATAGTCTTTATATCTTAAGTACAAAGTTTTACGTCCTTTGGACTCCAAGCGGTATCAGTTAAGTTCTCATTTTAACCATAGGGGCAAAATGGTAATTTTGCCATTCTTATCCCGGACCCTGTTATGGTCCTCAGAATAGTCTTTATATCTTAAGTACAAAGTTTTACATCCTTTGGACTCCAATCGGTATCAGTTAAGTTCTCATTTTAACCATAGGGGCAAAATGGTAATTTTGCCATTCTTATCCCGGACCCTGTTATGGTCCTCAGAATATCCCATATATCGTATATATGAAGTTTTAAGTCTTTTAGACTTTAATCGGTATCAGTTGGGTACTTATTTAGTCTTAGGGGCAAAATGGTAATTTTGTCATTTTTGCCCGGGACCCTATCATGGTCCTCAGAACGTCCCATATATCTCATGTATAAATTTGTAAGTCCCTTGGACTTCATTTGGTATCTGCTTTAGATCGTCAGGACACATCGGTCATTTCTCGTTTTACACGTTGACTGTCTCGGAGTCTTATTTAGCCTTTTAGTGTTCATAATTATCCCTATGATAATTTATCATATCAGTTTGACCTTTATTCGACCTCTACTTTGCACTTCCAGTGCTCAGGGGTATTTTGGTCATTTTACGTTTTGTGTAATTCTGACCCCGATTCGTCATCTAATCAGGTATACAGTCTCACCAGTGTCTGGGCTCCTACCGGTATCAGTTTCGTCCCAATCGGACTTTGTTTAGGTCTCGTACGGTATCAGGGGTAATTTGGTAATTTCATGTGTCGTATTTTTCGGCACGTCAGTTCATAAAATGGACCTCACCATTGGGTCCAGAGCGTCCAACATAGTGAAATTGGACTGTCTGTTATGTTTAATCGGCCCTAGGTATTATTAAGGGCAATTCGGTCATTTATACCTACGTGTCTGTATTTTTCGGGACCTCAGTTCATTAAACGGACCTCACTGTTGAGTTCAGAATGCCCGAGATAGTCAAAATAGGCTATCTGATATTTTTATTTGGGTCTGGGTACCATTAGGGGCAGTTCGGTCATTTATCACTTACGGGTCTGTATTTTTCGGGACTGTATTTCCAAAATCGGACTGTACCATTGAGTCCAGAATATTTGAAATAGTGAAAATACACTATTTATTTACTTAATTTGGACTCCGCTTGACATATTTAATGTCCAGGGGTAAAATTGTAATTTTACCTATTTAATAAAATAATTAAATAATTATTTTATTATTTAATTAATTTATTCAGGGCTTAAATGTATAAATTTTCAAAGGTCTGGGCCACTATGGAATTCTGTCAAACAGTAGGGGACAAATCCGTAATTTCAGAAGACTTCAGGGTTTAAAATGTAATTTCATAAAATTAGGGGTTCAGGCCGTCCGGTTCTAGGGTTCAGGTGGCTGAACCGGTTCAAAACACTTAAAACCAACCGGTTCACTAACCTTTGAAAAACCGGAATAGCATATTCCAGTTATCCCCTAATTGGCCCTTATCCACGTTCAGGTTATGCCCAAACCAAATTCCCAATTTTCGGATTTATTAACCGTGTTGCCAAACAGTCGGATTTCAATTTAAAATCAAAACAGTAAACCTTAAACGGTGCCGTTCCAATTAATTCGGTGGCATCCCTCTTCGCTCAACACGTGTCCGAGTTGGCCCGGTTGACTCGGCTCAAGGCAGCGAGTCAACTCGGTCGTCTTCTTCATCAAATTACCCTCGGTTGCCCTAGTTTCTGCAGATTTCTTCTTCCAATTTCGTGCTATTTCAAGCACGGTTTTCAACCTGTTTTGATCCCAACCGGTCTCTGGAAGCCATGCCAACATTTTGGCATCCATAAATCAACAAGAGGTCAACTAAAAGGGTGGGAATAAGCCACGATAACCGAACCTGCAAGTCAACAATACATGCTCATTCCTCAACCGTTTTCAACACGGTTTGTTGCTACATGATCCCTATGACATGTAGTTTCATCCCCCATTCAACAAAATCGGTTTAAAGCATTCAAACCCAAGATGGTATTTCACACCCGAACCTGCAACTAATTTTTTTGAGGGTGTTGCATGGGGTTTTAGGGTCGCGGGTTGGTGGTTTGACGGTCCTTAGGATGTCTAGTTCAAGACCCGAGACACCATTTTAGGTTTTGTTCAACTTAATTCAGACCTGCTATATAACATTTCAGAATTTAATTCACTGTAACTTTAAAGTTCTCACTCATTTCAGTTGCAATCAAAAGCTGATAATATGTAGATTGGAACTGTGTATTTTCATGCATTTAAATCAAAATGATTTGAGGAGAATTTGACTCACGAACTTACCTGTACAGTGAGTTTTCTTTCCTCCATTTCTGTTTTCCTTCAGTTCCACTTCCGAGACCAGTTCCTTAACTGCCTTCTCACTTTGGCAGCCCTCTTCCGAGCACACAGGTAGTTTAGTTTTGGTTTCCTTTCCTCCCCACCCAATACACACAAGGCCCATCTATGTATGAGATATATATATATATATATATACACACACACTTCTACCAATATATCTCTAGGTGTATATATGTATATATATCAGAGGTTCAGTGGGGCTTAGGGCTGATGTGGGCTGAGGGAAACCATCATATGGGGTTTGCATGTAACCTCATTGGTCCAATTTGAGGTAGGGCTTGGTTAACTCAGGAATATATACAATTAAGCTGTATATATATGCACAAAGGTGCTGGTGGCCACTTGGTTTAATTTTTGGATGGAATTCATTCTCTCCATAGGTCAAGGGTTCAATTCCCCTTGACCACCAATTTGGCCATTTTTCACCATTTTGGGCTAAGGCCCTGTTTGGCTGCGCATTAATTCAGTTTTTGATGTTTGCCTCATAACTTTCATTTCGTAGCTTCTTTTTCAACGCGGTTTCTTCCGGTCAGTTCCTATTTCAGTTATCTACAGTGTCAGAGGTTCCGTGTAATTTATTAATCATTCGAGATTTTCGGGATTAACTAATTCGAATTCCGTCAGTGTTAAATTGACATTATTTCACCTAATTAATGGATAATTAGGTTCGGGTATTATACCCTATTCTCGGACATGTTTTAATTATTTTATCGGTCTAGTGTGACCACCGGGAGATTAAGGTTAATTTCCTTAATTATTCCCTAAGCCGGTACTAATTAATAATTAATTATTTAATTATTAATTATACAAAGTCGGGGTGTTACAACTAATGCCAAATAATTGTTGCCCCAATCTGGAACCTCATCTACCCTAATAACCTGTAATTCCATGCTTATTATTCTAGAATATCCAAACCCATTTGCCTGTTGCGTTTGGGGTTATCCAACTCTTAGCTCTCTATAGCAGCGATGCCTCTACTTTCGTCTGTCTGCTCCTTTGTTAGTTTCCTTTGGTAACTGACATACTTCTCCAAGGACTAAGCAATGACCTGTGTTCTCCTTTATAACCATCTGCTTCAAATACTCAAGCACATGCCTGCCTGCATATGTGGTTGGTCTTCTTGTGGCCCAAGAGGATTTACAAGTTGTACAGGCAGTGAAATTAGTGAACAGAAGAAACGAGTGGATGCCTGCCCAGGAAAACCAAGTAGCATACATATCGGAAGCTCAAAGGCCCCAACAGCTACAGCGGCCCTTGTTAGCATTGCAAACCACAAAAGGTGGTTCACGTTTGTGTAGATTTATGCATTAATTTCTATATCTTTAAGCCAATGCAAGAACCATATGCCAACGAGGAAAATGTCCTTGCCCCTTATTCAATTGATCTTCTAGAACTAAAAACAACTCTCTTGGAATAGTCTGATCAAATTGTATAACCACTCAATTTCTTCCATTTTCTCAGATCACCAGCTGGCCGTTCCACACGTCTGCTGTCTCGTGCTCCTCTTCGTGGTACCCAATCGATTCCGACTAGCTTCTCGCAACCAAATCCTCAAAAATTTCACTATAAAATCCTCCCTTGCAACGCTTCACACACACACAGATATATATATATATATATATATACATACCACCTGTTACAGTTACACAAACACACACATCAACCAAAACATTCACAATTACAAAAACATCAATTCCATTCCCTAATCCGAGTTGCTGTAACCTTCCTTATAGTGCCATCAATACACCCACTAGTTCAATCGCCACCCAACAGCCGTAACATCCACATAATATATATATATATATATATATTCCTGCAACAAATCCCAACAGAGGAACAATTGCCAACAAAACAGATTCAGATCACTGCCATTGACAACGATCATCGCAGACCATTGCTGCTACTGCCAGCAACTCAACATAAAATTTCTTCTCTATCGGGGTCAACTTCTCCAAACCCAACTTGCGTGGTGGTTCAGCCCCGTCGTAGTCCCTCCTACTTGACGAGGAACGAACGCCATACACAATTCTGAGCCACAAAACAGCAACACCCCACCTACTCAATCTCAATCCGACGGTCTGACTTAGCTGCAGAGATCTCAACCCCGAAATCTAACTCAGCAACCAACCATCGCCCTCAGAACCTTACTAACGTCGCAGATTGTAGGGCCTTTGCTTGAGGACCGAGAGAGACGACGATGCCACGAACTCGCGATGACGCCTAGTCTGAGGTTGAAAGAGGAGAGACGACCGCTGGACAAATCACAAAATAAAAGCTCTATTCTAGTTGATGGTTCACTGTGCAACAATCAGAGCTTCCCCCTCTTCATGATCTAGAAGCTTCAGGCCTCTTCTTTGCTTTTTTTTGCTTTTCTCAATCGGTTTCTCTTCCTAAAACATGCGGCAATTGGGCAAGTTCTGGAATTCTCCAGATTTCCCAATCAAACTTCCCACTACGCCGCCTCTCTCCCTACTTGGTTACCCACGCGCATATACATATATGGAAGCTTCTGGGTTTCTCCTTTTATTTGGTTATTCTTTTCTAGTTGCTTCCTTTTTGGTCATCTTTTGTGTGGGTCAAACAATGCGGCTGCTTCTTAATTGTTTCGGCTATCCCTCAAGCGCTTCCATATGGAAGCTTTTAGTTTATAATATTCTCTAATATATATATATATATATATATAATTTTTTATATATACAACCTGATATATATATATATACATATTAAGTCTTGATATATTTTTATCATGTCATTTATATAGTGTATCCAAATATCTCATGTTGTGGCCCCACTTTTTCTTTCCAATAATTTCCTTTAGAAGCTTCATAAAAATATATCTATTTATAATATTTTTATTTCAAAGAATGTCAAATTATCATAGGCCAATAAAATTGCCATAAAGTTGGGACTCGATTCACTATTATTTATTTTGCTAATTTCGGGTTCCTGGTCGTATTTTATATTTTACCCATATTATTTCCATAATTAATTTTCATATGAGTTCCATATTGTAAATTTTGGCATTAACTTAATTCATTTGGCTCGGTTAACTAGATTATCCATTTTCTGAGCCTATATTATTCTTAGTGATCTAGATTAATTTTATATTTTCTAATAATTAATCCCATCGTGACTTACTGTATTTTGAGCTATTTCGAATTATTAGCGTCACGTAATTTATTTTTATTAAATCGGGGTGTAATCTCGGTTATGTCGAATGTTCGGGGTATTACATAAGCCATAATGTAATGAATCAAACATATCTTCAAGTTACCTGTTCATCATTTTGACAAATTTTCCAAGAACTCAAAGAACACACAAGTATACAAATTACCAACTCTAGGTTTTTCAAATCAACTACATCCTAAGTGAGTTTCTAACAACATATAAAACACTCTTGAACTTAACCCTATTATTTACTTACAAAGATATCATACCTAAAAGGGGTTTTCTAAACCGTAGGGAGTTGTGCTGCCAAACCAATTAGTGAGAATGTAGTCCTTGATGTGGGAACAACTTCCTAGAAAGAAATCTTCTGAGAATCCTAGCCTAGAGATGAGTTTTGGTGGCTTAAAACTTGAAAACCCCTAAGTTTTTCTTCACTTTTCTCTCCATGCACGAATTTGCTTCTTCTCAGACCAATTTATGAGATTTTTATCTCTAAGGGGCTGTATTTATACTAAAGGGGCAAAGGGGTGAAAAGACCCTTTTGCCCTTAACGAGTCTAGGACCCCGTTACACTACAACCGGTCCCGAAACGCCTTAATTCGAAATTTTGCTTTAGCCAAAGTTCTTAAAATTATTTTCAATGAAAATTTTCTAAAAAATTTATTTTCAACTGTGGCCGGGTGCAGCCAGGTCCACCTGGGCCCCCTAGGATGCCCTTTATAGTCCATTTTTTAAACTATCTCCAATTAGGCTCAAATTTTCATAGGAGGTAGTCCATTTTTTAAACTATCTCCAATTAGTCCATTTTTTAAACTATCTCCAATTAGGCTCAAATTTTCCAGGTGACTAAGTGAAGGAAATATTATCTTGCACTTGGGAACAGAAGCAAAAGTTGCTGCAGTGTCAATAGGAGTAGTTAGTTTAAGTTTTTCTTCAGATAAGACACTAGTACTTTATGATTGCTCATATTTATTTGGCATTAAAAGGAACATATTATCAGTTTTAAGTTTAATAAAATAAGGTTATTTAGTTTATTTTAATTCAAATGTTGTTATTAAACATAATAGTTCTTTTATGTGCTCTGGCACAACAGTTAATGGTCTTTATTTCATTACTCCTAAGATGTATGAGATGCATGACACCGAAAAGAATAAACCATCACAAACTTTACCATTTAAAAGAAAAGTTTCTTCTACTAATTTAACTTATCTTTGGCACTTGAGGCTAGGTCACATTAATCTGGATAGGATTAATAGACTGGTAAAGAAGGGTACTTTGTCTTCTTTGGTTGTTGAACCACTTCCAATCTGTATATCCTGTTTGGGGGGAAAGATGACCAAAAGACCTTTTGTTTCAAAGGGAAACAAGGCCAAAGAATTATTGGAGTTAATCCATATTGATATGTGTGGACCCTTAAATATTAGGGCTAGTGGTGGTTATAAGTATTTCATCATCTTTACAGATGATTACTCTAGATATGATTATGTCTATCTATTGCACCACAAGTCAGAAGCCTTTGAAAAGTTCAAAGAGTTTCGGGCAGAAGTGGAAAAAAAAATTAGATAGGAGCATAAAATCACTTCAATCTAATCGAGGTGGGGAATATCTCTCTAGTGACATCAGTCAACATTTGTTGGATAATGGGATTTTATCCCAGTTGTCTGTACCTAGCATACCTTAGCAAACTGGTGTAACAGAGAGGAGAAATAGGACACTTTTGGATATGGTAAGGTCAATGATAAGTTATTCTGATTTGCCTATATTCCTTTGGGGGTATGCGTGGGAGACAATGGTATATATTCCGAACTCAGTTCCAACTAAGTCTGCTCCCAAGACTCCAGTAGAGCTTTGCACTTGGCATAAGCCAAGTCTAAACCACTACGAGATCTGGGGGTGTCTAACATTTGTGCTGAAAGGAAAGACTAGCAAGTTGAAACCAAATAAGAATTGAGCTATTTCATTGGCTATCCTAAAAGGACAAAAGGCTGGCTCTTTTATAATCCCAATAAGTAGAAGGTATTCGTTAGCATGAATGCTGTCTTTCTAGAGAATGATGATATTATAGGTCAGAAGCCCAAGAGTAAGATCACCTTAGAAGAAACATCAGATGCTTTTTCTATTCCTTAGGCAAATGATAATCATAGACTAGATTCCTCTATTCCAACATCTTCGATTACATAGGAGCCACATCATAGTGGGAGGGCTGTCAGACCACCTGATAAGTACATGTTCTTAGGAGAGTCTGTCTCAGATGAACATGTTTTAGATCCCAGTAGTTACGATGAGGCAATCTTTGATAAGGATTCAGGACTTTGGCAAAATGTTATGAAAATTAAGATGGAATCTATGTATTCTAATCAGGTCTGGAAACTTGTGGAACCACATGCCAATATTAAACCAATTGGCTATAAGTGGATTTACAAGAGAAAGAGAGGACCTGACAGATCAATTGACTTTTAAAGCTAGATTGGTGGCGAAAGGGTTTACTCAAAAAGAGGGTATCAATTATGAGAAAACTTTTTCACTAGTTGCTATGCTTAAGTCTATTCGGATTCTCTTATCCATTGCAGCTCATTTTGATTATGAGATTTGAAAAATGGATGTCAAGACAGCATTCTTGAATGGCTATCTTGAGGAAGACATCTATATGATGCAGCCAGATAGTTTCATAGTTAAGGGCCAAGAGCCTACGGTATGCAAGTTGTATAAGTCCATTTATGGACTTACGCAACCTTCTTGAAGTTGGAACATCTGATTTGATAAGGCAATCAAGTCATTGGCTTTGATCAAAACTAGGATGAACCTTGTGTGTATACAAAAAGTGAAGGAAGCATGGTGGTGTTCCTAGTTTTGTGTCACGACCCGCAACCCACCCTCTACGGATTAGCGGACCACAACCATCCGACCCGGCCCTTTGGCCGAATCGGACCTGATCATCCTGTTCATTCACATCAGTGTACTAATAGATAACCACATGAATCATCATATGCAAACATATCGGAAAACATTAACTGAATTGTTCTAAATACAAATCGTTCTGCAATTAAAAAAAAACACACAGCCGGTAACATCTCTAATAGATCATCTCGTCCCCAGGACGTGAATACACGGGAGTTCTATAAGACTGTACTCCTATTACCAATACTTGTCAAAATGTCCATCCTATAGCCACAAGCCTTCTACTGTCCGTCCTCTGCGTCAATCCCTGAAATGTGGTAAGGGGGGGTGAGCTAAACAAAGCCCAATAAGTAAGTCCCCTACTCTGTCATGTGTACAAGATTTGGAAAGAACTGAATAATAATAAAGATATGATAACCAGTCAATATCATAACAATAATCAAAACTCGTTAGTGAATATCACAATAAAGGAACATTTAGTCTGACTGATGA
Source organism: Nyssa sinensis (assembly GCA_008638375.1). Classification (NCBI taxonomy): domain Eukaryota; kingdom Viridiplantae; phylum Streptophyta; class Magnoliopsida; order Cornales; family Nyssaceae; genus Nyssa; species Nyssa sinensis. The sequence continues at coordinate 3,633,829 of CM018052.1, forward strand.
TATCACAAGCTATAGACCAAAGTGTCACATACAAGATCATAGAAAGTACTCGAACAAAGCTGGAACAGGATTTCACTATGAATCTCAATAGATAGATGGTGATGTCAAAACTGGTAGATGCTATAAACTATGGGGCCCGGCTACCCCCTGTGTGCATGGTACTGAGCTCAATCATGTAAATCTGGTCCCCATACTCGGGACAGGACCCCATACTCGGGTCAATAATATAAAGCTGGTCCCCATACTCGGGACATACTACGCATCATAACTAAGCTATTCCACGGAAAAGTAAAATCACACAAGTGGAATCATAAAGGATCTGATATGATAAATAGAATACAAATGCGTATAGCAAGAACTGTGACATGGCTGAGTGTACAACATGCAGAGGTCAGATATTACTTACCTTATTTGTGTCTTAGTACTCTGGGACTTTCTCCTTTCCCGTTGACTGGCCTATACATCAATAAACACGTCTCAGTTTTACTTTTCATTTATCAATTATACATTTCACTACTCTAAATATCTTTTTTACTCATTTACGTTTCTACAGTTTCCAGTTTGGACTTAATTTGCCCAAGGGCAAAATGGTCATTTACGTGTCTCTACTTTTTGGGTTCTATTTTCATAATTTGGACTTCACCATTAAGTCCAGTAGGTTTGAATTAATAAAAATTCACTATTTGCTTAACTAAATCGGAGTCCGCTGCTCTAATGGTTAAGATAAACCACCTTATCATATAAAGGTTAACTGTATTATAGCTTTACCAAAAAGATGTCCAGTTTTATCAATAGTTGTGAATAATTCTAGAATTGCCTATATAAGCAGTTCATATCTCTTATCTATAGTTATATAGACTGTAGATTCCATCTTGAGAATATGTGTTCCCATAGTCTAAATAATGACTTCCCAAAATACCGAGGTGTTGATTTAAAAGACCTCACTCATTGGTAACTTAAAGTCATCACTATTTAGAACTTGAGTTCACTATCCTCTCAGGATTAAGAGCTTACTGCAAATAGTGAATAAGAAACTTATTGAAGATGACAGTTCGAAATGATGTGTTTCTTATAGTGATCCAGTTCAGTGTATTCCCAATACACCAATACAACAACCTAGAGTCCACTACTCTGATGGTTGAGATAAACCACCTTATCATATAAAGGTTAACTAGATTACAGCTTTACAAATAAGATGTAACACCCTGATCTGAATTAGGGATCATTAAGTCGTGGACTATAAATTAGTGATCGAGACCTTAAGTAACGAGGTCGGCTTCAATCCTAACACGAGGAGTTTTAGTAAAAGTCTTGAAAACCTAGGACAACTGTACATCACTTTCGTTGCAGTCACCAACCTGTTGGTTCCATAGTAATTATATGTTTTCACATCAACCGCCGATCCTTCATACGAGTATAAGATTTAGGCATGAGCATTTCGTGAATAAATTAAGCAATAATAATAATAATAATATATGAAAAAAAAATTAATTATAACCTACCTTATATATATATAGATATATAAATACACATATGCACATGCATGTAGGTATGAGAGTGTGTGTGCAGAATAGTGTACTGGTGTGTGTAAGAGTGGGTACTCTGTGTGTGCCCAAGTGTGGGTTAGTGGGTGAAAATATGTAATATATATATATATATACATATACATACATACACACTAAATGTCACATCCCGCATCCTACCTTACACGGATGCCAAAGATGTGATGCCAGTTAGCCGCCTTGTCGGTCTCCCTACCGATAATGCTACCAACCAAAGGCAATCTTCTAAACCGTACAATGAATTGCACTCCAAATGTAGGGTCAGAATAGCGGAATTTAAAACCTTTTTATCTCGGGAATGCAACTCAACTATATATCACATACGTATGTACCATAGAGCAAATTTATAATCAAACAGTTAATAACTTTAAGTCACAAATCATATCTACAACCAGACATATAATACAAAGCATGACTAGTCTCTCTAGAGTACCATTTCCATGAGCCATGTCCCTACACATCTATTGCATATAAATAAAGTCAACTATATCATCACACTCACCTGAATAGCTAGAATCAATCCATTAGAACCCAAGTCTCCACAAATCCATGCCATTAGATCCGTACTTGAAATGCCTCACAGCCTACTAGTATCATCTCCTTTTACCTTCTAGTCTAATGGAGCTATATCCTGAAAAATGTTAAATAAATGGTATGAGCTTAAACAAGCTCAGTGAGTAACATAGGTTCCTGCTATGGGTTTCAAATCTAGTTTATATATACATGTTTGCTCAAATGCAGCTCAAATAGTGTAATGCAGCTCATGTAGAACAAATGTAGCTCAATGGATCAGATCAGAACAGACAAATTAGACAAATCAGAACAGAGCCAAGACAGAACAAATCAGAACATAACAGAATTAAACAGATCAGACAGAACCAACAGAACAGATCAGACAGATCAAACAGAACAGATCAGGACTGAACAGATGCCTGAGTACTAGGATGTTGAGTTCACCACGCCTCATAGCTTGCCATCCAAGTATCAGAGCGGAAACAGAACAGAATTGAGCGGGATAGAAACAGAAACAGAATGCCAATCATACAGATGGGAAAGGATGCTGAGTTCACCATGCCTCATAGCCAACCATCCACTCCCTAGCATAAAACTGCTCAATCCTGTAGTGGGCCCAGAATAGACTCAACATAGCAAAATAGTATCGAGCAAGACTCCAATGGTGTAGACAAGTTAGAACAACAGACCAAATCAAAATAAGAACGGGAGATATCAAAAAGCAGGATAGAATCATGCCACGTGTAATGTAGTGTAAAGAATATACATTAAAATAGTACCATGTGTAAAACAGTTCAGCATATAAAGCAGTACAGTATACGAGTTTAGGTAGTACAGAAAATATACACCAAGTTAGGAGTTCGACTTACTCACCTGAATATATGCTTATTTCTATTCACAGATATCCTCTAGATACGTCGTTAGGCACGTCCACGCATACCCTGGGCATTATTTTTCTGATGGTCATCAAAATTGATTCAATATCCCAAAGATCATGTTCCTCAGATGTGAACATATCAAACCTTTGAAGAATTTGCAGTCAAACATGAACCAAATTGTTGTGCATCTAAAGTTGAGGTTAATCTTCAGTCCACGGTTCAGCAATTGAAAAAAACACACCGACAGGTTGATCGAGTCGGCCAGCCATTTTAAATCCAGTTTTATCAGCTTCTTCAGCCTTTTTCTCCCAAACAGATGATGATCCTGACAGATTTTGTCCCTTTATCATCCCATCCATCAAATATTGAAGAACTTTCCCTTCCTCTCATTAGATTATTGTGCAAGGTCTTCCAAATCAGTAGCTCCGATTGCTAAAAGCAAGGTTAAAACCCATAGCCTCCAACAATTACACCACCGCAAGGCTGAAGCTACAACTAATTTTGGTTCATGTCAAACGGCCACCTATATGTGCGAGTGATGCGGATCTATGTAATCTGCTTGAAGGATTCTAGCATAATTGGTTCCAACCATTTGACTTACAACATCTGCCAGAAATGTTCCCCACAGCAATGGCCCTTGTTGTCACATCCCATAACCCACCCTATGCGGATTACGGTATACGACCGGCCAGTTAGGCACCCCTTGTGGTTTACATTTATTGAAAATACCAATAGATAACCTAACCCCAGGCCATTCACTTGAGATTCCCAAGTATAACGCATTCATTACTTAAATATAAAAGCAACGGAAATTAAAACGAGGAATGCAATTTAACTTGGCAGAGCATCTAACTAATTTCTATATTTATATACACAAGTTAGTAAAAGAAGTACATCTTTACACATGTTCACAAAATGTCCAAAAATGACATAGAATACAAAAATGGGTTTATCATCATTATGTTTGCTTATCCATCTTCTAAATCCTTCTTAATCCTTGCCATCGACGCCTTCACCTGAAAAATGTTAAAATAATGGAATGAACTTAAACAAGCTCAGTGAGTAACGTAGGTTCCTGCCATAGGTTTCAAAACCAGTTCATATATACATGACATTATATAAAATGCATGCTCATATGTAGCTCAAGTAGAACAAACATATCAGATCAAGCAGAACAGAACGGAATGGACAAAACGGATCAGAGCAGAACTGAACGGAACAAAATACCAATCAATCAAAGGCATAGTATCAAATGCCTGAACCTTCCCCAGCTGCCCATAAGCGAACGACTCGTGGGGCCTCTACCCTCTGGGGTCAGTATCAGAGCGGAACAAAACAGAATTGAGCAAGACAGAAACAGAACAGAATGCCAATCATACAGACGAGCCTTCCCAGCTGCCCATAAGCAGACTACTCGTGGGGCCTTTACCCTCTGGGTCGTGCTCTAACATAAAACTGCTCAATCCTGTGGTGGGCCCAGAGTAGACACATCGCAACAATAAAATCGGACAGACTTTAAATGAACGGAATCACAACAAGATATATCAGAAGTAGGACAATATGAAAAATGCCACATGTAATGCAATGCAAAGAGTATGCATGAAACAATGCACTGAAACATTACAATATATATAATAGTTCTGTATATATACAATGCAGAATAAAACTCTAGATAGTATAGCACTTATACACCAAGTCAGGAATCCGAGTTACTCACAATTCGTTGAGACTAATTCAGTATCTCTTCTAGTTGAGTCCAAAGATGAGAGTCCTCCTAGAACAATAAATACAGACATTAGTTGATAATATTGTACCTCGCCTATTTACATAGAGAAAACCGAGGTCATTGTTAGTTCCGATATGCCAAGAATGCCAAGGTAATATTTTTCGAGTCTCGGTTTGGCCTTCATTGTGTGTCTTAATTTTTTTAAAACCCCATCTTATGAAACGGACCGAATCCAGGACGTCCTAAATAATTAAAATGTCCTATTTGTTTAATCTATTTGGGTAATGAGGTAATATAACATAATTAAATTTAATTAATCAAATTAAATTTTTAAATTTAAATTAATTCATTCATTATATATTATGTAGTTATTAAACTGTTTTTGACCACCTGTACGTAACCTGAAGGAGTTAACAACATGGCATCTCAAGATGCCAACCAATTGGAAAGTCTAACTCACACACGCACAACCTGTCCAAAGATAATACAGCAGCAAAACTCCCAAACAAACTGATTTACAATTATGGGATACCATTCAACTAATTCTCATGCTACACCAAGCATACTTAACAACTTTAATATGTATTGCCGTATTCCAAAATCAGGAACATCATATTACTAATGCATTATGTCTTCCCTTCTCTTGTTCATTAAATTCCATAAAGATACACTGCTTGAAATCAAATATCAGCTCAACACCCATTTAAAATTAAATATCAGTTCATTAAATATCAGTTCATCAAATAGCAAATATTAGTTCCTTTACACAATCTATACAATATAATATGTTTTATATTCTTCTACAAATCAGTTTCTGTAAAGGTCCTTTCCCCAATCAATATAATATAATATATATTATATTCTGCTACAAATCAGTTTCTTTAAAACCAATACATATCAACAAAAATCTATGTTGGTTCATAAGGATTTTTCTAGACCATTATTTTATTTTATTTTCACTTGTAGATATATTCTTTTGGTGGAGTTTTATTGAAGTTGAGGATCAGCCCCTATTAGAGGCGTGTTGCTGTTCAGAACTGCTATACAGAATTTTTCCTTACCAAATTTTCATTCAACAGCTGAGACTCAATTCAATTTAAAAATCTGAACTACACTTAATTTAACAACTGAACTATATTTAATTAAAGGCTGTCCCATATTCAAATCAATGGCTGAATTTCTATTTCAAAATCCACTGCACATTCCAACAGCCGCATCAGCAGCTGCGCCAATCCCACCTTTTCTAATTTTTTTTTTCCAACAGCTGATAACCGTTGTGACTAAATTAAAATTTCTATTAGAGATTAAAAATTCAAAGAATCAGATATATATACCTTCCTCAGATTGTGTGCATCGTTGGAGAGGGAAAATTCTAGAAAACTGGAGCTACAGCCGCTCCACTTCCGTCCTGTTTCAAACACCAACAGCCGGCTGATTCTTGCGCCCCCAACTAGGATTTGTGCTGCTGTATAAATCTATTATTTTATACTACTCCAGTCTACCAAATTGGCCAATCCTCAAACAACTATAGTAAGGTTTATCAGGGAGTAGCAGCTGGCCTAAATCAATGTTGTTGATGTAGCAGAGAAAAGGAGTGCAGCAAAATCAGAAGATGGATGAAGAATAGAAGGTGCGTATCAGTTTGTGAAGGTCTGGAAATCAAAATCCCTCTTGGCACTGTTCAGTAGGATTTATAAACGCATGGAAGAATCTGGAAAGGGGTGTGTCGGTGGCTTCACGTGGCTGTTGCTAGAATATTCTACGCAATTCCAATTTCTGATCTTTCCTCACACGTGACTCAATTCCTACACACACACACATATATATATATATATATATATATATCTATCCTAGTTTCCATTTTTTTTTTTGTCATTGTTTTAGTTACAATCTTTGAACACTGAGTATAGAGCACAAAATTCTAGCCCACCTTTTGCTTATGCCATTTCTTACTTCTTGTAAATTATGTATACGTCATTTTAAATAAAATGGGGCATTTTATTCATTTCTAATTTTTAGGATATTACATTCTTCCCTTCTTCAAAAGAGTTTTGTCCCCAAAACTCAGCATATCTTGATTTTCATGTTAACTGTTCAAGATACAATGCTTGCATCTCTTCTTCACATTCCCATGTTGCTTCCTCACTTGCGTGATTCCGCCATAAAACTTTGACTAGCGGAATTGTTTTGTTACATAATGTCTTCTCCCTTCGGTCTAAAATTTGCACTAGTTGCTCATAGTAGGACAAGTCCTCCTGCAATTCAAGTGGCTCATATTCTATGATCTGCTCCGGTTCTTGCACACACTTCCTTAACATTGATACATGGAATACATGATGCACTTTGTCTAACTCGGGTGGTAGTGCCAAATCGTATGCCACTAGTCAAATTTTTTGCAGAATCTCGAACGGACCAATATAGCGAGGACTCAACTTGCCCTTTTTACCGAATCGGAGCATTCCCTTTAATGGTGATACTTTTAAGAACACGTAATCGCCTACCTGAAATTCAAGGTCTTTTCTCCGGTTATCAGCATAGCTCTTGTATCTACTTTGTGCTGTCTGTAGCCTATCTCTAATCTTCCGAATTTGTTCAGTGGTGTCTTGAACCAAGTCCGGACCAAGTAATTTTTGTTTCCCAGCTTCAGCCCAACATAAAGGAGATCGGCATCTTCTCCCATATAATGCTTTGTATGGAGCCATTTTGATGCTCGCTTGATAACTATTGTTATAAGTGAACTCAACTAGCGGCAAATGTTCCGCCCAACTTCCCTTAAGGTCTAATGCACACAAACGCAACATATCCTCCAGTATTTGTATCACCGTTCAGACTGTCTATCTGTCTGTGGATGGTATGCTGTACTGAATTTGAGTTCAGTACCGAGTGCTCTTTGTAAGCTTTTCTAGAATTCTGACACAAACCGAGGATCTCGGTCAGACACAGTAGATAGGGGTGTGCCATACAAGCGTATAATTTCCTAGATATACAATGTAGATAGCTTTTCCAAGCTGTATGTCATCTTTACTAGCAGGAAGTGCGCAGATTTGGTCAATCTATCTACAATGACCCAAATAGCATTGGAGCCCTTTGGAGATTTAGGCAATCCTGATACAAAATCCATGGTAATCTGGTCCCACTTCCATTTTGGAATAGAAAGTGGCTGTAGCAATCCACTGGGATGTTGATGCTCCACTTTTACTTGCTGACAACGCGAACAATGAGCAATAAAATTGGCGAAATCCTTTTTCAATCCAAGCCACCAGTACAACTCCTTGATGCCGTGATACATCTTAGTATTCCCAAGGTGTGTTGTAAATCTTGAAGCATGGGCTTCCTCCAATATTTCTTTCTTCAATCCTAGTATATTGGGCACACATAATCTTCCTTGATAACGCAGGATTCCTTCTTGAATTCCAAAGTCCGATTTTCCGGTTGACTCTACCTCTTTATAGATCTTGCCCAGTTCCTCATCTTGGGTTTGACCATTTTTGATTCGTTTTACCAACGTAGATTCAATCATCAAACTAGCCAAATAAGTCATGCTACCTGGCGGAACTACTTCAATACCCATCTCGTTGAGGCTTTGAATCAATTCTTTCTGCATAGTGATCATGCAGGCAAGATGTCCAGACCGTCGGCTCAAAACATCGGCTACCACATTAGCCTTGTCGAGATGATACTGGATCTCCATGTCATAATATTTGATCAATTCAAGCCATCGATGTTGCCTCATATTCAACTCCCTTTGTGTAAACAAATACTTCAAGCTTTTATGATCGGTAAAGATCTCGCACGGCTCCCCATATAAGTAGTAGCGCCAAATTTTTAAAGCGAACACCACTGCTGCTAACTCCAGATCATGGGTGGGATAATTCTGTTTATGCGGTCAGAGTTGTCGAGAAGCATAGGCAATAACTTTACCATTTTGCATCAAGACGCACCCTAAGCCTTTATAAGAGGCGTTGCTGTAAATAACAAAATTCCCTTCCTTAGAGGGAATAGTCAGAACGGGTGCTGACGTCAACTTTTCCTTGAGTAATTGGAAACTTTGCTCTTGATCATCCGTCCAAACGAAGGGAACATTATTTTTGGTCAACTGAGTGAGTGGCTTTGCTATCTTAGCGAAATCCTTAACAAATCGCCGATAGTAACCGGCCAACCCGAGAAAGCTTCGGATTTCTGTCACAGTGGTTGGCTGGGGCCAATTTAGAATGGCTTCTACCTTCTGTGGGTCGACAACAATACCTTCTTTAGAAATAACATGCCCCAAGAAGGTAATACTGGATAGCCAAAACTCACATTTCGAAAACTTGGCATATAGCTTATGTTCTCGTAGCGTCTGTAAGGCTATCCTTAAGTGGTTCTTGTGTTCTTCCTTATCCCGTGAATAGATGAGGATATCATCAATAAACACGATAATAAAATCATCCAGGTACGGCTTAAAGACCCGGTTCATTAGATCCATAAATGCAGCAGGAGCGTTAGTCACACCAAAAGACAAAACTAAAAACTCATAATGGCCGTAGCGAGTCCGAAAGGCTGTTTTCTGCACATCAGCATTTCTAATCTTGAGTTGATGATACCCTGACCTCAGATCAATCTTAAAAAAGACACTAGCCCCTTGTAGTTGGTCAAACAATTCATCAATACGCGGGAGAGGATACTTATTCTTGATCATCACCTTGTTAAGTTCTCGATAGTCAATACACAGTCTCAGAGAGCTATCTTTCTTTTTCACAAATAGTACAGGTGCTCCCCAAGGAGATATATTCGATCGGATAAACCCTTTATCCAACAACTCCTGCAGCTGGGCCTTCAACTCTCGCAATTCAGATGGACCCATCCGATATGGAGTTTTGGATATTGGTTGAGTCTCGGGTATGAGATCAATTGTGAATTCAATCTCTCGATCAACCACTTCATTTGGTAGATCCTCAGGAAATACATCGAGAAACTCATATGCTATTGGCACTCTGTCAATGGAGGAGCTTGAGCTTGGGTATCTAAGATGCTGCACAAATACCCACGACATCCTTTCTTCAATAATCTTCCCGCCTGGATGGCGGAGATCAAGTATGGCAGAGGGGTCACTCCATTCCCTTTGAAGGTGAACACTAGTCGTTCTGGATGTTGAAACAATACTTTCTTTTCAAAGCAGTCAATACCAGCATGATTGAGAGATAACTAGTCCATGCCTAAGATTACATCGAACCCTTTTATAGCCAGGGGTATTAGATCCACTAGAAGTTCTTGATCTCCAATCATCACACTACAATTCTTAAGTACGGTGGATCCAATCATAGAAGGTCCAGTGGAATTTGCATTGCTAAAAGATCATCTAAGGGCTCAGGTGTTATATGTAATTTGTCAACAAAAAGTGGAGATACAAAAAAATGCATGGAACCTGAATCAATCAACACATGTGCAAAGAGTCCACAGATTGGAAGTGTACCTGCTACCACGGTGTTTGTAGTAGATGTATCTCCAAGCACCAAAGCAAACACCCGTCCTGGTCGCCCTTGTGTCTCCTTGCCTTTATTCCATACAGGAGTAGTAGTAGTAGGTCCTTGCTTCACATTGTTGGTGGCTGAAGCTGAAACTTTCGTGTCTTGGGGTGGTTGAGGGCAGTTCCTGATGAGATGTCCTTTCTCTCCACATCTATAGCGAGCGCCCGTTAACCGGTAACATTCCCCCCTATGAATCTGGTGAAAATAGGGGCATGGGGATCCTTCAGTACCTTTCCATTGGTTCTTGTTGCTATTATTTGTACCTCCAGTCTTTTGCCTCTTAGACGACTGCTCCCTTCTAAAATTTCTTCCGTTCTTCTTCCGTTCCTGATCTTTGAGCCGATTGAATTCCTCCATATCCTTTTCGATAACCAGCACCTTATTTAAAACATCCACGTAGGTACATAACTCAAAATCAGAAACTTGTACGCGAATGTTCATACAAAGGCCTTGTTGGAATTTTCTTGCTTTGTGTCGTTCATCTTTCACGAGATAAGGTATAAATTGGGATAGTGCTGAAAACTTGGCAACATATTGAATCACCGTCATATCCCCTTGAGTTAACTCCATAAACTCCTGGATCATTCTTTCTCGCACGGTTGGAGGGAAGAACATATTGTAGAACTTTTCTAGAAATCTACTCCAGATCATGTGCGGGTCCTCCTTTTGTATTTCTAGCCACCATTGATACGATTCCCCTTGTAACATATAGGTGGCCAGTTGCACTTTTTGCTCCTCAGTACACGGCAGGAGCTTGAAGGCTTTTTCAATAGCCATGATCCAGTATTCTGCTTTATCTGGGTCAGTCACAGCATCAAAGGTAGGAGGCTTGAGTTTATGAAACCGATCCAACAACTCATTACTATTGCCTCCAATCGGTTGCACTAGGGCTGGCGCAAGTGGTACCGTCTGCACTATTGGTGTCCCCCATGAACCGTCTGTTGAAGTGGGCTGATTACTTTGTAAAGCCCTAGTCAACCCCTCCATTGCTTGGCCAAACTGGGCCAAGGTTGCTTGTATCGCTTGCAAGGTCGCTTTCTCTGCCGGTGCTCGAACGTTTGTCTTCTTACTTTTGGTACGTGGCGGCATCCGAGACAAAATAAGAGTTAGTTTAGTAATCTTATTCAAGTGTCAAATCGTTTTCTAATTCACGTATCAATGCGACATATGTTAGCGACCCTAAGCATTCCTATCCTAGTTTCACTTTCCTAGCACAGTAAGATACAACCTAATGCTCTGATACGAAGTTTGTCACATCCCATAACCCACCCTATGCGGATTACAGTATGCGACCGGCTAGTTAGGCACCCAATGTGGTTTGTGCTTAATAAAAATACCAACAGGTATCCTAACCTCAGGCCATTCACTTAAAATTTCCAAGTATGATGCATCCATTACTTAAATATAAAGCAGCGAAAAGTAAAACAAGGAATGCATATTAACTTTGCAGAGCATCTAACTAATTTCTGTATTCATACACAAGTTAACAAAAGAAATACATCTTTACACGTGTTTATAAAATATCCAAAAATGAAATGGAATACAAAAATGGGTTTATCATCATTATGTCTGCCTATCTATCTTCTAAATCCTTCTCAATCCTTGCCATTGACGCCTTCAACTGGAAAATGTTAAAATAATGGAATGAGCTTACACAAGCCCAATGAGTAACGTAAGTTCCTGCCATTGGTTTAAAAACCAGTTCCTATGCACATGATGTCTAAATAAAAATATGTAATCAAATGCAGCTCAAGCTCAGTAGAATAGATCAGATTAGGACAGGATCAAACATAACAGATAAAACAGAATAAGACCGAATCAAACAAAGACATATCATCAAATGTGCCTGAACCTCCCCCAGCTGCTCATAAGTGGACTACTCGTGGGGCCTCTACCCTCTGGGTCGTGCTCTGGCATAAAACCGCTCAATCCTGTGGTGGGCCCAAAGTAGACTCAACACATCAAATAAAAATTAGACAGACTCCAAATGGTGTGTAATAGAACAAGACAAATTCAAACGGGATCAGAACAAGAGATATCGGAAGCAGGACAATGTATGATCATGCCACATGTAATGCAAAGAATATGCATGAAACAATGCACTAAAACAGTAGAATATATATAATAGTTCTGTATATAAAACAATGCAGAATAAAACTCTAGACAGTATAGCACTTATACACCAAGTCAAGAATCCGGGTTATTCACAGTTCATTGAGACTAATTCAGTATCCCTTCTAGTTGAGCCCAAAGACGAGAGTCCTCCTAGAACAATAAATACAGACATTAGTTGATAATATTGTACCTCGCCTATTTACTTAGAGAAAATCGAGGTCATTGTTAGTTCCGATATGCCAAGAATGCCAAGGTAATATTTTTCGGGTCTCGGTTTGGCCTTCATTGTGTCTTAATTTTTTTAAAACCCCATCTTATGAAACGGACCGAATCCAGGACGTCCTAAATAATTAAAATGTCCTATTTGTTTAATCTATTTGGGTAATGAGGTAATATAACATAATTAAATTTAATTAATCAAATTAAATTTTTAAATTTAAATTAATTCATTCATTATATATTATGTAGTTATTAAACTGTTTTTGACCACCTGTACGTAACCTGAAGGAGTTAACAACATGGCATCTCAAGATGCCAACCAATTGGAAAGTCTAACTCACACACGCACAACCTGTCCAAAGATAATACAGCAGCAAAACTCCCAAACAAACTGATTTACAATTATGGGATACCATTCAACTAATTCTCATGCTACACCAAGCATACTTAACAACTTTAATATGTATTGCCGTATTCCAAAATCAGGAACATCATATTACTAATGCATTATGTCTTCCCTTCTCCTGTTCATTAAATTCCATAAACATACACCTGCTTGAAATCAAATATCAGCTCAACACCCAATTAAAATTAAATATCAGTTCATCAAATAGCAAATATCAGTTCCTTTACACAATCTATACAATATAATATACTTTATATTCTTCTAAAAATCAGTTTCTGTAAAGGTCCTTTCCCCAATCAATATAATATAATATATATTATATTCTGCTACAAATCAGTTTCTTTAAAACCAATACATATCAACAAAAATTTATGTTGGTTCATAAGGATTTTTCTAAACCATTATTTTATTTTATTTTCACTTGTAGATATATTCTTTTGGTGGAGTTTTATTGAAGTTGAGGATCAGCCCCTATTAGAGGCGTGTTGCTGTTCAGAACTGCTATACAGAATTTTTCCTTACCAAATTTTCATTCAACAGCTGAGACTCAATTCAATTTAAAAATCTGAACTACACTTAATTTAACAACTGAACTATATTTAATTAAAGGCTGTCCCATATTCAAATCAATGGCTGAATTTCTATTTCAAAATCCACTGCACATTCCAACAGCCGCACCAATCCCACCTTTTCTAATTTTTTTTTTTTTCCAAAAGCTGATTTCCTTTGTGACTAAATTAAAATTTCTATTAGAGATTAAAAATTCAAAGAATCAGATATATATATATATATATATACCTGCCTCAGATTGTGTGGATCGTTGGAGAGGGAAAATTCTAGAAAACTGGAGCTACAGCCGCTCCACTTCCGTCCTGTTTCAAACACCAACGGCCGGGTGATTCTTGCGCCCCCAACTAGGATTTGTGCTGCTGTATAAATCTATTATTTTATACTACTCCAGTCTACCAAATTAACCAATCCTCAAACAACTATAGGAAGGTTTATCAGGGAGTAGCAGCTGGGCTAAATCAACGTTGTTGATGTAGCAGAGAAAAAGAGTGCAGCAAAATCAAAAGATGGATAAAAAACAGAAGGTGCGTATCAGATTGTGAAGGTCTGGAAATCAAAATCCCTCTTAGCACTGTTCAGTAGGATTTATAAACGCAGGGAAGAATCTGGAAAGGGGTATGTCGGTGGCTTCACATGGCTGTTGCTAGAATATTCTACGCAATTCCAATTTCTAATCTTTCCTCACACGTGACTCAATTCCTACATATATATATATATATATATCTTAGTTTCCATTTTTTTTTTTTTTTGTCATTGTTTTAGTTACAATGTTTGAACACTGAGTATAGAGCACAAAATTCCAGCCCACCTTTTGCTTATGCCATTTATTACTATTTGTAAATTATGTATACATCATTTTAAATAAAATGGGGCATTTTATTTATTTTTAATTTTTAGGATATTACAAAAATAACCAGTCAAGAGGTAAAGTGCCGTAATAGCCAATCAAACCAATAGAGATCGCAATAACCAATCATGAGTAAGGGATAAAAATGATACAATGAACATGGGATCCTCAATAAGAGTCTGTCAAAAAAATAGTTATACTGCCACAATAAATAAATAGCCAATCAACCATAAATCAATGAAAAAGCTTTCAACATAAGATTATTTATAAGGAATAATGAAACCACCCTATGAATTCAATAAACGTTATGATATCAAATCAAACATAAGCGATGCATTTACTCTATTTAGGGCTTGGCACACCCTCGGTCAAAAATTCATTGCACATATAATGCCATCATTGCCATATGTCCGTTCACGGACTTCCTTTGACCCGTAGGTCCAGTCAATGAGAAAGCATCGGATGGATGTTGTGACTGAGCACAACTCTAACATTTATAATATATCAAGATCATTCATAATTCCATAAGAAGTGTACATAAATGAAATATCCTTCATTTTCGTAAGAACATAATAGTCAATCAATATCCATAAGATAGAACAATTATCACATTGTAGAAACAATAAGCATCAGGTACGTATAAGAGTACAACTTTTGGCAGTAATAGAGTAAACATGGCTGAGAATACCATATGTAAAGAATAGGTTTTACTTACCTTTAATCAGTATGTTCTATCTCAGTATTCCATCATTTTTTCCTTTCCCTTTGAAAATCCTATAAATCAGTAGACATGTCTTTAGGACAACACTTTATATGGCCTATTACCCCCTAAAATTATTCAATTATATACACATCGATATTATAAGTATCTTATTTGGGTAAACGGACTGTACCGTTGAGTCTGCAATGTCAAACAGAATAGGTTGAGGCTTTTACGAATTTCAGTTTGGCTTTGGGCATCATTAGGGGCATTATGGTCATTTGGCATTTCTACAGGTCTTTAATTTTTTGGGATCCCGTCTCGTGAAACGGACCCTTCCATTGGCTTTAGAATGTTCAAGACATTAAGAAAGTACTATTCATTTACTTTATTTGGACCTCAAAAAATAATACAATATTTAATTTATTTAATTATTTATTTAAATTTATATTTTATATTTATTTTAGTGGAATAAGGACACACGTGCCTTGGTGGCACAATTTTCACGACCCAAAACCCACCTTCTATGAATCTCGAATTGCGAACCTCGGCGTGACCCTTTTGCCGAACCGGGTCTCATCTAAATTGAAACTTGCTACACAATCAGTGCTACTAACATGCAACAAATATCATAATATAAACAGTGAAAGACTTTAAAACAAAACCTGTCATGACCCGAAAACCACCCTGTGCGGATCTCGTATCGCGACTGCCGCCCTTCGGCCAAGGCCTTAGGGTAAGGCTCATATAAGCAACAATATCGGATGGCAGTGCGGTCTTGGGTTACGGAAGTGTGAAAAATCTTTTTTTTTTCTTTTCTTATTTAAAACTTTCGCATATCCGTCCGGTACTGTCATTCTTCTTAGCGGTACACATGAATATAACATCAGAGCATAATAACAATTCTAAAGTTTTATACATATCACATATTCGGTTGCCTCTTGGCTTAAGTACATATGATCCAAAATCTATTACATCAAAAGCTATCCAACTACAGGTTCTACTACTTCCAAAAGTCCGTAATCATATAGAGCCAGTAGTCATTATCCCAAAATGGAGCACGGCTCCCATTCATCGTCAATACCTGAAAAAAAATGTTAGGAAAGTAATTCCAGCATTTGTCATGGGGTTTCAATTGGCAGTGGTTTCGCACATGAGAGTTTATAAAATACTTACTACCAATTGCTCGTACATTTTGAACATAGAGTACATGCATTTTTCATAAGATAGCTTTGAAACATTTAAAGTATTCAAGCTAAATATATATTTATTCGAATAGAGTATTTGCACTTCGAAACATTTAAACATAAAAACATGTCAATATGCATAGTGAAAATGATTGTAAAAACCTGCTTCCATTTTCAAAAACGTTTGTCATCTTTTCCTTTTAATTAGGTGGAATCCATTTCGAACTAGACTCCCGTTTTGCGTTTACGTGGAGATATCTCATTGCCTGGGGGATTAGATCTTGCTACCGGGCATTTCACATGACAGGTCAATTGACTTTCGAAGAAACCCAAAATCCTAACTATGTGGTCTTTGACAGGTCAATTGAGTTTCGAAAAAAACCCAAAATCCTGCCTATGTGCTAATGTACTGTCATCTTGTAAAACATTTATTACATGGCTTCTTCATATTGATACTTTTCATGAGTATTTAAAACATATAGCATATAACTTTTGCAATAGGACTTCAAATACTTGGAATAATAAAATTCAGAATATTTAAGGAAATTGGCATTTTACTCAGGTATGCTAAATATTTCAAAGGAAGGAACTGTATATAAAAGCATTTACGAAGCATGTCATAACAGAATATTTTAAAACAGGAATCATATAAAAACTAAATTTGATATTCAAATGCTTCACATAACTTGAATTTAAAACATTATTCAAATCCGTGGAGTTAAATCTCCACTTCAAATGCGGGGTTACTCACCTTATGCGTTTAGTCTGGTCCTACTGAGGTGCTTTGCCTTTCCCTTTCTCCTTCCATATCCTAGAATAATTTATGAAAATTTCATAAATTTCACATGGATTTAAATCAACTTGATCCTAATCTATCCTTAGACGATTTAAGTTTAATTCTAAATTCAACCTAACTTAGAATTGTATTACATTTTAGGTGCTTTCATGATAAATAAATATTACCTCCGAATCCATTCAATTAAGGTTTCAGTATTTTCTCGTTGCTCTTCTTCCTCTTTTAATTTCTCTTCAGCGAGTTTTCTTGCCACATTTTCCTTCATGAGTCGTCCCATTAGGACTATTGGGGTTTTATATATAAAAGGTCTGACCGAAACAATTTCAGTTGTTTTGGCAATTTCAGTTGTTGCCAGAACAAGTCTTCCATAAATTCCTATCGTTTCTTGTCCGTAGCCCTCTGAGTCTAATTCATAATCGTAAACTCCTGCTGCTTCTTATCCATAATAATTATCACCTAAGAAAAATTGACGAGCTAGAAATAAATTTTTATTTAATTTACACTCTTCTGGTAGCTTCAGTAACTTTTAGAGTCGCTTTCTTAACTTCACATATTTACGTGTCATATTTTTCCGTACTTCATTTCATAATACAGATCTCACCGTTGAGTCCGGAACATCGAAGAAAGTCAATTTAGACCTTCTCGACTTTTTATTTGGCTTTGGACATGTTAGGGGCAATTTGGTAATTTACACTTTAACGTGTCCTAATTTCTCGGAGTCCCGTCTCATGAAACGGACCCCGCCTTTGGGTTCAGAATGTTTGAAATGGTCAAAATACACTATTCGTTTATTTTATTTAGACTTCGTTTGGCTTGATTTTGAATTAGGGCATAATAGTCATTTTACTTTATTCATAAAATAATTAAGTTAATTATTTAATTATTAAATTATTTTTCAAGGGTATATGTGAAAGGAGTTTTCAAAATTTTGGGCCAGAACCGAATTCCGTAAAACTGTTGGGGTCAGAGTATAATTAAGAAAAGTTCCAGTTTTTCCCATTTAAATTTAAATTGCTAAACCAAAGGGTTCCTAAATTAAAACCCTAAACCGGTTCTTTAAGTCACTGGACCGACCGGTCTAGTTTAATCCCACCGAACCATTCTAACCTAAATCAAAACGGCGTTGTGTTAATAATGCGGTGGCTATCCTCGTTTCTTTACACGTGTCCCGAGTTAACCCGTTTGACTCGATTTAAATAGCGAGTCAACTTGTCGTCTTCCTTACTAATTTCCCCACTGTTGCCCTAATTTTTGGGTTTCTTTTCTTCCATTTTCATGCACTTTTAACCATTGATTTTCTCTGTTTTTGGGTGTTCCATGTTCTTAGAGGGTTGGCCAATCTTTTGGGATTCATTTGACACATTAAAACTAACCCAATCGTTCGGTCTAACCCTGAATATCCGAACCTGCAACTTGACAATAAACCCTTATTTCATGATCATTTCTAATGGGGTTTGGCTTAACGTGACCCCGATGACATGGTTCAATCTCTAATCTCAAAAGTAGGTTTAAAGGTCTAAAAACAACGGTTGAGTTTATGGTCGAAACCTGCAACTCATGTTTTCGAGTTCATGTTTTGGGTTTTAGGGTCGCGGTCTATCATTTTTAAGACACTGGGGTGGTCTATTTTAGGTTCCTATTGGCCAAAATTGGATTAACAAAGGTCGGTTTAGACCTGTTTCAAGAGTTCCAAATTTTTCTTTTCACTTGTAACTCAAATTTTCTCAGTCGATTCTTCATGACTTTCAATCATTTTTCTTGCAAATTAAAGCTTATACTATGTAGGTTAAGATTTTATAGTTGCATGCTTTAAATTAAGAACACAATTGAATATAAATTAACCAAAATTTACCTGTTTAGTTGGCTATTCCTTAGAATTCCCTTATTCAGTTCCTACTCCACTGTCCCAGTTCTCTCTCTCTTTTACTCCATCTCTCTACGTTCTTTTATTTCCCTTTCAAACCGACTTTGAGGTCAGTGATAATGCCACTTGTTGGCTGAAATATTGCATGGAGAACACCTCATGATCTCCATTTCTCACACCTCACATGGCTGCCATTCCTTCTTAATTGTTTATCATCATTATTCTATATTATAGGTAACAGCTACACGCCGCCACTATCGTTTCCTCTCTTAATGCAATTCCTTTAATTCCATTTTTTTTTATTTTATTTCCTTTTTGCCTTTCATTAGTTTAGTTATATATACATATATATCAACATATATATATATAGTAGCCGTACACATGTGTATCTATATATATATATATACTTTTTGCTTAATTTATTTATGAAATGTTCATGCCTAAATTTTATACTCATATGAAGGATCGGCGGTTGACGTAAAAACATGCAATTTCAATGACATCACCAAAAATAGGTTGGTGACTGCAATGAAAGTGATGTATAGTTGTTCTGGGTTCTCGGGACTTTTATTGGAAGTTCACACATTGGGGTTCGAAACTGACCTCGCTACTTAAGGTTTTGGTTACTAATAAATATTACAAGATTTAACGATTCTTAGTCGGTCGGGGTGTTACAAAAGCTGCATGAAATATATATCTGGTTCTCAAAACACAAACTGTAAAATTTCTTAACTACTGTACATCCCCAAGACATGGATGACATGGGAGAACTATAAGATTGTACTACATATTACACTTGCAACTTCAAAAAGAAATGTCCATCTCTATGCTAGCGGGCTCTATCATCTACTTTCAATATCTATGCCTGAAAATGAATGTAGTATCTGTATAAGCTATGAAAACTCAGTAAGTATTCCTTTGTTTTACCATGTTGATATACCATAAAAAGACAGGCCAATCAACACTTGACACGTATGACCACAGTCCGATTTATGTTCAGCTAGCATGATTCTCGCTCAGCCAATGACATCCAGATCATCACATAAGGTCGGAAGTGACCAAACAAATATATCCAGAACTGATCACAGGGTCCAGACCAGAGCTTCAGATCTCGTCACCGCCTTAGCGGATTCCGAGCAAAGAATAGGGAAACAGTCTCCAATACGGAAACTACCATTTATGATTATCTCCGCCTTAGCGGATTCCGGGCAGAGGATAAGGAAGCAGTCTCCAATACGGAAACTACCATTTATGATTATCTCCATCTACGACTCAATGCCCACAAGGTAACTGCAATCTCCGATGATCATATCCCTATATTCATGGCGTCGAATCCTAATCAACTTAGGAAAGCTTCGGCCTATATATTAAACCCTAGAGGTACGCTATCAAATTCATGCTCATTCTTTGACTTTCAATACAGTCTTTCAATTCCCTTACTCACTTAAGCATCGGAGCGGCTACCGCCGGAGCCAATCCGGTGGTCCTCTGATCATCTTTCTGAGTGTTCTACAGGTCACGGAGCCCTCACGTGTTGCGAGTCAAAAAGTGCAGCATCAGTTTGGCGCCGTCTGTGGGAAACGACTAATCTCTACGTGCTTTATTCGTAAACTCATCTTTTTCCCCACCGGAAAACCATGGCACCAAATCTCCGACCCCGACAGAATACTCAGAGTTCACAAAACGCTCAGCGTCAGCCGTCTGCTCCACGCACAAGAGGACCAGCGGCCAACCCTATGCGACAAGAGATCGAAGCAATAAAACGACACAATGAACTGGTGCAGGAGCAGTTGCTAGCCATTACTAGAACGCTGGCAACGCTCACGCAGAACCAAGCGGCGGCTTCTCCTAGCCCGCCAGTCAACTTCATTGCAGGAACACAACCCCCGGTTGCCACGGGGAATGAAGAACTTCGTGGGCAGGCCCCCGCTAACCAGCCTGGGCACCCCTCAGGCGTTGCTCACGCTGGCCGAGATCCACAGCCATCAACAGTCCCTGGCTGGGGATCATCCGCTTTTGTCCCCGACGTACATTACCGGAGCACTACCCGAGCCCCAACTCCTAAGGTTTCGGGAGCACCCCCGGCACCACAGGAACCTTATCATGCAGCGCCAGCCCCACCGGTTCGGGTTCCTCCTCCATCCGAAGGGCGCACTCCACCCTATTACCCTGAAGCCGAGGCTGTCAGGCAGGGTTCACAAGATGTCAGACTCAGAGACCCGCGAAGGGAAGAGGAGATTGCCGAGTCTATGGACCAGACAATCGGCTTAAGAGGACCTCAGAACCCTCCAGAGCAGGACGAACTGGCCAGGCTGCTCGGAAGACTAGCCACTCCGTTTGCCCACGCCATCATGTCTGAAGAGAGGCCTAGAAAGTTCGTGGTGCCCAAATTCACTCTCTACGACGGATCTGGAGATCCAGGAGATCACCTATCTCATTACCAGCATACGATGGCCCTTCACGGAGCCTCAGATGCTTTCATGTGCCGAACGTTCATCACCAGCTTGAAGGGAACGGCTCTGAAGTGGTTCCACAACCTCCCTCCGAACTCCGTTGCCAGCTTTTACGAGCTCGGTAGACAGTTCTTGGATAGGTTTATGACCAGCAGGAGGCTCAGAAGGGGACCAGAATTCCTGCTGAACGTTAGGCAGACTAGGGAGGAATCCCTCCGGGCCTACATTGCCCGCTTCAACACCGAGCTCATTGAGATCACGGATTGCAGCCCGAAATTCCTTGTTGCGGCCCTTACTGCCGGGCTTGCCCAAGGTGGCTTCAGAGACTCCTTGACAAAAAGCCCCCCGGCTGATATGGCAGCATTGATGGATCGGGCCAAAAAATACATCAACCTGGAATAAGCCAACCGCTCAGCCCAGAAGGGCAAGGATCAGACCCAAAGGGATAATCCGAAGTGGGAGGACCATAAGAAGGAGGATCACAGAAGAGACTCCAACAAAAAGAGGGTCAGAAGCCCAGATAAGAAAACAGCTCCCAGAGCTGTGTACAACTCCGCACCAAGAGAGTTCACCAACTTCACGCCTTTGAACACCACTCCGAACCAGGTACTCCGGCAGATCCGAGATCGGGAGAACCTGAGGTGGCCAGAGCCGATCAAAGGAGATCCCAGCCTGCGGGACCAAAGTAAGTATTGCAATTTCCATAAAGATCATGGGCATACTACTAACACTTGCAGGACCCTCCGATATGAGATAGAACAGCTCATAAAGAAGGGACGTCTTCGGGAGTTCGTCAAACAAGACGGAAGGCAGAACCCCCAAGAAGACAAGCCTCAGCAGCGGCCAGATCAGAGGCCCGAACAGAGGCAAGAGCAGCGGGAAGGACGAAACGAGCCTCAGAGGCAGAACAACCATGTTATCTACGTCCTCCATGCTGACTCCCCTGTTACAGGAATGTCCAACAGGGCAAGAAAAAGATATGCTCGGGAGGCCAGAACCGCCCCAAACATCTTGCAGGTCTCTAACGTCGAAAAGAGGCTCAAGCCAGGGCCAGAGATCCAGTTCTCCGAGCAAGATCTAGCAGGGGTACACTGCCCTCACAGTGATGCCCTTGTTATCACCCTCAGAATCGCCAACTTCGAAACTAGAAGAGTCCTAGTCGACACTGGCAGCTCAGTCAACATTCTATTTTATGAACCGCTGAAGCGGATGGGCATAGACCAGGACAGCGTCAAACCCACCACTGCCGTAATGGCAGCTTTTGATGGCAGCCTCAGCACCCCCCTGGGGAGAGTTGACCTTCCTACCACTATTGGGGAAGGTGAAGGGCAGAAGACCACCATCTCAGAGTACATGGTGTTGAACATGAAGTCTCCATACAACGTCATCATTGGGAGACCCTGGTTACACCAGATAGGGGCGGTCACTTCGACCTTTCATAAGTGTCTGAAGTACGTCCACAATCAAAGCGTGCACTCGGTCCGAGGATGTCAGCCAACCTCACGAGAATGTCACGCTATTTCCCTCAAGGAGACAGCCCCAAAATAGCAATTACAGTACACTCGGGACTGTGCAGATCCGGTTTTCACTCACACTCCCGAGGTGGAAGATTGCCCATCCGGCGTTGAAGAGCCCCTGAGCCCAAGGGGGCGTGATAGTCGAGCCAAGCCTGTTGGCGAGCCCATCAAGATACTGGTCAGTTCAGGAGCAGAGGGGCGTTATTTGTACATCGGCCCAGACCTTACGCCCGCCGAGCAGGAAAAGATAGTCAGGTTTCTGAAGAACAACCTCTCTATCTTTGCTTGGGAGACTAGGGACATGGAGGGAATAGATCCTAATCTGATAACTCACAAACTAATGGTAGATCCAGACCACCCCCCGGTCAGACAGAAGAGAAGACCGATCGCTCCCGAACGGCATCGAGTTATAAACGAAGAAGTCCAGAGGCTGCTGGACGCCAGGATGATACGGGAAGTTTTTTATCCCGAGTGGTTAGCCAACACTGTGCTCGTCAAGAAGAAGAACGGCAAGTGGAGAGTCTGTGTTGACTATACAGACCTTAACAAAGCATGTCCCAAGGACAGCTTCC
Source organism: Nyssa sinensis (assembly GCA_008638375.1). Taxonomy (NCBI): domain Eukaryota; kingdom Viridiplantae; phylum Streptophyta; class Magnoliopsida; order Cornales; family Nyssaceae; genus Nyssa; species Nyssa sinensis. The sequence goes on from CM018052.1 coordinate 3,657,261, forward strand.
CACTACCAAGAATAGATCAACTGGTTGACGCCACTGCAGGGCATGAGCTTATGAGTTTCATGGACGCCTACTCTGGATACAACCAGATCCAGATGTACCCTCCAGATCAGGAAAAGACCGCCTTCATAACCGAAAGAGGACTCTATTGCTACAGAGTGATGCCTTTCGGTTTAAAGAATGCCGGAGCCACTTACCAACGGTTGGTGAACAAGATGTTCAGCCCACTGCTTGGCAGCACCATGGAGGTATACATCGACGACATGCTGGTAAAGAGCCTCCAGAAAGACAGCCACCTCCAGCATTTAGCCCAGACCTTTGATATCCTCAGACAGCACAAGATGAAGCTCAACCCCTCGAAATGTACCTTCGGAGTTACGAAGGGAAAATTCTTGGGGTACATCGTCTCTCAAAGAGGTATCGAAGCAGATCCCACTCAGATCCAAGCCCTGATTGGACTGAAGTCGCCAAAGACCAAAAAGGAGATTCAGGCACTGAACGGCGGAGTCGCCGCATTGAGCAGATTTATATCCAAGTCCACCGATCGCTGCCTACCTTTCTTCAAAGCTCTAAAGGGCGGCAAGGCTTTGCGATGGACAGAAGAATGCGAGCATTCCTTCCAAGAACTAAAGGAGTACTTAGCCTCTCCAGAGCTCCTGTCAAAACCTGTACAAGGAGAAAAGCTGCTCCTGTACCTAGCAGTCTCTGAGAACGCGGTCAGTTCCACACTAATCAGACAGGACAAAGGAGTACAGAGGCCTATATTCTACGTCAGTAGGGCACTACTCGACACGGAAAAAAGATACCCAGAAGTAGAGAAGCTGGCCTATGCCTTGGTCGTATCAGCCCGAAAGCTTCGACCTTACTTCCAGGCCCATCCAATTGAGATTCCAACTGCTTATCCTCTAAAGTCAATACTGAGGAAACCCGAGGTATCGGGAAGATTGGTCAAGTGGTCTGTGGAGCTAGGGGAGTTTGACATAGCATATGTACCCCGAAACTCCATCAAAGGGCAGGCCTTAGCCGACTTTGTAGCCGAGTTCACCCCGGCACTGCAGAACGAAGCACAAATCGCCAAAACTACAGGAACCTGGCTGCTGTATATTGATGGATCGTCAACCGATCAAGGATCAGGGGTAGGACTGGTACTACAGTCCCCTGATGGACTTACATCGGAAAAAGCAGTCAGCCTGGGATTTAAAGCTTCTAATAATGAAGCTGAATATGAGGCCCTAATCTTAGGGATGAAGCTTGCCCTGGAATGCGAGGCTCAGAACCTCGATGTCTTCTCCGACTCCCAACTGGTAGTAAGCCAAGTTTTGGGAGAGTTTGCCATTAAGGATGACAGGATGCTTCGGTACTCCGAACTGGTGAACCATTTAAAGCATTCTTTCCAGACTTTCACTATCCAGAAGATTGAGAGAAATCAGAACTGCAGAGCAGATGCTCTGGCTAACATGGCCTCCCGCCTCAAGTCTGAAACAGACTCCACCGTTAAAATCTCTTTTCAGCCAGGATCCAGCATTGAGGGAGCATCAGTTGCTCAAGTTGATGAACAGTCCCAGAGCTGGATGACCCCAATCCTCCAGTATCTAAGATCCGGGCTCCTCCCAGAGGATAAAAACAAAGCCAGGAGAATCCGAATCAGAGCGGCTCGGTACCTGATCTTGAACAACAAACTTTACAGGAGATCATATTCTCAACCTCTGTTAAAATGTTTGGCTCCAGACGAGTCACAATATGTTTTGGCTGAAATTCACGAGGGAATTTGCGGGAATCACAATGGGGGCAGAACTATAGCCCATCGAGCTCTATCACAGGGCTACTACTGGCCCGGCATGCTGAAACAGGCTAAAGAATATGTTCGGAAGTGTGACAAATGTCAGAGATTCGCCTCGTACCAACACCAGCCTCAGCACGAGCTCATCCCGATTCCTAGCCCCTGGCCCTTTGCTCAATGGGGAATGGACATTGTGGGCCCGTTACCACGAGCACCTCCAAACAGGAAGTACCTCCTGGTGGCTATCGACTACTTCTCTAAATGGGCCGAAGCCGAACCTTTAACGCATATTACAGAAAAGGAAGTCGAAAGCTTCACCTGGAAGAATATTGTCTGCAGGTTCGGCATACCACGTGTAATTATCTCGGATAATGGGACACAATTTACTGGTAAAGGCTTCAAGGCATTCTGCGAAAATCTCAACATCAGGCAGCACTTTGCCTCTCCAGGCCATCCACAAGCAAATGGGCAGGCATAGGTCACCAACCGAACAATCCTTGATGGGTTAAAGAAAAGGTTGGAACAAGCCAAAGGGAAGTGGGCAGAAGAGCTCCCAGGAGTCCTTTGGGCCTACCGTACAACCAGAAGAACTCCCACCTCTGAAACACCCTTCTCATTAGCCTATGGGACAGAAGCAGTAATTCCGGTTGAAATCGGTATGCCAACTCTGAGGACTGAGGCCTTTGAGCAAGAATCCAATGATCAGCAGCTGATGGAGAACTTGGATTTGCTCGAGGAGAGAAGGGATCAAGCCAGCATCAGGATGGAAGCCTACCAACAAAGAATGGTCAATAAATCCAGGATAGGACTCAAGACAGTCAGCTTTCAAGTTGGAGACTTCGTCTTAAGAAGAGTCTTTCAAAACACCAAGGATCCCACCATGGGAAAATTGTCACCAAATTGGGAGGGCCCCTACAAAGTGACGAAGGTCGTTCGACCTACCACTTACTGGCTTGAAGACACGACTGGGAAACCTGTTCCTAGGCCATGGAACGTAGAACACTTGCGGAAGTATTATCAATAAAAATTTTTTTTTTTTTTACTTCCTTAAAACTATTCATCTATTAATGCACGGGCCTCCAGAGCCTGGTCCATCTATTAATGCACAGGCCTCCAGAGCCTGGTCCATCTATTAATGCACAAGTCTTATGACTTGGTCCATCTATTAATGCACGGGCCTCCAGAGCCTGGTCCATCTATTAATGCACAGGCCTCCAGAGCCTGGTCCATCTATTAATGCACAAGTCTTATGACTTGGTCCATCTATTAATGCACAGGCCTCCAGAGCCTGGTCCATCTATTAATGCACAAGTCTTATGACTTGGTCCATCTATTAATGCACAGGCCTCCAGAGCCTAGTCCATCTATTAATGCACAAGTCTTATGACTTGGTCCATCTATTAATGCACAGGCCTCCAGAGCCTGGTCCATCTATTAATGCACAAGTCTTATGACTTGGTCCATCTATTAATGCACAGGCCTCCAGAGCCTGGTCCATCTATTAATGCACAAGTCTTATGACTTGGTCCATCTATTAATGCACGGGCCTCCAGAGCCTGGTCCATCTATTAATGCACAGGCCTCCAGAGCCTGGTCCATCTATTAATGCACAAGTCTTATGACTTGGTCCATCTATTAATGCACAGGCCTCCAGAGCCTGGTCCATCTATTAATGCACAGGCCTCCAGAGCCTGGTCCATCTATTAATGCACAAGTCTTATGACTTGGTCCATCTATTAATGCACAAGCCTCCAGAGCCTGGTCCATCTATTAATGCACAGGCCTCCAGAGCCTGGTCCATCTATTAATGCACAAGTCTTATGACTTGGTCCATCTATTAATACACAGGCCCTCAGAGCCTGGACCATCCCCAACTAGCGGGTTCTGTAATCCAGTCTATCCAAAGGCAGAAATTCCGAGCACCTGTCAACTAAAGTTTACTAGAACGGAATACCTCGGATCTGACACTTACATTATTTGACTTATCTGTCAAATAAATCAGCACCATGGTTTCAACCAAAGGTGAAGTGCTTCGATTCTGGCATTTTTCTAAGTTTTTGATTTATTTTCAGAACAATCGGCAACACATTAGAAGATGCTTAAGTTTCAAAAGAGCACATTCACAGAAAGTATCAGCTCAGAGAAGAAAAAATTCAACTTTATTAATAACTCAAAAAGATTTACATCAGTACCAAGAAGCTATTACAGAAGCTACTACAGAAGCTATTACAAAAGCTATTACAGAAGCTACTACAGAAGCTATTACAGAAGCTATTACAGAAGCTACTACAGAAGCTATTACAGAAGCTATTACAGAAGCTACGCTTGGCAACATAATGGCTCTTCTCCTGGGATGATAAAGGGGCACAAGATCCAAAACCTTCAAAACCGCCTTCATCGGCTCCATTTGAAAGGAAGGAACCCTGAACCCCAATCTGCATCAAGTAGTGCCCAGGCCATTTCATCATCACTATCACTGGTCCCATGACCAACGGATGATGAGGGCTCTGAGCCTTAGGAGACTTTTCATTCTCCACCTTTGTAATCGGCATGACTCCTCAGAAGAGTAAAGCAAGGGTCTCTGCCAAGACACATGGGGGGGGAAGGTAGTCTACCTTCAATCTTCTTCTTCACACCGTCTGTTTCACCCCAGCCACTTAGTGCAAGGGTCTCTGACAGAGCGTGAGGAAGGGAAGGCAACTCACCTTCGTCTTCATCACCAACACCCAAGGCCTCGGTTGAATCAGGGAGGGGCCACCACCAATCGGAGAAATCTCGACCGGATGCCAGAGGAAACAAGAAGACTTGGGCCTCCTTCAATCCTTCCTTGGAGACTGAAAAAAGGGGGAGGTTAACTCTCGGCCACAGGCTCATTATTCCTAACTCAGGCAAGGAATCTTCCATCATCTCCGGACGAATGGGAGAAACTCCAGCAGCATATGAGGTTTCTCTCACGAACAAATCGGGGAGCAAAAGGGTTGAGCACAACCGTATGCCCCGTTTCCATATATATAGACCCTTGGAGTCCAAAAGCCACCCAACTGAACCGTCGCAACGGTGAAAAAGAGAGTGGCCTTGAAAACCCAAACGACGGTCGAATGACTAAGCGGTGCATTAAATAAGCCTCTTCAATATACCAAGAGACAGAGTACAGAATTCTCAAGACATAGACCGCAGTCCAGTACTTAAGCTCCCAAATCAATAAAGAGGGGAACAAAGTCTAAAGTAAATAGACCCCCATTCAGACCTACTGGTCTTAACTATTTCATAACAGGTCAAGACACGTAACAAAGACCAAGCAGATCGGATATATCCCAATCCCGAGTACTCAGCATACCGAGCATCATAATAACGAGCACAAGCTGCTCAGTTAACCTCACAGACTCTTAATTCAGAGCAGTCTATCTCAGAACTCTACAGGGATCCACTCCCGCTCTGTCAGGCTCTATCTATCTGGCTATATCTACTTTCTCGTCTTATTTTAATAAGGCAGATCTATATTCACTATTCCATGACAAGTATTGAAGATTAAGAAAGCAACTATTTGATCTAGCATGCAAAGGGTTCAGAGCAGCCACACTTGCAACAAAATTCACAAGAAGGAAAAATACAAGCAGAATCTGAAGAAAAGTCAATCTTATTGATCAATAGGGAAAATGTATTCACTACATCAAAAAAAAAAAAAAAAAGTCAAAAGCCTATAAAAAGCCTCAGGATTTCCCAGAGGGGCCTGCATCCTCTTCCAAATTAAGGGCACGAGCCCCAGCAGTCTTATCCGGATCAGGACGAGATGAGGTGGGTTCAGGAGGAACGATTGATGACACATCAAAGTCCGGGAACTGAAGTTGGAATCTAGTTCGGAAATTCTCAAAGCCGAGCAGGATCAGGTCATCACCCATCTGATCAACTTCCTCTTTTAATTCCATCTCAGCCTCAGCTTTGGCTTGACCAACTGCCTCCTGAACCCTCTGATCAATGGAACTACGGAGACCAACCAGCTCCGCCTCAAGCCTCTCAACCGTCTAAGCAAATATATCCCTCTCAGACTCTGCCACCTTAAGGCTGGTGGTAGCTCTTTCCAGACCCTCTTCAGCAGACTGAATTTTGGAACGGGCTGTTCCGAGCTCCAGTCTCATCTCGTTCACCTCCGTCCTTAGCTTCTCGGCCTCCTCAAGGCCCATGGGGGTCACCATCAGAGCAGCTAAACTATGCATGCTCTGTATAAAGCAAGACAGATAAATTAGAGCGAAACAAATGAGCAAACAAAAGGCCAGGGAAAGGCTTCAGAAGTTACCTTCATCTGGAGAGTCATCATCTCAGTCATCAATTTGGAGGGATCATCCCCTCTGTACCGATGTGGGCCCTGAGCCCATATTTGATCAAATGCCTTCTTGGCAATTTGATAATCCGGCTCAACAAATGGCTCAGAAGGAGCGGCAGGAGCTTTCCCCTTCCTAGACCTCTTGCTCGGACCAGGAGGAACAGCCGATACAGGAATGGCAGGCTCGGCTTCCTCAGCCTCGGCAGGGGAGGGCTCAGGGGAACCAGAGATCAATCTCCTCCTCTTCACTTCTAAAGGAGCATCAGGCTCAGCTGGGGAGGAAGACTCCCCCACCACTTGAGGCTTCGGCACTTCCCACCTCGAGGCTAGCCTCCTCTTAAACTCTGCGCTACGGGTGGCCATCACTTGGTCCGGAGTGACGATAACAGTATGAGCCCGGTTAGAAGTTGAAAGCAAAGCCCGGTACTGATCCTGCAGAGCCTTAGTAAACTTGGGCCTCTTCCGAGCACTCTTGACTGCACAAAGGAAATGAAAAATACCAAGTTTGTCAGTTCTGAGGATATAAGCAAAGCTAAAGCAAACCCAAGAGAATAAGTCTCACCCCTATGGCCCGTAACACAAGGAAACGACGAGGTCTCTCCGGCCTGGAAGTCCTTATGCTCCCATCCTCCTCCAACGAAGAAGTACCACTTCTTCCACGTCTTGTTGGAAGTAGGAACGGAAGACAGGGGTCGGAACCCCTTCTCGAAGGACATATAATAGAGGCCCTCTGCCTGCTTGAACTTCAGATCCATATTGCTACGGATCAAGTCCAGAGACACGTCCACTTTGTTCAGATGTCCCAGCACCATAAATCCTAGAAGATGCCGCCAGCTATTGAGATTCAGGTCGGCAGGGCAGAGCTTGAACCAGCAAAAGAATTGCCTGACTAAATCTGGCAATGGAAGCCTTAAGCCCATTTCAAACCAGGCAAGGAAAACGCAAATCTCCCCGGCTTTAACATCTTGGGGACGGTCCATGGGTCCTGGAACTCTGCAAGTCACATTTGGGGGAAATTCAAATTTCACCCTCCATTCATCCAAGAGGCTTTGAGTGACGGCACTCTCACCCTCTTCTCTATGAGAAGACCTACCAGAGGTCTCCCCGGCCCTGTCTCGGGGCTCTTCGAAAGCATCAACTATTCTAACCCCTGGACTAGGGGGAGGATCAACAGGCCTCTCCTCAATAATTTCAAGAGCAGGGTTACCTACATCTCCTACAACAGACGGACCAGCCATCTCAGAATGGTCTCCTACTCCCTCATTCACAATTCGAGATTCCGAAGGAACAGACATTATTCTCAAACTCAAGAAGAAAGAAGCAAGAGAGGGGGAAAAATCAGTCGAACCTGTTTTCACTTAGGGGATCTGTATTCTTCAAGGTCGCACGAACCAACAATGGCGGATGAAATCTTCTAGCACAGTAAAAATGTCGAGGGAAAGGTCATTTCAAAAATCTCATCCCGTATTTATAAACACGGTATCAGAAGGGACCCACCAAGCCCAAACGCCATGACGGTTCAGAACAATGATGCTCTCGAGAAAACCAACTGTTCGCCCAGTATAATTGTGACCTTGAAAAGACTTAATCGCCGACTACGCAATAAATGGCGCCCCAACAATTGTCTTGGAAGGCGAAAAAGCGAGACACATAACTCTCTTAGCCCTAGTTACTTACATCAAACTAGGACTTGGGGGGGGAGTAACTGATATACCATAAAAAGATAGGCCAATCAACACTTGACACGTATGACCACAGTCCGATTTATGTTCAGCTAGCATGATTCTCGCTCAGCCAATGACATCCAGATCATCACATAAGGTCGAAAGTGACCAAACAAATATATCCAGAACTGATCACAGGGTCCAGACCAGAGCTTCAGATCTTGTCACCGCCTTAGCGGATTCCGAGCAAAGAATAGGGAAACAGTCTCCAATACGGAAACTACCATTTATGATTATCTCTGCCTTAGCGGATTCCGGGCAGAGGATAAGGAAGCAGTCTCCAATACGGAAACTACCATTTATGATTATCTCCATCTACGACTCAATGCCCACAAGGTAACTGCAATCTCCGATGATCATATCCCTATATTCATGGCGTCGAATCTTAATCAACTTAGGAAAGCTTCGGCCTATATATTAAACCCTAGAGGTACGCTATCAAATTCATGCTCATTCTTTGACTTTCAATACAGTCTTTCAATTCCCTTACTCACTTAAGCATCGGAGCGGCTACCGCCGGAGCCAATCCGGTGGTCCTCTGATCATCTTTCTGAGTGTTCTACAGGTCACGGAGCCCTCACGTGTTGCGAGTCAAAAAGTGCAGCATCACATGTGTACAAGTTAATATAGAAGGGCATAATCCAAAAAGAACTAGGATAAATGTAAATGTGCTAGCTTGTCAAGAAATATAAAACTCATCAAGGAATATCAAATGGTGGGAAACTCAAATGATAAAGCAATGAAATCTGCTCTACTAACAATATCATACTGCTATAGTTATGAGCTATCTCAAGTATAAATTGTATGCACTCAATAAAAGCTCTGTAATATCATGATCATTCATAATAGAATAATATGATCAAGCTACGATAATCAATAATGATAGTGATATCAACAAAAAAGAGATGTAACGAACTCTAGGCCCAGCATTCCCCTTGAGCTCTTATTCAGTTCCAAACCTAAATAAAACTAAGCTCTGTATACAATGTAACCCTACGTCTCATGCCTCACATTGCAACGTAACTGGTGTTCCCTAGACCCGAAGGTCATAATAAGCATCAGATAGAGTTGTGACTGAGAAAAAATCTGGCACTAATAATATATCAAGATTATGCTACGTTCCACGAAGAGTATAGTGGAATCATAACTGGTTTTTGGCAACATACATAACTATAGCTTTTCAAAGGCTATGGTTACGAGTCTGTCGCGATCATAACTAGCTGGTCCTCACGACCCTAGGTACAAGTGTACAAAAAGAAATCTATGCACAAGTGTACAAAATCTTGATCGAGATATATGGTAAACAATAACTACTTCACACAAGATAGAACAATATCAAATGTGGACTTAGTAACTTCTAGCATATATAGAATACAATAGGTAATATATAAAAAATTGTTGACATGGTTGGAAGTATCACATACAGAGATCAGATATTACTTACCTCTTTCTGTATCTGTCTAGAAGGTCAAACCGTCTTCCCTTTTCCTTTTGGCTTTCTTATGATTCATAAAGCGCATCTCAGTCTATAGTTATATGAACAATTCTATTCATTAAATTTTATGTCTCTTTACTATTAGTATCTCTTTTACTTAAATAGACTTTACTATTGAATCCAAAACATCGAACAAAGTCAGTTTAGACTGTCGCAGAATTCAATTCGGACATCTGTACTAAAAAGGGCAAAAAGGTTATTTTGCACTTTTACGGGTTCTTACCTCTCGAGACCTCTTTTCACAAATTGGACTCCACCGTTGAGTTCAAAATGCTCGAAATGATAAAAATTTACTATTCGTTTACTTTAATCGGAGTTCGTTTGACTCCTTTTTGACTTTAGGGAATTTTGGTAATTTTTTTTGTATAATAATTTAAACTAATTAATATTTTATTCCTTTGGGTCAAATTGTAATTACCATAATTCTAGGTCAAATTCTGATTTCTAGAAAGTCCTATTCCAATTTGGAATAGCCAAACAGTGGATAAGGAATTAAATCAAGGATAAGCTATCCCTATTCCAATTTCATTTAATTTCAATTTGTTATCTCTACATCCAAACACTCCTAATTTAAAATTTTTAAAACCTTTTAAAATTTTTCAAAGATGCACGTATTGGATCAATCCCATATTTGGTTGGGCGGGTTGACCCGACCCAAACCCGTGGCCCAAAGCTCCAACATGAACAGCCGTACAACACACACAACGTTCTGTCCAGCCGTACGCCGGTCGCCTTCCCCGGTGACGGCAGCCTTTTTTCGAGGATGTTTCAACACCTGATCAATGAGTTCCTCTCCTACTCCTCATGGGCTTTCCATATCTACCTTTGAAATTCAATTTCCATCACCGGAAAGCCTCAAAAAATGGAGTTGCAGCCAACTCTGGCGAGCTGCCAGTTTTCTGACGAACTAAATTTTTCCTATTTCGTGGCTTTTTAGCCATTGTTTTGAGCCCAAATTTTTCCTACAAGTTTCTGCTCCTATGGGCAATAATTCCCTATTCATAAAATAAGCTAAAATAATCTAAAATCCAATGACCCAAAAATTTTCCTTCAACCTTCAATTTGGTTATTCTCACTCATTTCTTCACCAAAGGGCTGCGGTTTCTTCTTAAATTTACCATTTTTCATGCTCTTTAAAATCGTAAAATCCAATCTATCATTCATGTTTGTTAAAAATTAAAGACAGAACCAAGTTTCTTACATGTTTTTCTCACGTTTTTGCTTGAAGTATCTACCTCTTTCACTTTTAAACTCTTCCTGTTTGGCTTCTGTTTCTCACTTTTTCTCTACCTTTCTAATTTTCTACCAAAAACCCACATGTATATATATATACACACTCAACCGCCACTTTTTCTCTCTACTCTCTCTCTCTCTTCTTTCCTTCTTTCCTCCTCCTTTCTTAGCCCCTTTTCTTGACTTTTCTTTTCTCTCTTTTTGGCTGCTTCTTTTCTTTCTATTTCCTTGCTTTAACTAGATTAGGATATTATATGTATATATTATATAATATGTATATATTTCACACACTAAACACACACCAACACACACACACACTGTTGTTGACACTATTTTATGTCTTCCCCACTTGCTTATTGCACACATGCACACTGATTTATATATTTATATATATATATATACACACTAATTCAGCTTTGTGTGTATATATATATATATAGATATATTTATAATACTAGTATATATATATATATTAATATACACATATCATACATATCTATTTATATATATATATATATACACACACACACATATATATATATATTATCTTGTATATATATGCATATTCTCATATTTATGAAAATATATTATGCATGTATATCGAGGCATGTACGGGTATATGTGCACGACTCTCCGTACTATCTGTTCCTCGTACGGGTAGTCTTGGGGTACTCGGGATTACTTGTAATTACTTACCGTATATTTGAATATCTTATATTACTCAATTTGTGAATCATACTATTCATTTCGAACTGCGTGCCTATTACTATACATAACTTACTATGATAGCTCGGGTCTCTTTTGGTATTATATTTATCGGCCTGGCCTGTTCACTCTTGGTTTTCCTAATCTCGTAATTTCCTGAGATCATAGCTTCCTCTATTTACGTTGATGTTCGTACGCATTTACTGTATGCTACTCATCGTGATAGTTCGGTATATTTTGGATTAACTATTCTAGGTCTAAGTTGGTCTCGGTTCACTTTTGGTGCTTCACCCATTGGCTTCGTCAAATCCCGGTATTATTATTTGACTCTTTACAACATAAATGGGATAATTCTATTTTATTTAGGTCGGGGTCTTACATTATAACCCCCTTTAAACTAAGTTTTGTCCACAAAACTCGAACACTCATAATCTAAAAAACTCTATTCCCGTTTTCATCAGTCTTTTGGATATACATTATTTCTACTTGAATCTTGTTTCATAATTACTACTTTTAGTCATATACTCTATTCTTTTTCATATTGTCTTATATTCCTATATGAATCCTAACACTGATCTTCGGTATATTATATCATGTATCATGTTCTGTTCTTTATCATACCTTACGTTTTTCTTAAATCATTATTGAACTAACTCCTTTCTTTAGAGAATTTCTTGTAACTATACTAGGAGTTCCTATATACTTCGTTATCTTTTCAGGCTCATATAATCACATGGTACATCTTGTCTGAGATTCTATCAAAATGTTTTAAGCTTTCTAAAATCCATACAGTTCATAATTCCTTACTATTCACGGACCTTTACTTTTTTCTATACTTGTAAGCATTTTTGTAGTATTTTGACAATTTTGTATATCCTTTCATTTCACGACTCTCTAATTGATTTACTACACTTTCAGTCTTTTACACTCATCTAGATCACATAAATCCCTAAAAGTTACTCGAGTTATTTATCACTTACTTTTCTTTAGCTTGATAGAGTATTATCCTTTATTCATGTCAAATCTACTACTTCGATTAATAAGGTTCATCAAATCTTTTCTAACACTTATTTATCATATATCAGCCTTTTTTCAAAATCATCGCATTTCATAATGTCCAAGTCTAACAGTCTCGCGTATTTAGAAAATGTCTTTTAAACTCTATTCATCTTTTACCTTATCAAGGTCTATCTATAACTTACTCCATACTTTTCATATTTCTAGTACGTCATCAATTCATTTAGAGTATCAATCTCTCTTGTAATTATCTATTAAGGTTCCTTCAGACCATTTCTCATACTTTAATTCATTGCTACATCCATTTTCTTTCAGAGTATAAGTGTCCTACTTAGATGTTACCTGTCACAAATACTGCCTTTCAAGGTGTTACTGCTCTGTCTAGATGTCACTATTAATTCCACTACCTTTCCAGGGTATTACCATTCCATTTAGATATTACTGTCAAGTTCACTGCTTTTCAAATCATCATATTTCTAACTCCATGTTACCTTTTATCCTTCAATGAACACTAACCTTTTTTTTCCTCGTTCTTTATGGAACGTAATTCAACTCTCAGTATTCTCACAATATAGAACAATCATCTAATTGTAAACATCAAGTCGATAGTCTATATATAGTAATTCAATTTTCAACAGTTCCCTCAATATATAACAATCATCAAATTGTAACTCAATAGATATCAAGTACATGCTTCCTGATATACCACAAAGAGACACACCAATCACGTTGAGACACGTGTGCCCACTGAGTTAACAAATCTCGGTCCTACAGAGCTGACAATTTCGATCATACAGAACAGCCACAAGCCTTCAGGGTATTCTCATATATGTCTATCATACAGAGCAGCCACAAGCCTTTAGGGCATTCTTATTTATATATCATTCAGAGCCGATAAACTCGGTTATACAATGCAGATGAAGCCTTCAAGACATTCTCATAAATACATCTTCCAGACCTTCCGTTCTGGACAATATTTATTCAACACTTCATATGGATCCAACCTTATGGTTTCCTTAACAATTGTCAAGCGGGGAATAAGAAAACGGTCTTCAATACGGAAACTACTATTTATTGTTATCTCCATCTACGACTCAAGGATCCAGAAGGTAATTGCAATCTCCGATGATCATATCCCTATATTCATGGCATCGAATCCTGATCAACTTAGGAAAGCCACGGCTTATATATTAAACCCTAGAGGTACGTTTTTACTTTCATGCTCATTCTTTGGCTTTCAATACAGTCTTTCAATTCTCTTACTTACTTAAACATCAGAGCGGCTACTGCCGGAGCCAATCCGGTGGTCTTCTGATCATCTCTCTGAGTGTTCTACAGGTCACGGAGCCCTCACGTGTTGCGAGTCAAAAAGTGCAGCATCAGTTTGGCGCTGTCTGTGGGAAACGACTAATCTCCAAGTGCTCTATTCATAAACTCATCTTTTTTCCCCACCGAAAAACTATGGCACCAAATCTCCGACCATAACAGAATGCTCAGAATGCGCAAAATGCTCAACGTCAGCCGCCTGCTCCTCGCACAAAGGGACCAGCGGCCAACCCTATGCGACAAGAAATCGAAGCAATAAAACGACACAATGAACTGGTGCAGGAGCAATTGCTGGCCATCACTAGAACGCTGGCAACGCTCACGCAGAACCAAGCGGCGACTTCTCCTAGCCCGCCGGTCAACTTCGTTGCGGGAACGCAACCACCTGTTGCTACAGAGAACGCCGATCCTCATGTGCAGGCTCCAACTAACCTGCCTAGGCACCCCTCAGGCGTAGTTCGCACTGGTCGAGATCCACAGCCATCAACAGTTCCTGGCTGGGGAACATCCGCTTTCGTTCCTGACATGCATTACCGAAGCACTACTCGAACCCCAACTCCTAGGGTTTCGGAATCACCGCCGGCACCGCAGAAACCTTATCATGCAGCACCAGTCCCTCCGGTTCGGATTCCTCCTCCGTCCGAAGGGCGTAATCAACCCTACTACCTTGAAGCCGAGGCTGTCAGACAGGGTTCACAAGATGTTAGAGTCAAAGACCCGCGGAGGGTAGAGGAAATTGCCGAGTCAATAGACCGGACAGTCACCATGAGAGGACCTCAGAACCCTCCAGAACAAGACGAACTGGCCAGGCTGCTCGGAAGACTGACCACTCCGTTCACTCACGCTATCATGTCAGAAGAGAGGCCCAGAAAGTTCATGGTACCCAAGTTCACTCTCTATGACGGATCTGGAGATCCAGGAGATCACCTTTCTCATTACCAGCATACGATGGCCCTTCACGGAGCTTCGGATGCTTTCATGTGCCGGACGTTCATCACCAGCTTAAAGGGAACTGCTCTGAAGTGGTTCCACAACCTCCCTCCGAACTCCGTTACCAGCTTCTACGAGCTCGGTAGGCAGTTCTTGGACAGGTTTATGACCAGCAGGAGGCTCAGAAGGGGGCCAGAATTCCTACTGAACGTAAAGCAGACCAGGGAGGAATCCCTCTGAACCTACATTGCACGCTTCAACACCGAACTCACTGAGATCACGGATTGTAGCCCGAAATTCCTTGTAACAGCCCTTACAGCTGGGCTCGCCCAAGGTGGGTTCAGAGATTCCTTGACAAAGAGCCCTCCAGTCGATATGGCGGCACTGATGGATCGGGCTAGAAAATATATCAACCTAGAAGAGGCCAACCGCTCAGCCCAGAAGGGCAAGGATCAGACCCAAAGGGATAATCCGAAACGGGAGGATCACAAGAAGGAGGATCACAGAAGAGACTCCAACAAAAAGAGGGCCAAAAGCCCAGAAAAGAGGACAACTCCTAGAGCTGTGTACAACTCCGCACCAAGGGAGTTCACCAACTTCACTCCCTTGAACACCACTCCGAACCAGGTACTCCGACAGATCAGAGATCGGGAGAACCTGAGGTGGCCGGAGCCAATCAAGGGAGATCCCAGCCTGTGGGACCAAAGCAAGTATTGTAATTTCCATAAAGATCATGGACATACAACTAACACTTGCAGGACCCTCCGATATGAGATAGAGCAGCTCATAAAGAAGGGACGTCTTCGGGAGTTCGTCAAGCAAGACGGAAGACAGAACCCCCAAGAGGACAAGCCTCAGCAGCGGCCAGATCAGAGGCCCGAACAGAGGCAGGAGCAGAGGGAAGGACGAAATGAGCCTCAGAGGCAGAACAATCACGTCATCTACGTCCTCCATGCTGACTCCCCTGTTACAGGAATGTCCAACAGAGCAAGAAAGAGATATGCTCAGGAGGCCAGAGCCGCCCCGAACGTCTTGCAGATCTCCAACGTCGAAAAGAGGCTCAAGCCAAGGCCGGAGATCCAGTTCATCGAGCAAGATCTAGCAGGGGTACACTGCCCTCACAGCGATGCCCTTGTTATTACCCTCAGAATCGCCAACTTCGAGACCAGAAGAGTCCTGGTCGACACTGGCAGCTCAGTCAACATTCTGTTCTATAAACTGCTTAAACAGATGGGCATAGACCAGGACAACGTCAAGCCCACCACTGCCGTGATGGCAGGTTTTGATGGCAACCTCAGCACCCCACTAGGGAGAGTCGACCTTCCTACCACTGTAGGAGAAGGTGAAGGGCAGAAGACCACCATCACGGAATACATGGTGCTGAACATGACGTCTCCATACAACGTCATCATCGGGAGACCCTGGTTACACTAGATAGGGGCAGTTACTTCAACCCTTCATCAGTGTCTGAAGTACGTCCACAACCAGAGCGTATACTCGGTCCGAGGTGGTCAGCCAACCTCCCGAGAGTGTCACGCTATTGCCCTCAAGGAGAAAGCTCTGAAATAGCAATTACAGTACACTCGGGACTGTGCAGATCCGGTTTTCACTTGCACTCCCGAGGTGGAAGATTGCCCATCCAGCGTTGAAGAACCCCTGAGCCCAAGGGGACGTGACAGCCGAGCCAAACCTGTTGGCGAGCCCATTAAAATACTGGTCAGTTCAGAAGCAGAGGGGCGTTACTTATACATCGGCCCAGATCTTACACACTCCGAGCAGGAGAAGATAGTCAGGTTTCTGAAAAACAACCTTTCTATCTTTGCTTGGGAGACCAGGGACATGGAGGGAATAGATCCTAATCTAATAACTCACAAACTGATGGTAGATCCGGATCACCCCCCAGTCAGACAAAAGAGAAGGCCGATTGCTCCTGATCGGCATCGGATTATAAACGAAGAAGTCCAGAGGCTGCTGGACGCCAGGATGATACGGGAAGTTTTCTATCCCGAGTGGCTAGCCAACACCGTGCTTGTTAAGAAGAAGAACGGCAAGTGGAGAGTCTGTGTTGACTATACAGACCTCAACATAGCGTGCCCCAAAGACAGCTTTCCACTGCCAAGAATAGACCAACTAGTTGACGCCACTGCAGGGCATGAACTTATGAGTTTCATGGATGCATACTCTGGATACAACCAGATCCAGATGTACCCTCCAGATCAGGAGAAGACTGCCTTCATAACCGAAAGAGGACTCTACTGCTACAAAGTGATGCCTTTCGGTTTGAAGAATGCTGGAGCTATTTATCAGCGGTTGGTAAACAAGATGTTCAGCCCACTGCTCGGCAGCATCATGGAGGTATACATCGACGACATGCTAGTAAAGAGCCTTCAGAAAGGCAGCCACCTCCAGCATCTGGCCCAGACCTTCGATATCCTCAGACAACACAAGATGAAACTCAACCCCTCGAACTGTACCTTTGGAGTTACGAAGGGAAAATTCTTGGGATACATCGTCTCTCAAAGAGGTATCGAAACAGATCCCACTCAGATCCAAGCCCTGATTGGACTGAAGTCACCAAAAACCAGAAAGGAGATTCAGGCACTGAACGGCAGAATTGTCGCACTGAGCAGATTTATATCCAAATCCACTGATCGCTGCCTACCTTTCTTCAAAGCTCTGAAGGGCAACAAGACTTTGCAGTGGACAGAAGAATGCGAAAAGTCCTTTCAAGAACTAAAGGAGTACCTAGCCTCTCCAGAGCTCCTGTCAAGACCAGTACAAGGAGAAAAGCTGCTCCTGTACCTTGCAGTCTCCGAGAACGCGGTCAGCTCCGCACTGATTAGACAGGACAGAGGAGTGCAGAGGCCTATATTCTACGTCAGTAGGGCACTACTTGACACGGAGAAAAGATACCCAGAAATAGAGAAGCTGGCCTATGCCTTGGTTATATCAGCTCAGAAGCTTCGACCTTATTTCCAGGCCCATCCAATCGAGATCCCAACTGCCTATCCTCTGAAGTCAATACTGAGGAAACCTGAAGTATCGGGAAGATTGGTGAAGTGGTCTGTGGAGCTAGGGGAGTTCGACATAGCATATGTACCCCGGAACTCCATCAAAGGGCAGGCCTTAACTGACTTCGTAGCCGAGTTCACCCCGGCACTTCAAAACAAAGCACAAGTCACCGAGACTTTGGGAACCTGGCTGCTGTACATTGATGGATCGTCAACCGATCAAGGATCAGGGGTAGGCCTGGTGCTACAGTCCCCTGATGGGCTCACATCAGAAAAAGCAGTCAGCCTGGGATTCAGAGCTTCTAACAATGAAGCCGAATATGAAGCCCTATCTTAGGGATGAAACTTGCCTTGGAATGCGAGGCTCAGAACCTCGATGTCTTCTCTGACTCCCAACTGGTAGTAAGCCAGGTCTTGGGAGAATTTGCCATCAAAGATGACAGGATGCTTCGGTATTCCGAACTGGTGAGCCACTTGAAGAATTCCTTCCAAACGTTTACCATCCAGAAAATTGAGAGAAGCCAGAACTGCAGAGCAGATGCTCTGGCTAACATGGCCTCCCGCCTCAAATCTGAAGCAGACTCCACAGTTAAAATCTCTTTTCAGCCAGGATCCAGCATTGAGGAAGCACAAGTTGCTCAAATTGACGAACAGCCCCAGAACTGGATGACCCCGATCCTCCAGTATCTAAGGTCCGGTCTCTTTCCAGAGGACAAAAACAAAGCCAGGAGAATCCGAGTCAGAGCGGCTCAGTACCTGATCCTGAACAACAAGCTTTACAGAAGATCGTATTCTCAACCTCTGCTAAAATGCTTAGCCCCAGACGAATCACAGTATGTCTTGGCTGAAATACATGAGGGAATCTACGAGAATCATAATGGGGGCAGAACTATAGCCCACCGAGCTCTATCGCAGGGCTACTACTGGCCCGGCATGTTGAAATAGGCTAAAGAATATGTTCGGAAATGCGACAAATGCCAGAGATTTGCCCCGTACCAACATCAGCCTCAGCACGAGCTTATCCCGATTCCTAGTCCTTAGCCCTTTGCTCAATGGGGAATGGACATTGTGGGCCCGTTACCACGAGCACCTCCAAACAGGAAGTACCTCTTGGTGGCCATCGACTACTTCTCTAAATGGGCCGAAGCCGAGCCTTTAATGCATATTACAGAAAAGGAAGTCAAAAGCTTCACCTGGAAGAACATTGTCTGCAGGTTTGGCATACCACATGTAATTATCTCGGACAATGGGACACAATTCACTGGTAAAGGCTTCAAAGCATTTTGCGAAAATCTCAACATCAGGCAGCACTTTGCCTCTCCAGGCCATCCACAAGCAAATGGGCAAGCAGAGGTCACCAACCGAACAATCCTTGACGGGTTAAAGAAAAGGTTGGAACAGGCCAAGGGGAAGTGGGCAGAAGAACTCCCTGGAGTCCTTTGGGCCTACAGGACAACCAGGAGAACTCCCACCTCTAAAACTCCCTTCTCACTAGCCTATGGAACAGAAGCAGTAATTCCGGTTGAGATCGGAATGCCAACTCTGAGGACTGAGGCCTTCGAGCAAGAATCCAATGATCAGCAGTTGATGGAAAACTTGGATTTGCTCGAAGAGAGAAGGGATCAAGCCAGCATCAAGATGGAAGCTTATCAACAAAGAATGGTCAACAAATCCAAGGTAGGACTCAAGACAATCAACTTTCAAGTTGGAGACTTCGTCTTAAGAAGAGTCTTTCAAAACACCAAGGATCCCACCATGGGAAAGTTGTCACTAAACTAGGAAGGCCCCTACAAAGTAACAAATGTCATTCGACCTACCACCTACTGGCTTGAAGACATGACTGGGAAACCTGTTCCTAGGCCATGGAACGTGGAACACTTACGGAAGTATTATCAGTAGAGTTATTTCTTTTACTTCCATAAAATTGATCATCTGTTAATGCACAGGCCTCCAGAGCCTAGTCCATAATGTACGAGTTTTCACTCGGTCCATCTATTAATGCACAGGCCCCCAGAGCCTGGTCCATAATGTACGAGTTTTCACTCGGTCCATCTATTAATGCACAGGCCTCCAGAGCCTGGTCCATAATGTACGAGTTTTCACTCGGTCCATCTATTAATGCACAGGCCTCTAGAGCCTGGTCCATAATGTACAAGATTTCACTCGGTCCATCTATTAATGCACAAGTCTTATGACTTGGTCCACCTATTAATGTACAAGCCGCCAGAGCCTGGTCCATCTGTTAATGCACAGGCCTCCAGAGCCTGGTCCATAATGTACGAGTTTTCACTCGGTCCATCTATTAATGCACAAGTCTTATGACTTGGTCCATCTATTAATGTACAGGCCTCCAGAGCCTGGTCCATCTGTTAATGCACAAGTCTTATGACTTGGTCCATCTGTTAATGCATAGGCCTCCAGAGCCTGGTCCATAATGTACGAGTTTTTACTCGGTCCATTTATAAATGCACAAGTCTCAGTACTTGGTCCGTCTATAATGCACAAGCCTTCAGAGCCTGGTCCATGATATACAGATCTTAAATACTTGGTTCATTCTCTAGATATGCAGGCCTACAGAGCCTGGATTACTCTTATACACAGGCCTTCCGAGCATGGTCCGTCTTCAATCTACAGATTCTATGATTCAGGCCATCCACAGACAGAAGTTCCGGGCATCTACAAACTAAAGTTTCCTAGATCGGAACACCTCAGATCTGATACTTATATTATTTGGTTTATCTGTCAAACAAATAATAAGTACTATGGTTCCGACCAGGGGTAAAGTACTTCGATTCAGGCATTTTGCTAAGTTTCTTTGATTTATTCTTAGAACAATCAGGAATGCATGAGAAAGTGTTTAAGCTACAAAAGAGCACATTCACAGAAAACATCAGATCTGAGAAGAAGAAATCTAGTTTTATTGATAATTCATCAGTACAAAGACACCACGACAGAAGCTATTACAGAAGCTATTACAGAAGCTATGCTTGGCAACATAACGGCTCTTCTCCTAGGAGATAAAGGGGCACAGGAGCCAAACTTCCATTACCGTCGCTGACAGGCTCCATTTGAGAGGAAGGAGCCCTGAACCCTAGTCTGCATCAAGAAGTGCCCAGGCCATTTCATCATCACTATCACTGGTCTCATGACCAACGGACGATGAGGGCTCTGGGCCTCAGGAAACTTTTCATTCTCCACCTTTGTAATCGGCATAACGCCCTAGCCAATTGAAGCAAGGGTCCCTGCCAAGTCACAAAGGGGAGGAGGCGGCCCCCATTCATCTCCCTCAGAGCAGTTGTCACTGCCAAGTCACAAGAGGGAGGAGGCAACCCACCTTCAATCTTCTTCTTCACACCGTCTGTTTCACCCCAGCCACTTGGAGCGAGGGTCTCTGACAGGGCGTGAGGAAGAGGAGGCAACTCGCCTTCATCTTCATCACCAACGCTCCAGGCCTCGGTTGAATCAAGGAGGGGCCACCACCAATCGGAGAAATCTCTACCGGATGCCAGAGGAAACAAGAAGACTTGTGCCTCCTTCGAACCTTCCTTGGAGACTGAAAATAAGGGAAGTTTAACTCTCAGCCACAGTTTAATTATTCCTAACTCAGGCAAGGAATCATCCATCATCTCCAGACGAGTGGAAAAACTCCGGCAGCATATAAAGATCTCTCTTACAAACAATTCGGGGAGCAAAAGGGTTGAGCACAACCGTATGCCCTCATTTCCATATATATAGACACTGGAAGATCAAAGGCCACCCAGTTGAACCGTCACAACGGTTAAGCGAAGTGCTAGCTTCGAAATCCCAAACGACGGAGGTGCAATAAATGGAGTATTAAACCACCCTCTCGAGAGAAGCAAAAGGCAGGGCCATACACGTAATACACAGGCTTTTAATCTTTTCCACGTATATGACGTGACGGTTTCTCCATGTCATTAACACTTAAAGGGCCACGTATACAACAGAGGTCCATCAACTATGACGTTTCTTGATTTCTAACAGGTATGGAGGCAGAAGTTCTGATCAACCAAACTACAATCACAAGGTATCCACTTATTATTATGTCTCCGGATTCAGAACGGTCAGCTTTGAAATACTTCAAAAAAGAAGTTTCCAATTACTGACCTAAGGCAAGTGAAGAAGCTCGAAACACAGCTACCTACAGATGAAAATCTGATCTGGCATACACTAAACTCCAGAGCAGTGCCACTTGCAACGGTTACCACCATCAACTACAAATTAAAGCACTACAGAACAGTACAACTCAAGACATGCACAAATACTACAGAGCAATATGATTGAGAAGACAAGCATCAAGCAAAAGACTGTTCCATTAACGAATGTATATTTCAAGTACATTGGAAGTTGAAAATAGCAAAATATACATCCTAAGCCTGATCAGCAGGAACAGGATCAGCGACCGGAGAAGGATCAGCAGGAGCAGTATCAACCACCTCAGTCAGTACAACCTCTTCCGTGGGATCGGTAGGGAGGACATCAGCCACTTCACCCTGGATAATAACCTTCGAAGGTTCAGATCCAGGCGGCACAATAGAGGAGACATCTAGGTCAGGAAACTTGGCAAGAAGTCGAGAGCGGAAGTTATTGAACCCAAACATAATCAAGCGATGGGTCATTCCTTCCAGCTTCGACCTCATTTCCTCCTCATTATCCATCAATGCCTGCTCCACGGCTTCATCAAGCTGTCTACGGTGCTGATACCGCAAGCCGTTCACCTCCACCTGTAACCTCCTTGCCCGCTCAACAGCAAGGTTCTTCTCCGATTCCATCACGATCAAGGAGTTCTGACACTCCTTCAGTTTCTCTGCGGAGTGTTGTGCCTCCGACCGAGCAGTGCCAAGCTGAAGCCCCAGGTCGTCCAGATTGGCCCTAAGTTGGTCAAGCTCCTCCACAGATGGAGAAACCTCCACCAAAGCAGAAAGGATATGCAGGGTCTGCATAATACAAAGAAAACAATTCAACACCAGTATAAACGCTCAAAGGAAAGAAAAATAAGGGCCTGACGAGCTCACCTTAACCTGAAGAGTGGTTAAATCAGCAAAAAGCTTCTCCGACTTCTGGGGCCTGAGTTTAACTGAGCCTTTGGCCCAGAAGTCCCTCAGAATTTTCTTGGCCCCCTGATCAGCAACATCAGGAGCCACCAACGATGATGCCCCCTTACCCGCTCGACGAGATGGGACTGGAAGAACCACCGTAATAGGGACAGGAGCCTCTTCCTCCCTTTCAGCAGGCTCGGGAGAGGACAAAACTAGCCTCCGCTTCTTCAGAACGGGAGGAACCACTAGAGAGGAAGCCTCCCCCGCTGCCACGAACGGTGATGGCCCGGACTCCCACTGAGCCATCACATTATCAGCAATTTCCTCAACACTACCCCTGGCAGCCATTAATTTATCTGGGTTAACGAAGGAAGAATGGTCCCTAATGCTGGGCTTTAACAGCTTCTTATATTGCTTCTGAATCGAAAAAGAGAAGTCTGGTCTCTTCCACGCACTCTTGACTGCAAAACAAGCACAGAAATTGATCAGTTTAACAATTGGCAAACAAAACGGAGTCAACGCAGCCACGGAAAAGTTGAGCCTCACCCCTTGGCCCAGTGGTTCGAGGAAATGTGGAAGGTTGACCCTCGAAGTTCTTGAATTCCTATCCTCCTTTAATGAAAAAATACCACTTCTTCCAGGTCTTGTTGAAGGAGGGCACAGAAGTAAGGGGTCTGAACCCACTATCAAAAGACATATAAAAAAGACCCTCCGCCTTTTGAAATTTTAGATCCATATTGCTACGGATCAAGTCAAGGGACACCTCGACATTATTCATATGCCCTAACACAATGAAGCTCAACAGATGTCTCCAACTGTTAAGGTTCAAGTCTGCAGGGCAAAGGTCAAACCAACGAAAGAATTGTTTTATTATATCAGGAAAGGGGAGTGTAAGACCCATTTCAAACCAGGCCAGATAGGCACAGATTTGCCCCTCTCTAACATCGCCCGGGCGATCCTGAGAATCTAGGACCCTGAAAGTAACATTTTTGGGAAGTTTGAACTTCGCCCATAACTCCTTCAACATACTTTCAGTAATTACACTCTCACCCTCCTCTCTGTGACCAGATCGACCAGAAGTCTCACCAGCCCTATTCGGGGGCTCATCAAAAGCATCAACAATCCTAACCCCCGGACTAGAGGGAGGATCTACCAGCCTATTTTCGTTAACATTCACTAATTGCATTTGAGGATCGATCTCAGAAGGACTTCCCAAACCAGAATGTGATTCTAAGCCAGACATGGCGAACAAGAGAAAGAAATGAAACAAATGAGAAGGAGTGTAGAAGGGGACTAAAAGTCGAACCTGAGATCAGTAAAGGATTATGAACACCGGGTAACCTCCAAACTTCAAGATATGTCAAATGGCGGTTTGGTACTGTAGAAGTAAATGCAGAAGAAAGGTATGAAAGACCTTTCCCTCTCTTTATATACACATTCGAAATATGAGCCTTCCAAGACGAGCCGACACGACGGTTGAGAGTAATGATGAATTCTCAAGTATCGGCTACGCAATAAATGACGCGTTAAACCGACGTCTTGAGAAATGGGAAAGCAAAACGTATGACTCTTCACAAAACCCTCAACCCTAGTTAAAACCCTAGCTTTTAATAAGGGCTCGGGGGGGAGTAGCTGATATACCACAAAGAGACACACCAATCACGTTGAGACACGTGTGCCCACTGAGTTAACAAATCTCGGTCCTACAGAGCTGACAATTTCGATCATACAAAACAGCCACAAGCCTTCAGGGTATTCTCATATATGTCTATCATACAGAGCAGCCACAAGCCTTCAGGGCATTCTTATTTATATATCATTCAGAGCCGATAAACTCGGTCATACAGTGCAGATGAAGCCTTCAAGACATTCTCATAAATACATCTTCCAGACCTTCCGTTCTGGACAATATTTATTCAACACTTCATATGGATCCAACCTTATGGTTTCCTTAACAACTGTCAAGCGGGGAATAAGGAAACGGTCTTCAATACAAAAACTACTATTTATTGTTATCTCTATCTACGACTCAAGGATCCAGAAGGTAACTGCAATCTCCGATGATCATATCCCTATATTCATGGCATCGAATCCTAATCAACTTAGGAAAGCCATGGCTTATATATTAAACCCTAGAGGTACGCTTTTACTTTCATGCTCATTCTTTGGCTTTCAATACAGTCTTTCAATTCTCTTACTTACTTAAGCATCGGAGCGGCTACCGCCAGAGCCAATCCGGTGGTCCTCTGATCATCTCTCTGAGTGTTCTACAAGTAACGGAGCCCTCACGTGTTGCGAGTCAAAAAGTGCAGCATCACTTCCATAAGATAGAACAATTATCAAGGATTACTAATTGCAATATCACTATGATTTCTTCCAAGTTTTCTTAAGTATAACTACAATCTCCCATTTAAGCCTTATTTATCTGTCTATATCATTTATTGAAACTTTCTTTAGTACTTTCAGTGTCATAATCTTAAGCATTCTCATCTTTTACCTTAACGTATATTGCTATTCTTAAGGATCATTATTTAATTGCTCATCTTAGTTTTTCAAGAATCATCAACTTCTATCATAACACATAGTCTCTTTCCAAAAACTAGTCAACCTTTAGTATATTAACTTGTTTTCATCTTCTAGCAGTCACAATTCATTTAATTGGTTTTAAATCATCAATTTCTTTCTCAGATCAACTAATAACTGTACACTTATGATCTTTATCTCATATACTCCATGTATACCATTCATTGCTAATCATTTCTCCGATGTAATACATTCATTGATAATGACTCTTCCAAGCCTCGCTATTCAGTTTATCTCGTTCATTAAGTAATCATTCATATCTATAACAGTATGTAGTTCAATCTAAAGATTATAAATCTTATCATTTAAATTTGTTATTGCTCTTTGAAATTTATCACTCACTTTAATCATTTAACTCATCAATGTTGTTAAAATTCTATAAGTATTAAATCGACTAATAATCGTGTATCTATGTTACTCTACTTGTTTCATGCATAACATCTATCATCAATCATTCTCTTGGTGGAAATTAAACAGTTAACATATAACTTAGGAGTTCTGTTTCTATGTTCAACTAGCAGTTCAATTTCTAAATCAATCTAGTAGTGAACGCGAAAAGAAAATCAATACATATAGCTAGCATGCGGGTGTGCCATAACTAACTAGAAAAATACCTGCGACTACTGGTACAGTAGCCTGATCATCTCCCAAAACTACTCACTGTAAAAGATCAATGGTCAAAATTCATATAAGAGTCTATCTATCATGTCAGGATTTATTTACTGACTGACTATACTTAGACATTGATAATATTAATACTCTAGTATTTTCTCCCATGAACCACTTATGATCTAGCCTATTCTGATACCAAGTCTTTGATACCATCTGTGCCTAATCATTTAAACCTAATGCTCTGATACCAATCTATCACGACCCGAAACCCACCCTCTGCGGATTTCGAATCGCGAACCCCGGCCCGACCCTTTTGCCGAATCAGGTCTCATCTGAACTGAATTTTGCTACACAATCAGTGCTACTAACATGCAACTATTATAATATAAACAGTGAAAGGCTTTAAAATAAAAGCTGCATGTAATATATATCTGGTTTAGGTCTGGACTATTTTTCCTACAGGTTTACTATAGCTCACTTCAACTGAATTTCTCTATCCAGCAGCCAATTTTCTCTGTTTTCCAAAGTTTTGCAAGCTACTTTTTCCTCATTTTTAGCCTATTTCTTCAAGGTTTTTAACCCCCCCTTTTTGGTACTTTTTTCACATATATTTAGGGTGTTTTACACACCTAGTTAAATTTTTAATTTCACAAAATTTTAGCATGGTTTCCTTTATTTTCTAAGCCTTTTTCACCCAATGTTCCACAACACAACCCATCATTTCTCAACTAGTAACCTAAATACATCCTTCACTTTAACTAAGCATTTATACATTACTTAAAACACATAATCCACCATATATACACATATACTTTAAGTTTAAATATTACAAACCTCATGTTCATTACAATTTTACGGCCTTGCCTATTGTTTTCATACTATACAAGGTTTCTACAAATAAATACAAATGTCTTAGGGCTTATGTCCTCATTCATACAAAATATGCCCCAAGGGCCAAATATCCTTCATGGTACATGTCTGCTCCAAACTTCAAGACTTTCGTAAGTCTCAAGTACTAGGAGCCTCATCTGTAATATGATATCCCACAAGTGGTCAGCATAACCGCTGGTATGACACAAAGCTAATGCAAAGAACAAAGTTAAGGTGTGACATGTGCAAATGTACATTTATAATCTACATGCCTTTCAATTTATCAATGCATTGCAATGGAAATATGCGTGACCTACACATGCAATTCTCTATCACACCCATGTCTCGTTTCACAACCCTTCCCCATTGCACACGAGTACCAATCGTATGTCTCACTTCACAATCCGTCCCCGTTGGATCATGAGTACCATGGCCAATTTTGGGTTTTTCACCACAGGATCTACACCCTCATAATGCATAGCACCAAGTGCTCAATCCACATTATGTTCTCAAAGAATCACAAGATGCCAATATGCCTTGATTTTTTAATGCAATTTCAATGAGGCATTTTATCAAATACATGGTATACACTTAAATTATGCATCATCCATAAAGTAAATTCTAACTTTCAAACCATGCAACTTCTTCCACATGAACATATGCCATATACAATCAATTTAAACACAAGTTCATGTTACATGTTTACTATATTACCAATTCTCAAAGAACACATAATTACACAAAGCATTAATGCATTAAACAACCTTATCTTCCAAAACACAAGGTCTATTCATAAGAACATAAGCCACAATGTAATGAATCAAACATATCTTCAAGTTACATGTTCATCATTTTGACAAATTCTCCAAGAACTCAAAGAACACACAAGTATACAAATTACCAATTCTAGGTTTTTCAAAGAAACTACATCCTAAGTGAGTTTCTAACAACAAGTAAACATATAAATCACTCAATCAACATATAAAACACTCCTAAACTTAACCATATTATTTACTTAGCAAGATATCATACCTAAAAGGGTTTTTCTCAACCCTAGGGAGTTGTGTTCACTGTGACACCAAACCAATTAGTGAGAATGTAGTTCTTGACATGATGAACAACTTCCTAGAAGGAATTCTTGTGAGAATCCTAGCCTAGAGATGAGTTTTGGTGGCTTAAAACATGAAAAACCCTAGGTTCTTATTCACTTTTCTCTCCATCCATGACTTCTGCTTCTTTCAAACCAATTTATGAGATTTTTATCTCTAAGGGGCTATATTTATACTAAAGGGGCAAAGGGGTGAAAAGACCCTTTTGCCCTTAATGAGTCTGGGACCCCGTTACATTACAACCCTTCCTGAAATGCCTCAATTCGACATTTTTCTTTAGCCAAAGTTCCTAAAATTATTTTAAATGAAAAGTTTCTAAAAAATTTATTTCCAACTGTGGCCGAGTGCTGCGAGGTCCACCCGGGCCCCTTTGGGATGCCCTTTATGGTCTATTTTTGAAACTATCTCCGATTAGGCTCACATTTTCATAGGACGTGTATTTTATCATCCTAAGCATGTTTCTCTTTTATGGCATACTCAATTTATTCTCCTAAATATGACTTATGCCTAAATGATGCATGTATAACGTCCTATCGACAAACAGCCCTACCGGCAAAAACAAAAAAATTTTCCTGATTTTTTAGATCTTTACATTTCTACTGCAGGGTCATGGGGCATTGGAAAAGAAACTGTCTAGATTATCTAGCCAAGAAAAAGAAGGCAGGTATAATCGAATCACTTTTTATCGAAGTAAGCTATATAACAGGTACTTCAGATTCTTAGTGTGTAGACTCCGATGCAACTAATCACATCTGTAATTCATTGTAGGGGTTTCAGGAGATCAAGCAGCTAAGTAATGGAAAGATTATCTTGTAATTGGGAACATAAGCAAAATTTGTTGTGGTGTTAATAGGAGTAAGTTTAAGTTTTTCTTCAAATAAGACACTAGTACTTTATGATTGCTTATATGTGTTTGGCATTAAAAAGGAAATTATTATCAGTTTTAATTTTAATAAAACAAGGTTATTTAGTTTATTTTAATTCAAATGTTGTTATTAAACATAATTGTTCTTTTATGTGCTCTAGCATAACAGTTAATGGTCTTTATTTCATTACTCCTAAGATGTATGAGATGCATGGCACCGAAAAGAATGAACCATCATAAACTTTACCACTTAAAAGTAAAGTTTCTTCTACTAATTCAACTTATCTTTGGCACTTGAGGCTAGGTCACATTAATCTAGTTAGGATTAATAGAGTGATAAAGGAGGGTACTTTGTCTTCTTTGGTTGTTGAACCACTGCCAATTTCTATATCCTGTTTGGAGGGAAAGATGACCAGAAGACCTTTTTCTTCAAAGGGAAACAAGGCCAAAAAATTATTGGAGTTAATCCATATTGATGTGCGTGGACCCTTAAAGATTAGGGCTAGAGGCAGTTGTGAGTATTTCATCACTTTTACTAATGATTACTCTAGATATGATTATGTTTATCTGTTGCACCACAAGTCAGAAGCCTTTGAAAAGTTCAAAGAGTTTCGGGAAGAAGTGGAAAAGCAATTAGATAGGAGCATAAAATCACTTCAATCTAATCTAGGTGGGGAATATCTCTTCAGTGACATCAGTCAGCATTTGTTGGATAATGAGGTTTTATCCCAGTTGTCCGAACCTGGCATACCTCAACAAAATGGTGTAGCAAACAGGAGAAACAGGACACTTTTGGATATGGTAAAGTCAATGATGAGTTATTCTGATTTGCCTATATTCCTTTGGGGGTATGCGTGCAAGACAACGGTATATATTCTAAACTTAGTTCCAACTAAGTATGTTTCTAAGACTCTAGTAGAGCTTTACAGGACACTTTTGGATATGGTAAGGTCAATGATGAGTTATTCTGATTTGCCTATATTCCTTTGGGGGTATGCGTGGGAGACAATGGTATATATTCTAAACTTAGTTCCAACTAAGTCTGCTCCCAAGACTCCAGTAGAGCTTTACACTCAGCACAAGCCAAGTCTCAACCACTACCAGATTTGGGGTGTCTAACCTATATGCTGAAAGGAAAGACTAGCAAGTTGGAACCAAATCAGAATTGAGCTATTTCATTGGATATCCTAAAGGGACAAAAGGCTGGATCTTTTATAATCCCAATAAGTGAAAGGTATTTGTTAGCACGAATGCTGTCTTTCTGGAGAACGATGATATTATGGGTCAGAATCCTAAGAGTAAGATCACCTTAGAAGAAACATCAGATGCTTTTTCTATTCCTCAGGTAAATGATAATCGTGGACTAGATTCATCTATTGCAACATCTTCTATTGCACCGGAGCCATGTCATAGTGGGAAGACTGTCAGGCCACCTAAAAAGGACATGTTCTTAGAAGAGTTTGTCTTAGATCAACATATTTTAGATCCCAGTAGTTACGATGAGGCAATCTTTGATAAAGATTCAAGACTTTGGAAAAATACTACAAAAATTAAGATGGAATCTATGTATTCTAATCAGGTCTGGGAACTTGTGGAACCACAGGCCAATATTAAACCAATTGGCTGTAAGTGGATCTACAAGAGAAAGCGAGGATCTGATAAATCAGTTGACTTTTAAAGCTAGACCGGTGGCGAAAGGGTTTACTCAAAAAAAGGGTATCGATTATGAGGAACTTTTTCACCAGTTGCTATGCTTAAGTCTATTCGTATTCTCTTATCCATTGCAGCTCATTTTGATTATGAGATTTGGCAAATGGATGTCAAGACAGCATTCTTGAATGGCTATCTTGAGGAAGACATCTATATAATGCAACTAGATGGTTTCATAGCTAAGGGCCAAGAGCCTACGGTATGCAAGTTGTATAAGTCCATTTATGGACTTACGCAACCTTCCCGAAGTTGGAAAATCTGATTTGATAAGGCAATCAAGTCATTTGGCTTTGATTAAAACTAGGATGAACCTTATGTGTATACAAAGAGTGAAGGAAGCATGGTAGTGTTCCTAGTTTTGTATGTTGATAATATACTACTCATTGGGAATGATGTAGGGCTATTTTCTACGATAAAAGTTTGGCTAGCGAATCAGTTTGATATGAAGGACTTGGGAGAAGCTAGTTACATTCTCAACATTAAGCTTTTGCGAGATCAGAAGATTAGGATGTTAAACTTATCTCAATCTAGAAATATAAACAGAATTCTTGTCAAGTTTGCAATGCATAACTCCAAAAAAGGCTTATTGCCTTTTAGGCATAGAGTACCTCTGTCCAAGAATCAGTATCCTAAGACACTTGAGGAAGAGGAACGCATGAAGGCGGTTCATTATGCTTCAGTTGTAGGAAGCCTTATGTATGTTATGCTTTGCACTAGACTAGATAGTTGTTTTGCAATGGGCATGGTTAGCAGATATCAATCTAATCCAGGACCAAATCATTAGACTAACGTGAAACATATACTTAAGTACTTAAGAAGGACTAAAGATTATATGTTAAGATACGAGGGTGCTGATCTAGTTTTAGTTGGCCACACAGACTTTAACTTTATGTCAGATCAGGACTCTAGAAAGTCATACTCAGGATATATGTTTACTCTTGGTGGTAGAGCTATCAGTTGGAGAAGTGTCAAGCAATAGTGTATTGCTGACTCAACCACTGAAGTGGCATATGTAGCTGCCTCTAAAGCAGCTAAGGAAGCAATTTGACTCAAGAAGTTCCTTCCGAAACTAGGAGTGGTACCACAATCTCAGTTGCCTAGGGTCTTTTATTGTAACAATAGTAGAGATGTAGCTCAATCTAATGAGCCAAGAAACCACAAGAGCAGAAAACACATAGAGCGCAAGTATCACCTCATCAGAGAGATCGTTCATCATAGAGACATTATCGTCACCAAGGTAGCATCTGCAGACAATCTTGTAGATTCTTTCACTAAAGCTCTACCTTCTAAAAGTCTTGAGCTTCATGTCGATAGGATAGGTGTAAGATGTTATAAGGAATGGATGTGAGTGCAAGTGAGAGTTTGTTAGTATGTATGCCCTTATATCCAAGATATTTTATTATTATTTAATAGATTTGATTTATTATTTGAGTTTCATATTACCATATGTTTGGATGTTGCTTTATATCATGAGATGATTAGTCCTTGAATTATCATTAGGAGTGGTTCATGTGTATAAATGAGATTTATACACAGGAAATACGAACTGCTTATATAGACAGTATAGAATTGTTCGCGGCTATTGATAAGACTAGACATCTTATTTGTAAAGCTGTAATATAGTTAACCTTTATATGATAAGGTAGTTTATCTTTGTCACATCCCGCACCCCACCCCACACGGATGCCGAAGATGTGATGCCAGTTAACCGCCTTGCCAGTTTCCTTACAGACAATACGACCAACCAAAGGCAAACTTCTGAACTGTACGATGAATCGCATTCCAATTGTAGGGTCAGAGCAACGGAATTTAAAACTATTTTCATCTCAGGAATGCAACTCATCTATATACCACAGAGGTATGTACCACAAAGCAAGTCTAAAACTAGACATCTCATAATATACCACAGACAAGTCTATAATCATCATTTTAGAGTACCACTACCATGAGCTATGTCTCAACATATCTATTGCACATCAAACAAATCAATCACATCATATCACTCACTTGAATATTCTGAGTTAATCCACCAGAATCCAAGCCTCCACAAATCAATGTCATCAGATCCTTGTTTGGGATGCCTCTTAGCCTACTAGTATTAAATAAATGGAATGAGCTTAAATAAGCTCAATGAGTAACATAGGTTCCTGTCATAGGTTTCAAAACCAGTTCATATATACATGTATGCTCCAAATGTAGCTCAAATAGAACAATGCAACTCATGTAGAACAAATGCAGCTCAAACAAAGCAGATCAAAACAGACAAATCAGAATACAACCAAGATAGAACAGATCAGAATTGGATACTACTCGATCAAGGCATATCAACAAATGTGCTTGAACCTTCCCTAGTTGCCCATAAGTGGACGACTCGTGGGGCTTCTACCCTCTAGGGTCAGATCAGAGCGGAACAGAACAAAATTGAGCGGGATATAAACAGAACAGAATTCCAATCGTACAAACGAGCCTTCCCAGCTGTCCATAAACGGACTACTCGTGGGGCTTCTACCCTCTGGGTTGTGCTCTGGCATAAAACCGCTTAATCCTGTGGTGGGCCCAGAGTAAGACACAACATATCAAAACAGAATTGGACAGACTCCGAATGGCGTATAACAGAACCAAACAGACCCGAACAGAATCGGAATGGAACATATCAAAGGCAGGATCGAATCGAATCATGCCATGTGTAATGCATTACAAAGAGTATGCATAAAAGCATATGCATTAAAACAATACAGTGTATAAAACAGTTCAGCATATAAAGCAGTATACTATACAGAAAATATACACCAAGTCAGGAGTCTGAGTTACTCACTTGAATATACACTTATCTCTATTCATAGATATCCTCCAGATACGTCGTTAGTCATATCCATGCATATCTTGGACATTATCCTTCTGATGGCCATCATAATTGATTCAACATCCAAAAGAACATCCTGTTCCTCAAATGTGAACATATCCAACCCTTGTCTGGTTGCAGTTAACATTCCACTGGCACTGCAATCATCATTTAACCCTCCAACTGACTTGGTAGGACGGTTCTTCTTGTTTCTCCATTCCAAACCCCTACCACGTGAACTTTTAGTGGAATCTCTCTTTTTAGTGAAACGTGTCTAGTGACCCCAGGACGACTGTACATCACTTTCGTTGCAATCACCAACCTGTTTCTGTTGATCCCATTGAGACTGTACACTTTCACTCTGTAATACCCCAAAAATCCGACATGACCCAGACTACACTCCGACCTAATAAAAATGGGTTCTGTGACATTAAGAATTCAAAATAGGGTAGAATACAGTAAGTTATAAATGGGATTGATACGAAAAATTAATTATGTAGATAATATGAAAATAAAATAAATTATTAATGGAGACCCAAAAATTAGTAAAATACGTAATAATGACGCCAAGCCTCGACTTTATGCCAAATTGGTTGGCATTCCATAAATTAATATTTTGGAATGAAAATAGTAAATATGGTAATATTTACCCAAAAAGACACTTATACATGTGTGTACCATATATATGTATATAATACATTACGTACACTAACTATAAGAATACATATATATAATATATAGAAATTATATTTTATATAATTGTAATAAAATAATCAAAGACATTAGCTCTAAGAATATACATAAAATATATAGAAGTATATTTTATATATTAAAATAATAAAAGGAGAGTGGCAGATTCTAGAATAAACATATATATATATATGTATATAATAATGTACATGAAGTTGTTGGGCAGCTTGTAGAAACTGCTGGAAGGTGCATAAGATATATATATATATATATATATATATATATATATATTAAACGTGCAGAATGTAGCTGAAGCTTCTTGAGGAAGTCTTGGAAATAAAGAAAGAAAAGAAAAGAAAGCAAAGGAAAGAAAAGAAGAGTTGACCAACCTATGTGCATATAAAACATATATATATATATATATATTATAAAAATACAACAAGCAAAAAAACAAAAGGAGAAAGAAGCTTGAAGCTTCTAGAGCCGGAAAAGAGAGTTAGTGCAGTAGAAGCTGTTTGAACTCTCACGAGGCATATATATATATATATATATATATATATATATATGGCAACCCAGAAGCTTCCTTATGTGTGTGGGTGTTAAACGAATCAGGAAATAGGGAGAGGGAGAGAAAGTCGGTACAGAAGGGGGCAATACGCAGAAGCAGTGGAGAGGAATGTATATATATGTGCATATGTGTGTGACGATGAAGGGGGGAGCTCCGATCGTCGCACAGTGGATCCCCAACCTAAACAGAGCTTTTGCTTTGTGATTGTCCAGCGGTTGCCTCTCCTCTTTCAGCCTCAGACTGAGGCGTCATCGCGAGTTCGCGATAGTGTCGTCTCTCTCGGTCTGTAGAAAAATAGAGAGGGGTATGTATATATATGTGTGTGTGTTTGTGTATCGTTGGAGCAGAGGGGAAACTGAAACAGGGAGAGAGTGGTGATAGCGGCAGTAGAGGTGCAGCTGAGGGATGATAGGAAGTGAGGTGCTGTTTCTATGGTTGTTATTGTGATTTGTTTGAGATCGGAGTTGTTTTCAAGTTGTTTGGAAGGTACATTCAGGTACCATTGCCATTGAATCATCTTATTATGACCACTATAATGCTTGAAGGGGCTACTGGATCCGACTTATGCCGAAAGGATTTCTTGTGTGGCTGATAACAAGTGGAGTGAGGGCTGGGGGTTTTGAATTGCCTGCAGCAATCGGAGCTGCTGTTACAAGATTTGATGTGGTAGCAGTAGTGAATGGAAATGAGGAAGTCAGTCAGGTGAAGGAGCTTGCTGCGGTAGTTGTGGACTGGCCTTGAGAGACTACTTCGGCTGAACAGCCCTGCATTGGACTGCTGTAGCTGGCAATATTAAGGCAGCAAAGTTGTTAGTGAGCAAGAACCCAGACCTGCCTTAATTTTTTGTATGGGTGTGCGTGTAAAAGTATTGGTTGAACATGGGGAAAACTAGGACTCAGCAGAGGATTGGATGCTAGTGACATGGTCATCTTTCAAGGTCATGGTTCTGTTAATTCTTGTTGCTACATCAGCAGTATACTTTATTAGTGTTATTGCATTCTCTGCCACTATAAAGAATTTAACTCAGTTGGTGGTACTGTGAAGTTAAACCATGGACATTATGATATTGAAATAAATTGGGCTGGTTGGTTACAGTATGCAAAGGAATATGAGGCTTCAGGTTTCTGCTGTGTGAATGATATTGTGTTTGCAATCTTTGAACTACTCAAAGTTCATGATCGAGTTTTATAAGTAGACATTGATATCCATCATGGTGATGGTGTGAATGGATAATTGGGTTTGGTCCTCAAATGTTATGAATTTTTGGAATTTGTGCACCTTGAAGGTACAGGAAATTTGATACTGGAAGTTTCCGTGGTTGGGGTTCAAAATGGAGAAATAAGAGGAACTACCCTGCCAAGTCCACTGAAGGGTTAAATGATGATTATAGTGTCAGTGGAATGTTGACTGCAACCAGACAAAGGTTGGATATGTTCACATCTGAGGAACATGATTTTTTTTGGATGTTGAATCAATTATGATGGCCATCAGAAGGATAATGCCTAGAATATACAAGTAGGTGCCTGATACGTGGAGATAAGCTAAGGTGAGTAACTCAGACTCTTGACTTGGTGTATATTTTCTGTATACTGTACTGTTTTATATGCTGAACTGTTTTATACATTGTACTATTTTAAATGCATATGCTTTCATGCATACTCTTTGTACTGCATTACATGTGGCATGATTCTGTTCTATCTTGTCTTCTGATATGCTCCGTTCCGATTTTGTTTGGGTTTGTTTGGTTATGTTATACGCCATTCGGAGTCTCTCCGATTTTGATTTGATATGTTGATTCTACTCTGGGCCCACCACAGGATTGAGCGATTTTATGCCCGAGCACGACCTAGAGGGTAAAGGCCCTACGAGTGGTCCGCTTATGGGCAGCTGGGAAGGCTCGTCTGTATGATTGGCATTCTGTTCTATTTCTGTCCCGCTCAATTATGTTCTATTCTGTTCTGATCTGACCCTAGAGGGTAGAGGCCCCACGAATGGTCCACTTATGGGCAGCTGGGGAAGGTTCAGGCACATTTGTTGATATGCCTTGATCGAGTAGTATCCAGTCCTAATCTGTTCTGTTCTAATCTATCCTGTCTTGGCTATGTTCTGATTTGTCTGTTCTGATCTAATCTGTTTGAGGTGCATTTGTTCTACCTGAGCTGTATTTGAGCATGCATTTCATGTGGATGTCATGTATATGTGAACTAGTTTTTAAACCCATGGCAGGAGCCTATGTTACTCACTAAGCTTGTTTAAGCTCATTCCATTTATCTAACATTTTTCAGGATTATCTCTATTGGATTAGAAGGCACAAGGACATGACACTAGTAGACTGAGAGGCATTCCCAAGTGAGGATCTGATGGCAATAATATGAGGAGACTTGGGTTCTGATGGATTGACTTTGGCTATTCAGGTGAGTGTGATGATATAGTTAACTTTATTCATATGCAATAAATGTGTAGGGACATGGCTCATGGTAATGGTACTCTAGAGGGATTAGATATGCTCTGTGTTATATGTCGGGTTATAGATCTGCTCTGTGGCTAGAGTTATTAGCTGTCTGATTTGAGACTTGCTCTGTGGTACATACCTTTGTGGTATTTATAAATAAGTTGCATTGTTAAGATGAAAATGTTTTAATTTTCGTTGCTCTGATCCTATATTTAGAGTGCATTTCATCGTACAGTTTGGAAGTTTGCCTTTGGTTAGTCACATTGTCGGTAGGGAGACCGGCAAGGCGGCTAACTAGCATCACATCTTCGGCATTTGCGTAGGGTGGGGTGCGGGATGTGACACACTCCATCTGCTAACCTTTTGAGGTTTTGCAGTTAAGTGTCATAAGCTCCTAATCATGTGTCTTACTCCGGCCTTCAACTGAATAGCCATCTCTCATATTCCTGTAAATAATTCCCCTGCAATGTTTCCCCTAATATTATTCTTTCAGCAAAATAACCAAATAGCTCATCACAAAGTGGTCCTCCATAATGTATTAGCACAACCAGTAGAGCCCCCATTTACAATTTGACTTGGTAATTTTTAAACACATAAAATCTACAACAGCAGCAACTTCACAACATCCCACAAGTTCAGTTCTCTGCCAACCATTTCCTCATTGATCATTTGTCTGTATAATGCATCTGCAACAACAAAAGGATGGGAACTCAGTTCACCAAAAGCTGCCCCTTTATGTCGTGCCATCATGTGGATGGGGTAATTTTCTGAAGTATATATTTATGCATATATGCATGTGCCTCTTAATCAAAATAGGGGATTTCCATACTCCAGCTTGTTGATGTGCTCCGCTTCATGGGTTGCTGCCATCAACTTGTCACAAGCAGGGCCACCTTCATGAAATGTAATCGGAAAGGAACCTGTAACACCCCGACCTAATTAATTAATAATTAGTTTGCTAATTATTAATTAGAACCGACATAAAGAATGATTAAGGAAGTTAATCGGGAATCTCTTGATGGTCACGATAAACCAATAAAATAATTAAACATATCTGGAGAAGAGGGTGTAATACCTGGACCTAATTACTAATTAATTAGGTGAAATGATGTCATTTTAACACTGTGAAAACTCGAATTGGCGAACCATGATGGTCACAAATAAATAATAACTGACACGGGGCCTTTGGCGTCGAAGCTAACTGAAATACGAAACCCTCAGAAGAAACCGTTTCGTAAAAAGAACACTGGAAAAGAAAATATAGCGAAAATAGCTAAAACGGAATTCTGCGCCAGCCAAACAAGGCATAAGCCTAAATGAGGGGAAAATGCCCAAAAGTGAGGCCAAAGGGATTTGAACCCTTGACCAAGTGGAGTAAGATTAATGGTACCCAAAAAATTACCAAGTGGGCTGCCAATAACTTCATGCCTACAATTGCAACAAAATTGTATATAACTCTGAATTATCCTAGGCCACCTCCCAAGCTAGCCAATGGCCATACATGCAAACCCTTCATCATTACCTGAGTCAGCCTACATCAGACACATCACCCCACTTCAGCTCCTACATCAGCCCTACATGTATAATCATGTATGTGTATATGTATAGGTGTACACTCATATGTGTAAGCTTGACTTTTAAAACACCTCAAATGTGTGTTGTGGGTTCAGACCAAGACTGTGTGTGAGATCTGGAGTGTGTGGGTGTGTGCTTGGGTAGAGAGAGAGTGGGTTAAAGAGAAAAACATTGTGTGAGAGATCAAGTGTGCGTACAAGTGTGAGATTGTGTGTGCATGGTGTTTCCATTGGAGGTGCACAAAAGACGAAGGGACTGAGAGGTACACGGCTGGAACTGAGGCACAACCAAAGACCTCACAACGAGCCAAGCCACAAGAAGAGAGGAATTCACTGTTCAAGAGGTATAAACCTCAAACCGTTTGATTTCCTTGTTCGAATTTTGGTACTGTTTTGATGTTATTTAGACCATATAAATTGCATGCATGTGTTAGAAATGTTGAGGATAAGACAATAGGAGAAAACTAGGTTAAAATCGAACTGTTTTGGGCACCAAACCGAAAGTAGATATTTTGGGTTTTTGAAAAATTGACCCTAAGCTTGATTTAAAATACTTGGCATAAAGAACATAAAGAATGAGTTTCAATGCAAGCTGAATGGACAGAAATGGTCCAGAAATGAACGCGATAATGGTAGTTGCAGGTGCGGTTGACCAAAAGAGAATAATCCTTCAAATCATGGAGATTCTGGGTTTTAAGTATACCAAACTGATCCTAAGGGTCCCAGAAGGTCACTGTGGTCGAAAACAAGAGTTAAAACGACTCCAAAAAGCATGAAATGGAAACAACCGTGGTCGCCAGAATCTAGGTGACAGCCACTGTAACTGGTCGTTCGATGGCCAAGATGTAGTCCAAATGAAAATCCAAAAGTAGATCTAAAATTCTTACAAAATTTCCCTTCGAACCCTATTAAACTGAACGCAAAAGTCCACCGGAATTTCCCTACCGTCGCCGGAGAAGATGACTGTGGAAATGAAGCACAGTGAAACCTAATTGTTGGGGACGATGAACAATGTCGGGTCAAGATGGACCGGGTTTGGGTTGGATCCGGTCAGGACCCGACCCGTTTCATAAACGATTTAAGTAGAACGGCACCATTTTGAGTTAAAGGATTTAAAATTTAAAACTGAAATGGGCCTGTTTGGTTACAACTGTAAGAAATTGGAAATCAAGTTTGAGGATAACTGAAACACGGATAAGGGGCCAAATTGGGATAACAAGGTTATGTTATTCTAGTTTTTCTGAAGAACCTAAACCGGCTGGTTCACTGAGTTTGAGGACCGATCTAGGGTTACAAATTGTGAGCCCCTTGGTTCACTGATCAAAACTTAAATCAGAAAACTAGAATTTTACCTATTTATGTTTTGACCCCCAACAGTTTAAAGAATTCTGTTATGGCCCAGGATAGGGAAATTTATTTCAAATACACCCCTTGAAAAATAATTTATTTAATTATTTTATTAATAGGATAAAATGACTGTATTACCCTTGGACATTAAATAGGTCAAACGAAGCCCAAATAAAATAAATGAATAGTATATTTCTACTATTTCGGGCATTCTGAACTCAATGGTGGAGTCCAATTTGGAAAATTAAGTCCCGAAAAATACAAACATGCAAATGGTAAATGACTGTATTGCCCTCCATGATACCGAGGGCTAATTAAAAATAAAGTATAGTCCAATTTAACTATGTCGAACACTCTGGACCCAATGGTGAGGTCTATTTTATGAACTGAGGTCCTGAAAAGTTTAGCCATACAGCATGTGAAATTACCAAAATACCCCTAAGGCTAAACGAAGTCCAAATGAAGTCCAAATGGGACGAAATTGATACCGATAGAGGCCCAGATACTCGTGAAACTGTACACATGATTAAATGATGAATCAGGGTCAGAATCTCATGAAACGTAAAATGACCAAAATGCCCTTAAGCATGGCAAGTGCAAAGTTGTAACACCCTGACTTAAACTAGGGATCGTTAAGTCATGGATTTTAAATTGTAATCGACACCTTAAGTAACGAGGTCGGTTTCAACCCCGACACATGGACTTTTAGTAATAGTCCTGAAAACTCAGGACGACTATATATCACTTTCGTTGCAATCACCAACCTGTTTCGGTTAGTTCCACATTGATTGTAGAATTTCACGACAACCGCCGGCCATTGATACGAGTGTAAGATACGGGCACGCATTTCGAGGTTGTGAAAAATTATTACAAAAATTATTACATTTAAGAGAAAAATATTAATTAATTAATTTAATATAAGGAATTAATTGTTAGATATAATAAATAGAAAAATATTAAAACACATACACATACACACATTAAAGGTGTGTTGTGTGTAGGTGACCAATTATGTATGCATGTGTATGTTGTAAGCATACATGTGTGCATGTGTATAAGAAAAAAACTTAAATATATATATATATATGCATATGTAAATATCATAATGCACGTGCAGAATTGAGAAGCTGTGTATGTGTGTCGGTTGAAAGGAGTGTGTGTGTAATTTAGTGTGTTGATGTGTGAGTGAAATATTATATATGTAGATATATATATATATATATATATGTATACAAATCAAAACAAACCCATGCACAGCCACTTGATGGCTTGACCCAACAGTAGAGTAGAGGACACTCATTAGAGAAGCTGCCATAAGTTAACTCAGTTGGTGGGGAAATCAGAAATTGTGATGATCAAGTGTACAACCATATACAAATATACATATATTTTACACACACACCACCACATTCAATCACCAAGAGGAAGAGAGAAGAGTTTCTGAGAAGAAGGAGGAAGGATCAGAAGGGTAGAAGATCAACAATCACAACCCAAAAAGGTAAGAATACATGAAATTATCAAATTTCTCTCTCTAGAATTTCCCTACGTATAAACTGGTTTAAGCTTAAATTCATGTATATATGATGTTTAGGGTGTATCTAAACTTAGATAAGCATGAAATTGAAGCCTGAAAATGATATAAAACACCATACCATGAACGACAGTCATTGAAGGACCTTACTTACAACAGGTTTGAACCCATCAAAACCAAACTCCATTTGGGTTATCAAGACTTTAACTAGACCCTACAAGTATGCTAGAAACCCTAATACGTGATCAAAAAGCTTGAGAAATGACTATGGAAATAAGAATTGTAGGTTTCGGGTTTGAAACCCAATCCTTCAAACTAGATGTAAAACTCACCTTTATGAACGGGAAATGAAATCCTATTGAAAGAGAAGCACAACCGAACAAACCCCATGATATTTGGCTAAGAAATGAACATAAACAAACGAGTTGCAGGTTGGATTATCCACCTTCTGTCCAAACACGTGAGGCCGATACAAACCCTAAAACGAATGCTAAGAAGGTCCTTAATGTCCCAGGAACAAATTGAAATGAAAACAGTAGAGGTTGGTTGAGCCAAACTTCACAAAAGTGGAAGAAGAGGAGTTCGGGGATTAGGGCAACAGTCGTGGATTAATGGGGAAGACGACGCTGAGTCGACTCGTCGTTTTAAAACTGAGTTGGATGAGTCGACTCGGACACGTGGTAGCATCTGGACTTGCCACTAAATAAATGGAGCGATGTCATTTTTTTTTTTGGGGGGGGGGGGAGCTGATACGTATATGTATATAAAACTGTTTAAGTTTAAAAAGAAGAAAGGAAAATTTGCGGTCGGTGGGGTTCGAACCCCTGACCTCACGCGCCCAACCCTCATCTCTTTCCACTCGACCACGCGCCTGCGTGTGGTAATATGTGGCAATAATATATATATATATATATATATATATATTAAATCAAATCAAAAAAATAGAAGTAAAAAGGTGCATTTTGCACCTAATAGGACTCGAAGGCAGTGTCTTTTGGGAGGGAGGTGACACGCTGTCCAGCATGCCACCCATTTCATCCGGTCATCTCATGCAGATTAAATATATATATATATATATATATATATATATAATACTTGATACAATTAATTTAACTAAATTAATTAATTAAATTAAATAATGTCAAAAATGCCCGTTGTCAAAAATTAGCAAGTTATTAGTGTATTCTTACTATCTCGGACCTCTTGAGTCCAATGGTGAGGTCTACGACACGAGACGAGGTCCCAGAAAATTAAAGACCCGTGAAAATGCAAAAATGACCAAAATGGCCCTACATCATAAATAGTTAAACGAAGTCCAAATAAAATAAACGAATAGTGTATTTTGACTATTTTGGATATTTTGAACCTAATGGTGGGGTCTGCCACGACCCGAAACCCACCCTATGCGGATCTCGTGTCGCGGGGCCGACCCGAAGGCCGTCCCTACTTTTTCCATTCCTGTATCATAGTACTAATATGCAAAGTACTAAAATCCTTAAACAATGAACAGCGGAAGTCTTTATCAATTACAGTAATCCAGCGAAAGTCTTTTTAAATAAATTAAACAACGGAAGTCTATTAAATACATGACATAGTTCTACATAAAACAAAATGAGAACTAACGTAACCAGCACCCGAGGGTGGTGAATACATGGGAGAACTAAGACATAGACTGATACAGTTCCTCAAAAATGTCCTCCTACGCTCTCAGACTCCTACTGGGGTCTTGCAGCGTCATCACCTAAAATGGGGGTAAATGGGGTGGAATGAGCTACGAGAGCTCAGCAAGTAAAAACAGATCTCCGACACTGGTATCGATAAGATACAAATCCAATGAATAAGATTATGATAGCCAATCATAAGAAATGAGATGCTGTAATAGCCAATGAGAACAGTTGCCATGAAGGCCAATGAACAATAAGTCACAATGTTCAATTAGGAGTAATGGATACACCATCAACATGAATCTCTCAACAACAATACAACAACAAGAAGTACTGCCACAATAAACCAATCATAATCAATTCAATGAAGAGTGTCTTTTCAGTTAAGATAAGTCATAAAGAATAGTGTTATTCAATAACGTAATCATACCAATTCTTAGGAGATGCATTTACTCTGTTCTCAGGTAAAATGCCAATGTAAATGTATATGAAATGCCAATGGGAATGCAATGAAAATGCCAATGTTTATGCCAGTCAATTGCCGGTGGAAAGCCTTCGAGGAATTCATTCCTGCCACCTGTCCATTTATGTACTTGACCCTTAGGTCTCCAGTTAATACAGAAAGCATCGGATGGATATTGTGACTGAGCACAAATCCCGTATTCATAACATATCATGATTATTCATTATTCCATAGAAGTATAAAATGGAATATCATATATTCAGTAAAGACATAGCAGTAAGCCTTTCAAGGCATGGTTCACAAAAAGGACATAGCAGACAATAAAGACATAGCAGTAAGCCTTTCAAGGCATGGTTCACATGATATCAACGACATAACAGTCAATCAATGTCCACAAGATAGAACAATATCGCATTGTGGATAGCAATAACGTGAGGTACTTTCAAGAGTACAAGTTTGGCAGTAAAGAGAATAAACTTGGCTTGGAAACACCATATGGAAGAGAAAGGGAATTTACTTACCTCTAACGTGATTCTATATCAGAAATCCGTGAATATGCCCTTGCCTTTCGAGTTTCCTATATATATTAGTGAATACGTTTCAGAATAGATTCTATTCATCAAATTTTATGCCTTTCTATCATAAGTATTTCAAATACTAATTTATACTTTACCATTGAGTCCAGAACGCCGAAGAAAGTCGGTTTAGGCTTTCGCGGAATTCCATTTGGGCTTTTGTACTAAAAAGGGCAAAATGGTCATTTTGCACTTTTACGGTATTTTATCCTTCGGGGTTTCCTCTCGTAAAACAGACCCCACCATTGGACTCAGAACGTCCGAGATAATAATTTTTGACTATTTATTTGCATCGTTTGGACTTCGTTTGACCCATATTTGGAATAGGGGCATTATTGTAAAAATTAATATTTAATTAATTTTTCTGTTGGGCCACAGTGACATTCCCTAAAACATTTGGGGTCAAAGTGCAAATAATCAGAGTTTCGGTCTGAACCAGTGGGTTCACTGCTTAGAAACCCTAACCGGTTCGGTTCTTCACTGAACCAAATGGTTCAGTTCAATTCAAGGAACCGGAATACAATAAACCCCCTTCCTATTCTATCCCTGGTTTGGATAACCCCAAACCCAATTCCCACATTTCCTATCCCTGCAACCAAACATCCCAATAACATTTTAAATCCATCTCCAAAACGATCCCGTTTCAGAAACCCATTTATTTCCGGTCGGGTCCCGACCCGAATCCAACCCGGATCCGTTTCCTTTTAACCCGAATAGACCCACGACAATCCGGTCACCCCCTT
This sequence comes from Nyssa sinensis, assembly GCA_008638375.1. Lineage (NCBI taxonomy): Eukaryota > Viridiplantae > Streptophyta > Magnoliopsida > Cornales > Nyssaceae > Nyssa > Nyssa sinensis. Next base: position 3,702,055 of record CM018052.1, read on the forward strand.
CATCACTCCGGTAGGAAAACAGTAGGGTTCTGTCACCATCTCCGGTGACGGCAACCTGTCCCGATTAGTTTTCTCTCCCATTTTCAATGCCAATCTCTTCCTTTCTTCCCCACGACCTCATTCCTATCCTCCATTTCCCTCAAAACCTTCCCAATCTTCTCGAATATGGAGGTTAATAGCTCCGGCCGGTTTTCCGGTGAGCTGGTTTTTCTCATTTTTACACTTGGTTCTCAACTGTTTCGACCCCTTTTTCATTCTACTAAATTTCTGCACTTCATGGGATCAATCCCATGCATTTTAAACTAAGTTTTTAGCATAAAATCCACTAACCCGAATTCATTGCGTAAACCTGCAACTCCGGTTTTCTTATTCATTTTTCAACCATTTCTTATCATTTTTCTTTCATTTATTTTCTTTTAAACTCTACTATATGTTCCTACTATCATATCAAGCATTACACTAATAAAATAGAAATGATAATTTCAAGTCTTACTCACCTATTGGTCGCGGATTCTCCTCTCTTGTCTCTGGTTCCACGCCAATCCACTCTCGGCTTCCTCCTTTGATTTCTTTCTTTTCTATTTTTCTTTCCAACACCCCTCAGATGTATACGATATATATAAGCACACACCAACCGCCTCACTTTCTCTCTCTACCAGCCCCTTTCTTTGACTCTTTGGTTGAGATTATATATATATATACTATATATATTACAGCACATATGAGAGAGGATATAAATATCCTTCCCACTGTCAGCTGTTCACTCAAAACATACTTTTTTTACACACACCTCCATGTATGTCACACAATGATACACACACACATACACAGTGACATACTCACTGATCAGCAGCCCTCTTTCCTTTTTCCTTTGTCTTTTCTTGATATTTCCTTTTATATTATTACACATATACATATATACATAAATACATGTATATTACATATATATATATAATACACACATCAAATACATATTCTTATACATGTATTTATAATCATATAAATACGTATAATTATATTTTTAGTCGCGTATACATACACTAATATTTCATGAAGTATGCATGTGTACGTACGTATACATGCATGGGTTGCACGCATGCACGCTTTTCGAGGTAAGGTTCTGAGTTGCTCGGGTACTACCCGACACTGTACATATGATAAAATAATATAGAGCTCTAAACAGACCATGTTACACTTATTCAATCAACTTGCCTCGGCATATGTGTCGTATCCCGGGTCGGGATATCACAGGGTCCGTTTCACGAGATGAGAATTCAAAAATTTAGACACGTTAAGGCATAAATTATCAAATTGCCCCTAACATGACCGAAGCCGAATTAAAAGCGGAGAAAGTTTAAATTTACTTTCTTCGACGCTCCAAACTCAATGGTAGAGTCTATTCACCCAAAAGAAGTGTCTAAAATGAAAAGACATAAAATTTGATGAATAACATCAATTAGGTGACTATAAACTAAAACATTGCCGAAGTACAAAACTAAGGCACGTATATTGAAATGAAATACGGAAAGACACGACACGTAGACATGGGAAGTAATTAAATTTAATTTAAAGTTAATGGAGCTACCAGAAGAGTATAAATTGAAATAAATTCCTAACACATTAAATTGTGTCGTAGGCTAAGAGTACGAGTCGAATTAAGTATATATGAAATTTATGGAATATTCGTAAATCGGTTAGGATTAAATACGATCTAAGCATAAGTTAGGAAACATCGATAGGTGATATTGCAGTGAATGTGAAGTTAATGAGACTGTTTATGAATTGTTCTTAGGAACTACGGAGGAAGTGGGAAAGCACATTTTTAGCACTAACCCTAAAGGACCGAGGTGAGTAACCTTGCATTTGAAGTGGAAATTTAATTCCACGGATTTGAATGATGTTTTAAATATCAAATTCAATTTTTATACGATTCCCGTTTTAAATTATTCTGTTACGACATGCTCGGTAAATGTTTTTATATACAGTCCCTTTCTTCGAAATATTTAGCATGCTTGAATAAAATGTCAATTTCCTTAAATATCCTGAATTTGATTATTCTAAGTATTTGAAGATCCTATCATGAAATCATGAACGTCATGTTTTAAATACTCATGAAAAGTATCTATTTGAAGAAGTCATGTGATAAATGTTTTACAAGATAACAATGAAATGCCACATAGTCAGGATTTTGGGTTTCTTCGAAACTCAATTGCCCTATCGTGTGAAATGTCGCATAGTCAGGATTTTGGGTTTCTTCGAAACTTAATTGCCCTGTCGTGTGAAATGCCCGGTAGCAGGATCTAATCCCCCAGGCAAATGAGATCATCAGCATTGACAATAAAATGGGAGTTTGGTTCGAAATAGATTCCACCTAATTAAAGGGAAAAGATGACAAATGTTTTTGGAAATGGAAGCAAGTTTTACCCCCATTTTCCTATGCATGTTTATATGTTTTAAAGTAACACTTTTGAAAATAGAAGCAGGTTTTTACCCCCATTTTTCCTATGCATGTCTATATGTTTTGAAGTGCATATACTCTATTTGAAGAAATATATGTTTAGCTTGAATACTTTAAATGTTTCAAAGCTATCTATTATGAAGAATGCACATGCTTTATGTTCAAAGTATACGAGTAATTGGTAGTGAGTATTTTGCAAACTCTCACGTGCGAAACCACTGCCAATTGAAACCCCATGACAAATGCAAGAATTACTCATTGGGCTTCTCAAAGCTCACCCCATTCCTTAACATTCTCAGGTACTGGCGATGAGTGGGAGCCGTTGTCACATCCCGAACCCCACCCTACGCGGATGTCGAGGACGTGATGCCAGTCAGCCGCCACGCGACCAACCGAAGGTAATTTCTGAACTTTTCAGTGAATTGCACTCCGACTGTAGGGTCAGATGCAGTAGAATTTAAAAAATTTTTTGTCAAGGGAATGCAACTCATGTATCCACCGTAGGATATGTATCACACAGAGCAAGTCTAAAATCCAACAGCTAACAATTCTAACCTCAGAGCATATCTATAATCCGACATATAACAACAGAGCAGAACTATAATCTTTAGAGTACCGTTTAAATCCATGAGCCATGTCTATATCTAGTACATATCAGTCAAGTCAGTCGTATTACATCACTCACCTGATTAAACAGATTCAATCCTCAGTAATCCAGCCTCCACAGATCAGTGCCATCAGATTTGACAGATATCATTCCTGAAAAATGTTAGGGAATGGGGTGAGCTTCGAAAAGCCCAATGAGTAACACAGGTTCCCTGTCATGGGTTTCAAACCATTGTTGTTTACAAAGCACAAGGGTAGTTCAGTTGTTTCTAAAATAGCAGTTTTATGAATCTACTTTAAATGCAGTTTCAGTAGAATAAATCAGAACTGAACAAAATAAAACAACAGATCGGGACAAACAGAACTTAACAGACCATATCAAGTATAACCGTACAGAACAGAACACAACAGGTCAGGATGAAGCAGAACCGAGCAGAGCAGGACATAACAAATCAGAACAGGACGAAACAAAGCACAACAAATCAGAACAGAATAGTAAATGATGCCAATATATCAATCAGAGACAAACAGGTCAGAATAGAACGGGTCAGAATAAAACGGGTCGAAATAGAACAGGTCAGAACGGATCACAATAAAACATAATAGAACGGAATGGAACAGAACATAACAAGTCATAACCGAACAGAATGGAATAGGTCATAGCAAATCATAACCGAACAGAATGGAATAGGTCATAGCAAATCATAACCGAACAGAATGGAATAAAACATAACAAATCAGAATAAAATAGAACAGAACATAACAGAACGGAGCGGAAACAATATGTCAATCAGAGATACAGGTATCTCATCAACAGAACGGAACAAGACAAAACTGAGTGGAAACAGTATATCAATCAAGGATGCAAGTATATCATCAACGGAACGAAACGAATCAATATCAATCAGGACGAGTCATATCAGAGCTGAACATGACGGAACAAAATGAAACAATATCAATCAGGACAAGTCATATCGGAACTGAACATGACGGAAACAAACGAAACAATATCAATCAGGACAAGTCATATCGGAACTGAACATGACGGAACAAAACGAAACAATACATCAATCAGATTAAGACATATCGAAACTGAACATGTCGGAACAAAACGGAACAATACATCTATCAGAACAAGACATATCGGAATTGAACAGGACGGAACAAACTGGTACAATATCAATCAGGACGGATCAGGACAGAACATATCAAACATAACAAATCAGGACGGATCAGGACGGAACAGATCAAACATAACAAAACAAAACGGATCAGGACGGAACAGATCAGACAGATCAAACGGAACAGGTCAGGACAAAATAGATCAAACATAACAGATCAAGACGGATCAGGACTGAATAGATCAGACAGATCAAACGGAACAGGTCAGGACAAAATAGATCAAACAGAACAGGTCAGACAGATCAAACAGAACAGGTCAGACAGATCAAACACAACAGGTCAGGACAGATCAAACAGAACAGGTCAGACAGATCAAACACAACAGGTCAGACGGATCAAACAGAACAGGTCAGGACAGATCAAACAGAACAGGTCAGACAGATCAAACAGAACAGGTCAGGACAGATCAGACAGAACGGGTCAGACAGATCAAACAGAACAGGTCAGGACAGATCAGACAGAACGGGTCAGACAAATCAAACAGAACAGGTCAGGACAGATCAAACAGAACGGGTCAGACAAATCAACAGAACAGATCAGAACAGATTAGACATAACAGTTAGTTAAACACGTTCATTTGAAACGGTATTTAAAAACAGGAGTACAGTTAAAACATCAGAGTAACAGAACAGATCAGTTAAAACATCAGAGTAACAGAACAGATCAGTTAAAACATCAGAGTAACAGAACAGATCAGTAATGAGCAGAGCAGAACAGTATAACAGAATAAACAGTACAGTATGCACAGATTAAACAGTGCAGTATGCTCATATAGTGCTCAAGACTGAGGTGGTACCAAGAATCAGTTGTTCTTTTTAGAACCAGTTAAAAACAGCGATAGGTTTATTTCAGTACAGAACAGAGAAGCCAGACAGAGTAAAAATCATGCATTTGAGTAAGAGCATGAAATCAGTGTATCAGATAAAACAGTACAGTACAGTATTTAAAATACAGTAACTAAACGGTGTGCTTATACACCAATTCAGGAGTCAGGGTTACTCACAAACTGTTACGGTTATCTCCTTGCATAAACAATCTGATAACCTCCAAGTACGTCAGGCATCATCATGTATATCCTGAACAATCATCATCAATTACAGACAGATAAGAATTTATCCATTCAGGTCTCATTGTCATCTTAGGTATCTATCGGTTTACCTAAGATAGCCTAGTAGCCTATCGTCCTCTCATCGGGTTTCATTCGGGGCTATTTTATTCTTAAATTAGGCTTAGCAGTCATCAGGATTATAACCTAAGTCATTAGACTTTAATCGTTATCAGTCAGTTACTTATTCGGTCTTAGGGGCAAAACGGTCATTTGTCACTTTTACCCCGGACCCCTGTCAAGGTCCTCAGAATGGTCTTTATATCTTAAATATAAAGTTATACGTCTTTTGGACTCCAGTCAGTATCAGTTAGGTTCTTATTTTAGCGATAGGGGCAAAATGGTAATTTTTCCATTCTTGTCCCGGACCCAGTCGTGGTCCTCGGAATATCCCATATATCCTATATATGAAGTTCTAAGTCTTTTAGACTTAAATTGTTATCAGTTAGGTGCTTATTTAGCCTTAGGGGCAAAATGGTAATTTTGCCATTCTTACCCCGGACCCTGTCGTGGTCCTCAGAATGTCCCATATATCTCATATGTAAATTCCTAAGTCCTTTGGACTTCGTTTGGCATCTGCTTTTGATCATCGGGACACATCGATCATTTCTCGTTTTACGCATTGACTGTCTCGGAGTCTTATTTAGCCCTTCAGTGTTCATAATTACCCCTATGATAATTTATCAGATCAGTTTGACCTTTATTTGACCTCTACTTTGCACTTACTGTGCTCAGGGGTATTTTGGTCATTTTACGTTTTGTAAGATTCTGACTCCGAATCATCATTTAATATTGTTTACAGTTTCGCCAGTACCTGGGCTTCTATCGGTATCAGTTTCGTCCCAATCGGACTTTATTTGGGCTTTGTACAGTATCAGGGGTAATTTGGTAATTTCATGTGTCGTATTTTTCGGCACGTCAGTTCATAAAATGGACCTCACCATTGAGTTCAGAACGCCCGACATAGTCAAAATAGACTGTCTTTTATTTTTATTTGGGTCTGGTGCCATCAAGGGCAGTACAGTAATTTACACCTACATGTCTGTATTTTTCGGTACATAATTTCCCAATTTGGACTGTCCCATTGAGTCCAGAATACTTGAAATAGTGAAAATACACTATTTATTTGCTTTATTTGGACTCCGTTTGACATGATTAATGTCCAGGGGTAAAATCGTAATTTTTCCTAATTAATAAAATAATAAAATAATAATTTTATTATTTAATTAATTTGTCAGGGGCTTAATTGAACAGTTTCTCAGAAATTTGGGCCACTGTATAATTCTTTAAAACAGTTGGGGACAAATCCGTAATTTCAGAAAGTATTTGGGGTCAAAACATAATTTCATAATTTAGGGGTTCAAACCGTAGGGTTCAGGGGTTCAGAAATTGAACCGGTCCAAAACTCAGAAAACCAACCGGTTCAGTTACTTTCAGAAAACCGGAATATAATAATCCAGTTATCCCCAATTTCCTTCCTATCCTCGTTTAGGTTATGCCCAAAATCCCAATTCAATTTGTTATCACCGTAACCAAACAAGACAAATTCGATTTTAATTTAAAACAGAAACGACGCAGTTTCATTATTTCGGTGGCAGCCTCACAGGCCGACGCGTGTCCAAGTCGACTCGGCCAACTCGGTATGACTCGCGAGTTGACTCCGTCTTCCCCAACCCTTTCTGCTACTGTAGCCCTAATCTACAGTTCGGTTTTCTCCATTTTCGTGCCATTTCAAGCACGACTTTCGACCTGTTTTGGTCCCAAACATCTTTTGGATGTCATGCCAACTCTTTGGCGTCGATTTTATGCTTCGAATCAAGCTCAATTGCTTGATCTATGGAAGAATAGCCGAAACGATAATTTGGCTATTAAATCCTCATTTCTCCACCAAATCACACGAGGTTTGGTCTGTTGTGACCGTATGTTCGTGGGGATCAATATCCCATTCTAAAATCGTGGTTTAGAGGCCTAATTTTGGAGTTGGGTTCCATGGCCGAAACCAATAACTTCAGTTTTGAGGGCCTTCCAGTGTGATTTTGGGTCGCGAATGGTAATATTTAGGATCCTAGAAAGGTCTAGATCAGTTCTTGACCATCAGAAGTCAGTTTAGTTGAGGTCCATTCAGACCTGCAACTTGAGGTCCATTAATGGCAGTTTTTCTACGGTTCTGTGTTTTTGGGGCAGTTCTATTGGTCCAAATGTGCACAATCAATCCAGATTTCATTGTCTAACTATGATACATGCAATGATACTCTCAAGAACATCAAAACAGTAGCTGAAATTTACAAAGGGGAAATTCTCAAAATTTTTGATGGTTTACCTTTGTACAGTGGTCTCATCTCAGGTTTGTGTTCATGCATGTGGCTCCAGTGCAGTCGTGCCCCTCGGTTTGGTCACACAGTGCAGAGTTCTCCCCCTTCTTTGTGCATTTCCAATGGATGACATGCACACACACACCATGGACATACAAATTCTCACACCATTTCTCTCTTTCAATATCAGTTTACAGGATCCTTTTCAGGCATGTTCTCCCTCCATTGCATATATGGAGATGTGTAAATGCAAATATGATTTTTCTTGTTCAATACATCTCCCAACCTCATGATTAATTTGCATGTATTTTGGTTGGAGGAGAGGTCATCATGTGGTGTATAGGCATGATGATCTAGGGTGCATAGGCATGATGGCCTAGGGGCATAGGGTGATGCATGGATGAGGTGTTGCATGTTTGGTTATTGGTCACTTGGGGGGGGTGACCAAATCAGATTTTAGGTTATATACATTTCTGTTGTACAACTAAGCACAAAACATTGGCAGCCTATATGGTTAACTTTTTGGATAAGAGTTCTTTCCACTCAAAGGTCAAGGGTTCAATTCCCTTGGCCTCCCATTTGGCCATTTTTCCCATATTTTCGGTTAAGGCCACGTTTGGTTGCACAGAAATTCAGTTTCAGTATTTCCTTCATAACTTTCATTCCGTAACTCCTTTTTCGACACGGTTTGTTCCGGGAGTTTCATATTTCAGTTATCTTCAGTGTCAGAGGTTCCGTGTCATTTATTAAACATTCGAGATTTTTTGGGTTAGCTAATTCGGGTTCCGTTGGTGTTAAAACGGCATTATTTTATCGATTTAATCAGTAATTTGTGTTCGGGTAAAGTACCCTTCCCTCTAGACATTTTCTTTATTTAATCGGTCTATGGCGACCGTCGGGATTTTGATTAATTCCCTAAATCATTCTGTAAGTCGGTATTAATTAATAATAATTAATTAATTATTAATTTCACGGGGTCGGGGTGTTACAGCCGTGCTCCATTTTGGGATAATGACTAATGGCTGTATAAGATTATGGACTTTTGGAAGTAGTTAGAATCTATAATTAGATGGATTATGATGTAATAGACTTTGGATAATATGTACTTAAGCCCTAGAGGCATTCAACTATGTAATATGTATAAAACCTTAGAACTTCTATTCATGCTCTGAATGTATTATCATGTGTACCGCTATGAAGAACGGCAGTACCGGACGGATGTGCGAAAGTTTTAAATAAGAAAAGAAAAGAAAAGAAAAAAAGGTTTTCACGCTTCCGTAAACCAAGACCGCACCGCCATCCGATACTGTTGCTTATGTGAGCCTTGCCCTAAGGCCTCTGGGTTGAAGAGTGGTGGTCGCGATACGAGATCCACATAGGGTAAGTTTCGGGTCGTGAAAAAAGCAGAGGTCAAATAAAGGCCGATCTGGTCTAATAAATTGTCATAAGCATAATTATGAACATTGAACGGCTAAAAAAGACTCCGGAACAGTCGACGTATAAAATGAGAAATGATCGATGTGTCCCGATGATCAACAACAGATACCAAATGAAGTCCAAAAGACTTAGAAATTTATGTCACATCCCAAAGCCCACTCTATGCGGATTAAGGGTATGTGACCGGCCAGTTAGGCACCCATCGTATTTTGTCTTTATCAAAATATCGATAGTAATCCTAGCCTCAGGCCATTTACTTGTTATTTCCAAATTTGATGCATTCACTATATAAAAATTTCAACAGCGGAAACTAAAATAGAGAACGCATTTTGATTTGGCAAAGCATCAAATATAATCTTATTTATATACATAGGTTAACAAAAGGTACATCATTGTACTTGTTTACAGACATCCAAAAATGATATGGAATACAAAAATGGTTAGTCATCATCTAAACTGCCTAACTAACTTCTGGGTCCCTTCTATTCCTTGCCACCATCACCTTCACCTGAAAAAAAATGTTAACTAAATAGGATGAGCTTAAACAAGCCCAATGGTAACATAGGTTCCTGCTTTGGGTTTCAAACCCATTTATATATATATATATATATATATATATATATATATACACACACACATGCATACTCAATGTAACTAAAATGGATCAATATAGCTCAAGTAGAACAGATGTAATTCAAGAGAACAAATCGAATCAACATGGAACCGAATCAACATGGAACCAAATAGAATAGATCAATACTGAATACCAATCAAACAACGGTATATCAACAAATGTGCCTGAACCTTCCCCAGGTAGTGTGGGATGCTGCACGAGATAATTCGTCAGTCACCCACCCCACACATGGAGGCCCATGTCCCCACAGCACACTACCGGTTGGGGTCGATATCAAGGGGAACAGATAGGATTGAGCGGATGCTGAGTCTGGGCGTCCCACAGAGCCAGCCATCCATCCACTGATATACTCAATCCCGAGGGCCCAAGACTCACGTAACAGGATAAACACGAATTAGACTTTAATAGCATAGAGAAGTTGGAACAACAGACTCCAATAAAATCAGATCAGGAGATATCAAGAAGCAGGATAGGATCAAACCATATCTAATGCAGTGTAAAGAGTATGCATTAAAACATATGCATTAAAATAGTATAGTGTATAAAACAGTTCAGCATATAAAGTAGTACAGTATACAAAAAATATACAGCAAGTCAGGAGTCCGAGTTACTCACAGTTCATTGCAACTAGTTCGGCTTCCCTTCCAGTTGATTCTAGATTCGGAAGTCCTAGAACAGTAATCACAGATATTAATTAATAATCATGTAGCTTGCTAACTGACCTTAATTTGGTTTCTTTTTGGTTCAACTTGGTAACCTATATATTACTTGGCATTAAATCATAATGTTTAGACCTTGAATTTAATATGAGTTCCATGTTCCTAAATCTCATTAAAATATTTGCTAGCTACTTTATTAATGTTGGATTTTAATATAAAGTTCCATGCCCCTCAGTTTGACTTCTAGAACCAAAACCACTACCAATGCTACAGTTGTTACCTACTCCTTTCATGTAAATATGCTCCAACTGTGGAAGGTGAATCACACTTGAGAAAGCAGATTTTACTGCTATAGCAGGGGCACCATATTTAATGCTTAAGTTTAGTTATGCTTTGGTAAGACATAGCAGTCAGTACAATTCATGGTTGCTAATTGTAGACAAACTATATAGAATCCAACCAAAAAGAAGTTGGTAGGACAGCAGTCTACTGTTGTTGAGAGTAGCCAATTTAGGGCAGTTGTGTGTGAGGAAAACTGAAAATCAAAGAGTCCAATTGTTAATTGTTAGTTGGTGAACCTGTCAACACAGTATGAGGGAAAATGGTGCAGGGCAGAAACAGTTCCTGCCACGGTAGAACAACTGGTTTGGGCAATTTCCTAATCAAAGTCCTGTAATGATTTTATACTTATCATATATATAATCCACAAGAGTAATCAATTACAATTTATAATAGTTCATAAGGGTTTTATCAAATTATTACATTATATTATTTTCACTTATAAATATTTTTCTTTTGATGGGGTTCTATTGAAATCAAGAATCAGCCCCTATTGTTGCTGTTTGGAACTGCTATACAGAGCAGTTCTTCACAAATTCTCACCTAGTAACTGCACTATTTTTAATTTAATTTAATATTTGAACCTTGTTCAATTTAAAATTAAACTATATTTAAATAAATGGTTGGACCATGTTTAACTCAATAGCTGAATTTCTATTCCTAATCCACTACACATATAGCAGCCGTACCAATCCCACCTTTTTCTAATTTTTCCAGCAGCCAACACAATTTCATTAGGGATTGTAAATTCAAAGAAATAAAGTTTCATAGCTGCTTTCAGATTGGCTCAATGGTTAGAGAGGAAGAAAATCAAGAAATCTGGAGCTGCAGCCGTTCAGCTTTTGCCCCAACGCTAGCAGCCAAGAGTTGTTTCTTGAACCCAAAAAAATCTAATTTATGCAGCTGTATTTAACGAGCTTGGCCAGCCCTCAAATGATTATATAGAGATTTATCAAAGAGTAGCAGGTGGCCTGATCAATGTTGTTGATATACTAACGGAGAAAATGGTTGCAGCAAAAATTTGAAGACGATTGGGGAATAAAAGGTGCAGATTAGATTATGAAGGTTTGGAACCAAAACCCCCTTCCCGAACACTGTTTAATAGAAATATATAAATGATGGAATAGTCTAGAAAGTTGAAGGTTTTCTCTCTTATCGGTTGTCTCTAGTTGGCTCTAGAATATTCTACCCACTTCCCTAATTTCTTATATTTCTTATGGAGTACGGATGGTCCAGATTTTTCTTCTCACTCGGTAGCTTGCTTCATGCTAGAAGTTTCTATATATGTGTTTCTATTTTTATATTATGTTGTTATATCCAATAGCTTCCAATAATTCCAAGCTTCTTATATATTTATATATTATATAAATATTCTTTATATTTGCCTTATATTATTTATATGTCATGTACAATAGACTAAGTATATATATATATATATATGTATATATATTCACACATGGCCGTATCTTGTATCTATATACATATACGTATATAATTTTTTTTTGATCTATTAATGTTTATATCATAAAATATTAACATGTACAATATCGGTAAATTTAGCATAAAACCGGGGCTCGGTTTATTAGTACGCTTTTGGGTCTCCATTAATAATTTATTTTATATTCAGGTTATCTGCTTAATTAAGGTTCCCGTATCAAGCCCATTTATTCATTCCGACACTCGGTTGACCAAGTCATCTATTTCCCGAGCCTATATTATTTTTATTGGTCTGGATTAGTTTCATATTTTCTAATAATTATTCCAATCATGGTTTACTGTATTTTGGGTTATCTCAAATTATTACAGAACCTATTGTTATTATATCAGCGTATAGTCTGGGTTATGTTAGATTTTTGGGGTATTACAATTTATATATGAGATATTTGGGACATTTTGAGGACCACAATAAGGTCTGGGGCAAGAATGACAAAATTATCATTTTGCCCCTAAGGTTAAATAAGTACTTAATTGATAACGATTTGGGTCCAAAAGACTTAGAACTTTATATTTAAGATATGTGGACTATTTTGAGGACCACGACCGGGTCCAGGACAAGAATGGTGAAATTACCATTTTTTCCCCTAAGGTTAAATAAGTACTTAACTGATAACGATTGAAGTCTAAATGACTTAGATTATAATCCTGATAACTACTAAGCCTAATTAAAGAATGAAATAGCCTCAGATGAAATCCAATGAAAGGGCAATAGGCTATTAGGCTATCTTAGGTAATCCGATAGACGCCTAAGATGATAAATAAGTCATAAATGGTTAAATTCTGATCTGTCTATGATTGATGATGATTATTCAGGATATACATGGAGGTGACTAACATATCTGGAGGTTATCAGATTATCTATACAAGGAGATAAGCGAACAGTTTATGAGTAACTTGGAACTTCTGACTTGGTGTATAAGTTACACTGTCTAGATATTGTATCTTTATACACTGTATCGTTTCATATACTATACTGTTTAAATGCATATGATTAAATGCATTCCCTTTGTACTACATTACACATGACATGATATTTTTCTATCCTGCTCTTCTATTTTGTTCAGGTCTGTTCTGTTCTGTTATATGGTTTGTTCTGATTTTGTTTTGTTATGTTATGTCTTACTCTTGGGCCCATTCCAGTTTCGAGCGGTAAGGCATAAGTAGGCCAGAGCGATACCCAGAGGGTAGAGGCCCCACGAGTAGTCCGCGATGGGCAGCTTGAATATACTTAATTATGCACATAATTGGCATCCTGTTCTGTTATGTTCTATTCTATTTTGTTTCGCTCAATACTGATCTGTTCCATTCTTTGATTACATTACCTATACTTCTGATTGATATATTGTTTCCGCTCCGTTCTGTTATGTTCCGTTCCGTTGATGATATGCCTATGTTCCTGATTGATATATTGTTTTTGCTCAGTTCCGTTATGTTCCACTTAGTTCCGTTATGTTCCGTTCCGTTGGTGATATGCCAATCCCTCTGATTGACATATTGTTTCCTCTTAGTTCTGTTATGTTCCGTTCCGTTGATGATATACCTTTGTCTCTTATTGACATATTGTTCTGCTCAGTTCCGCTATGTTTCGTTCCATTGGTGATATGCCTTTGCCTCTGATTGACATATTTTTTTCGCTTAGTTTTGTTATGTTCCATTCCGTTGATGATATGCCTTTGTCTCTTATTGACATATTGTTCCACTTAGTTCTGTTATGTTCCGTTCCTTTGATGATATGCCTTTGTCTCTTATTGACATATTGTTCCGCTCAATTCTGTTATGTTTCGTTCTGTTGGTGATATGCCTTTGTCTCTGATTGATATATTGTTTCTGCTCAGTTCAGTTATGTTCCATTCGGTTGGTGATATGCCTTTGCCTCTGATTGACATATTATTTCCGCTTAGTTCTATTATGTTCCATTTCGTTGATGATATACCTTTGTCTCTTATTGACATATTGTTCCGCTCAGTTCCGTTATGTTCCATTCCGTTGGTGATATGCCTTTGTCTCTTACTGACATATTGTTTCACTCAGTTCCGTTATGTTCCATTCTGTTGGTGATACGTCTTTGTCTCTGATTGATATATTGTTTCCGCTTAGTTCCATTATGTTCCATTCCGTTGGTGATATGCCTTTGCCTCTGATTGACATATTGTTTCCGCTTAGTTCTATTATGTTCTGTTCCGTTGATGATATGCCTTTGTCTCTTAATGACATATTGTTCCGCTTAGTTCCGTTATGTTCCGTTCCGTTGTTGATATGCCTTTGTCTCTGATTGATATATTGTTTCTGCTCAATTCCGTTATGTTTTGCTTAGTTCCGTTATGTTCCGTTCCGTTGGTGATATGCCTTTGCCTCTGATTGACATATTGTTTTCACTCCATTCCGTTATGTTCCATCTTGTTGATGATATGCCTTTGTTTCTGATTGACATATTATTTCCGCTCCATTCCATTATGTTCTGTCCCATTGATGATATGCCTTTGTTTCTGATTGACATATTGTTCTAGCTCCGTTCCGTTATGTTCCGTTCCGTTGATGATATGCCAATGTTCCTAATTGATATATTGTTTCCGCTCAATTCTATTCTGTTCCATTCCATTAATGATATACCTATGTCTTTGATTGATATACTGGCATTATGTACTATTCTGTTCTGATTTGTTATGTTCTGTTCCATTCTGTTCTATTCTGATTTGTTGTGTTCTGTTCCATTCTGTTCTGATTTGTTATGTTCTGTCCTGTTCTGTTCTGTTCTGCTCCATTCTGATATGTTATGTTCTGTTTTGTACGGTTATGCTTGTTATAATCTGTTATGATCTGTTCTGTTCTGATCTGTTTGTTCTATTTAGTTCGGTTCTGTCTTATTCTGCTTAAACTGCATTTAAAGTGGATTTATAAAAGTGATAGTTCTGAAACGACTGAACTATCTATCTGCTTTATAAGCAAAAACTGGTTTTGAAACCCATGGCAGGGAACCTCTGTTACTCACTGGGCTTATTTAAGCTCACCCTATTATCCTAACATTTTTCAGGACTTATCTCTATTGGATTAAAAGGCACTGTGATATGACATAGATAGGCCGAGTGGCATTCCAAGTAAAGGATCTGATGACACTGATTTGTGGAGACTTGGATTCTCTAGGATTGAATTTGGTTATTCAGGTGAGTGATATGATACAATTGACTTCATTGATATGCAGTAGATGTATTGGAACATGGCTCATGGTAATGGTACTCTAAAAAGATTAGATATGCTCTGTGTTATATGTTTGATTATAGAAGTGCTCTGTGGGTAGAGTTATTAGCTATCTGATTTTAAACTTGCTCTGTGGTACATACCTCTATGGTATTTATAAACGAGTTGCATTCCCGAGATGAAAAACTTTTAAATTCCACTGCTCTGACCCTACATTTGGAATGCAATTCATCGGTAAGTTTAGAAGTTTGCCTTTGGTTGGTCGCATTGTCGGTCGGCAAACCGACAAGGCGGCTAATTGCATCACGTCCTCGACATCTGCGTAGGGTGGGGTTCGGGGTGTGACAGAACCCCTTAAACCAGACTGCTCCAACATTCACAACAAGCTGTATCAGTAGAATCTGAACCAAAAGACTCCAAGAGACTGGAGTAGGGAGTTCTGTAGCCATCTAATTAGCCATGATGACCACTACAAATACCTTTGATAATACGAACATAATTTTGAAAGACCAATGGACTGGACTCCCATCTCTTTCAATCTATCCGCCTACTCGTTCTCCAGATCGCTGCTGCTGCCTGGCCTTTGAAGCCAACTCTGTCACTAATTAATCACCCCTCAATGAAGCAGGCATGGAACAAGAGGCACAGGGCTAATGTTTTGCAAGGTTGAGTGTGGTTCACCTAAACGAGCCATGCTTTTAATGACTTGATTGGTTATCACTGTATCGAATTGAACACGAGAGAGTTGCCCCATTAATTATTTAGAACAATCTTCATGAACAACCCTTGTTCTCAACTGAAAGCGGCAAAAATAGAGGAACCCCACAAAACCGCAACATCACATGCAATTTCGAGCCACAAAGCCGCAACATCCACACACACAATTCTGAGTTGCATTAGAATCCACCACCTAAACAAGAGACCCAACAACCATTCACTCTTCTTCCCCTAACAGTAGTCACGTAACCCCCTAGCACTTCCCTGTACTGCTACACACACACACACACATATATATATATATATATGTCTCTGCACCGCTACCTACACACATATATATGCACATATATTGATCTACTGCAACATCAATCTCTCTCTTTCTCTACCTTCTTACCAGAGTTGGATGCATCGTCCTTGTTCACCGAAGCCCTATCCAACTCGGTGGTCATCATCCGCTGCTGCGTTAAGGGTTGGGTTTTTTTTTTTTTTTTTCCTGTATCTCCCAACAATGGGCTAATCTTCCTCATGCTCTTTTAACGCATAACACTGCAGAGTTGAGTGACAAAATCCAAGACGTAATCGAGGCATTGGATCAAGATTTGGATCAAAAATACTTGTTGCTTGGTCTTTAGCTTGTGGTTGCTTTCTCTCCCTTAATTTTCCTACGGACAGGGACATATATAGAGCTACACCGCTTGGAATTTTCCTGCTCTAGAAGCTTTAAGCTTCTTGTTTTTCTTCATATATATATATATATATACATATTATATATATATATACATCCATCAGCTGCTCTGCTAGAGAATTTTGGAATTTTCTTTTCCCTTCCAACAGCTCCTCCGCACCGCCTCTCTCTTTTCTTTTCTTTCTCCTGATTCAGCTTCTTCAAGAAGCTTTTCAAATGATCTACACACACACACATATATATATATATATACATATATATACACATTTATTTGGCCCTTGTTACAGCTGAGCCCCATTGTAATACCCCGACTTGAGTAAAGTGGTGTCGACTCGAGTTAGACTGTAACCGACCAGAGTTGTAACACCCCGACTCTGTATAATTAATAATTAAATAATTAATTATTAATTAGTACCGGCTTAGAGAATAATCAAGGGAATTAACCCTAATCTCCCGACGGTCAAGATAGACCAATAGAATGACAAAACATGTCCGAGAATAGGGTATAATACCCGAACCTAATTATCCATTAATTAGGTGAGATAATGTCAATTTAATACTGACGGAATTCGAATTAATTAGCCACGGAAATCCCGAATGACTAATAAATGACACGGAACCTCTGACATTGTAGATAACTAAAATATGAAACTCTCGGAACAAACCGCATCGAAAAAGGAGTTACGGAATGAAAGTTATGAGGCAAACATCAGAAACTGAATTAACGTGCAGCCAAACAGGGCCTTAGCCCAAAATGTGGAAAAATGGCCAAATTGGTGGTCAAGGGGAATTGAACCCTTGACCTATGGAGAGAATGAATTCCATCCAAAAACTTAACCAGGTGGCCATCCAGCACCTTTGTGCCTATATACACAACTTAATTGTATATATCTCTGAATTGCCCCAAGCCCCACCTCAAATTGGACCAATGAGGTTGCATGCAAACCCCACATGATTGCCCCCTCAGCCCACCTCAGCCCTAAGATCCCACTTTTCTGATGTATATACATCTATATACATATAAGAGATGTATATATATGGAATATGTAATAATATATATATATATATATTATCATTTGTGGAAGGGAAAAAGGAAGGGGTCCAAAATCAGAAAGGGAGGGTAGGTGTTGTATGCTCGGATAAGAGAGTCCAGAGAGAGAGAGGGCTGTAGAGAAATTGAAGGCCTTGCATGTGCATGCAAAGTGTGTGTCCATGATGTGTCTTCATGAGATGCACAAGAAGGAAAGGGGACTGAGGAACTGAACAACACTGTGTGACCGGACTGGGGCAACACACAGGCCACACCGAGCCATGAGAGGGAGGAACAGTGATCGTCCAAGAGGTATAACCCCAAACTGTCTGATTTTCTGTTTAGATTCCTGTCACTGTTTTTGATAGTTTTAAGCTCTATTAACTGCATGCTTGGGATTATTTGGACCCTAGTGGACATCAGGAACCGACTAGGAAGGCCAATAAGGCTTAAAACCCAAAACCGTGAGTAGGCAGCCATGGATAGAACTTCCTTGTAGCAGGTCTGAAATGACCTATAAGAAACCTATTTTTGACATCTAAGACTTGACCTATATGATGTAAGGATCTCATCGCAACAAGAACCGAGTAAAATGGCTCAAAAATGAGCCTCAAAACTGAAGTTGCAGGTCTCGGGTTTGAAACCCAGACCTTGGAATAAACTCCTAAACTTGATTTTGATGATAGGGACATGAACCCCCTAATGCAAGGGTCACAAAGCAACTGATTTCAGAGAAAATGGACCAAAATCGAGAGCCCTAGGGCCAGTTGCAGACCGAATTATCGTTTTCAAAACAGACCTGCCTAGAGCTCGATTCGAAGCTCAAAAAGAATGCCAAATTGTTGGATTCATTTCTGGTAATCGATTGGGATCAAATCAGATGAAAAACTGTACCTGAAACTTCACGAATTGAAGAAATCGTGAAACTGTGGATTAGGGCAACACTGAGTTGTTCGTTGAAGAAGACAGAGTTGACTCGGTTGAGTGACCGAGTCATACCGAGTTAGCGAGTTGACACGGACACGTGTCTCTCCACGAGCGTGCCACCGAATTAATAGAACGGTGTCGTTTTGGCTAAACTGATTGTTTTAAATTAAAATCGGCCTGTTTGGTTACGGGCTTTAAAAATTAAAATTGAGATTAGGGGCAATTGAAACACGGATAGGGACTAAAATTGGGGTTATTAGGGATATGCTATCCCGGTTTTCTGAGGGACCCTGAACCGGTTGGCTTCTTTGAATTCTGGACCGGTTCAACTGATGAACCCTTGAACCCTTGGGTTTGAACCCCTAAATTATGAAATTATATTTTTGACCCCTGAAGTTTCCTGAAATTACTGATTTGTCCCCACTGTTTTGTAATATTGCACAATGGCCCAGATTTTAGAAAATTTGTTCATTTAAGCCCTGAATAAATTAATTAAATAATAAAATAATTATTTTATTATTTTATTAAATAGGTAAAATTACAATTTTACCCCTAGACATTAAATATGTTAAACGGAGTCCAAATTAAGTAAATAAATAGTGTATTTTCACTATTTCAAGCATTCTGGACTCAATGGTACAGTCCGATTTTGGAAATACAGTCCCGAAAAATACAGACCCGTAAGTGATAAATGACCGAACTGCCCCTGATGGTACCCAGACCCAAATAAAAATATCAGATAGCCTATTTTGACTATCTCGGGCATTCTGGACTCAACGGTGAGGTCCGTTTAATGAACTGAGGTCCTGAAAAATACAGACACATAAAGTGTAAATGACCGAATTGCCCTTAATAATACCCAGGGCCGATTAAACGTAACAGACAGTCCAATTTCACTATGTTGGACGTTCTGGACCCAATGGTGAGGTCCATTTTATGAACTGACGTGCCGAAAAATGCGACACATGAAATTACCAAATTACCCCTGATACCGTACGAGACCTAAACAAAGTCCGATTGGGACGAAACTGACACCGGTAGGAGCCCAGACACTGGTGAGATTGTATACTTGATTAAATGACGAACCGGGGTCAGAATCTTACAAAACGTAAAATGACCAAAATACCCTTGAGCACTATAAGTGCGAAGTAGAGGTCGAATAAAGGTCAAACTGATCTGATAAATTATCATAGGGATAATTATGAACACTGAAAGGCTAAATAAGACTCCGAGACAGTCAACGCGTAAAACGAGAAATGACCGATGTGTCCCGACGATCTAAAGCAGATACCAAATGAAGTCCAAGGGACTTACAAATTTATACATGAGATATATGGGACGTTCTGAGGACCATGATAGGGTCCCGGGCAAAAATGACGAAATTACCATTTTGCCCCTAAGACTAAATAAGTACCCAACTGATACCGATTAAAGTCTAAAAGACTTAAAACTCCATATATATGATATATGGGATATTCTGAGGACCATAACAGGGTCCGGGATAAGAATGGCAAAATTACCATTTTGCCCCTATGGTTAAAATGAGAACCTAACTGATACCGATTGGAGTCCAAAGGACGTAGAACTTTGTACTTAAGATATAAAGACTATTCCGAAGACCACGACAGGGTCCGGGACAAGAATGGTAAAATTACCATTTTGCCCCTAAGGTTGAATGAGTGCCTGACTGATAACAATTGAAGTGTAAATGACTTAGGATATAATCCTAATAACTGCTAAGCCTAATTAAAGAAAGAAATAACCTCGGGTGAGACCCAATGGAAGGGCGATAGGCTACTAGGCTATCTTAGGTAATCCGATAGATACCTAAGATGACGAATGAGACCTGAATGGATGAGTTCTGATCTGTCTGTGATTGATGATTATTATTCAGGATATACATGGAGATGCTTGCCGTACCTGGAGGTTATCGGATTATTTATGCAAGGAAATAAGCGTAAAGTTTGTGAGTAACTTCTGACACTGTTTTGATACTGTCCCTTGATTTACTGATCTGTTTTGAATGCAATTATTTAAGTGCAATTATCTAAATGCATGTTTTCCGTACTATATCACTTATGACATGGTTTTAGTCTTTTTAAAGAATTGACTATATTCCTGATCCCTGTGCTAGCATTCCGTACTGTTTTGCCCGTTTTGAACTGTTGAGATAAAATGGATATATTGAACCATTATTTCCGAAATGATTAAATAAACCATGTGATATAGGCAAAGAACAACATTTTGTTGTATCGTACCGCTTTGTATAGTATACTGTCTGAATGCTATATTGTTCAAATGTATGTACTTATTGTACACCCTTTGTACCACATTCCACGTGATGTGCTTGTGTCCTTCGAATTAGGAATTCCGTTCAGTTCGGTTATGTGCTGTCCGTTAATGATATGTCTGCCTCGGTTGTTATGTTCCGTCCGGTTCTGACATGTTCGGCCCGTAATGATGTTAAGTCTGTCTTGATTGAAATATGGTCCAGTTCCGTTATGATCTATCCGTTAATGATATGTCTTTGCTTTGACTAATGTTTTGTTGCGTTCGATTCTGTTATATTCCGTTCATTGATAATGTGTCTGCCTTGATTGATATATGGTCCAGTTCCGTTGTGTACTGTCCATTGATGAAACGTCTGTCTTGATTGAAACATTGTTCAG
This sequence comes from Nyssa sinensis, assembly GCA_008638375.1. Lineage (NCBI taxonomy): Eukaryota > Viridiplantae > Streptophyta > Magnoliopsida > Cornales > Nyssaceae > Nyssa > Nyssa sinensis. The sequence continues at coordinate 3,723,507 of CM018052.1, forward strand.
TCCAGTTATGATTAGTTCCGACAGTGATGTGTCCCTGGCTTGATTGTTATATTGTTTCTACCCAGTTCCGTTATGATGTGTCCTGTTCATGATTTGCCTGTGTCCTGATTAGTGTATTGTTTCCGTTTAGTTCCGTTATAATTTTATCCGTTCGCGATATACCTTTGCTTGACTGATGTATTGTTACCGTCCGATTCCGTTATATTCCGTCCGTTAATGTTATGTCTACCTCGATTGATATGTTCCGTCCGGTTCCGACATGTTCCGTCCGTTGATGATCTGTCTGTCTTGATTGATATATAGTCCAGTTCCGTTATGATTCGTTCCGTTAATGAAGAGTCTGTGTCTTGACCGATATATTAGCATTAGTTATTGTTCTGACCGATTGGTTATGTCATGTTCCGATCCGTTTGTATTGTCTGTTCGATTCTGTTTTATTGTACTAGACTGCTTATGAAATGGATTTATAAAAATAGTTATTTTTGAAATGACTAAATTATCCCTGTGCCTTGGAAGCACAAAACTGGTTTTGAAACCCATGATAGGGAATCTGTGTTACTCACTGGGCTTATTTAAGCTCACCCCATTATTCTGACATTTTTCAGGAATTACCTCCATTGGATTAGAAGGTACTATGACATGACGTGAATAGGCCAAGTGGCATCGCAAGTAAGGATCTGACGGCACTGAACTGTAGAGACTGGTTTATTGTGGATTGAACCTGGTTATTCCGGTGAGTGGTATGTTATGACTGACTTGACTGATATATATTGGTTAGACATGGCTCATGGAACTAATGGTACTCTAGAGATATTAGATCTGCTCTGTTGTTATATGCTTGATTTTAGATATGCTCTGAAATTAGAATTGTTGACTGACTGGATTTAGTCTTGCTCTGTGATACATATACTTATGATGGATAAGTGAGTTGCATTCCCGTGACACAAAGAAAAAGTTTTAAATTCCGCTGCATCTGACCCTACAGTTGGAGTGCAATTTGTCGGAAAGTTTAGAATTGTTGACTGACTGGATTTAGTCTTGCTCTGTGATACATATACTTATGATGGATAAGTGAGTTGCATTCCCGTGACACAAAGAAAAAGTTTTAAATTCCGCTGCATCTGACCCTACAGTTGGAGTGCAATTTGTCGGAAAGTTCAGAATTTGCCTTTGGTTGGTCGCGTCGCGACCAACTGGCAGTCACGTCCTCGACATCCGCGTAGGGTGGGGTTCGGGATGTGACAAGAGTGGTATCAGAGCAAATGTTGAGAGATAATTAAGATTATCAAAACTGAAGTTGGAAAAGTTTTGGAATTCCACTAGTATCACAGAGCAATATCAGAGCATTAGGTTATGGATTAAGAACCACAGAGTACCTGAGCCATAGATTTTAAGTTCTACTTTTGGGAGATCTGATGTGGAGTTATGAAAGTCTTGATAATAGACGATATGCCTGTAATTCTGAGGCATCTGAGGACTGGGGATTTTCTGGGTCTGATATGAACTGGTGTAATTTAAGGTTGTAGACTCATGATACTTAGAGACATGTCCATACGAATAATTATGGACATAGCAACCGAAAGGAAATGACGGTAGGTCTGTTGACTCTGACATTGACACTTGCAATTATGGATAGCAAGTGAATCACTTGTGGGATCACATGTGATTAAATGATCCTAGTGGATGATTTCCACTTATTTGAGGATGACTACCTGATTGATCTGATATGAGATAGGTCTGATAATTGAATCTTGAGGAGATTATACAATTGTGGCTGTAAGGTCTGACCGAATAGGAATAGCTGTATCTGATATGGAGCCTGTATGGAACTGATACAAAATATCTTCTCGATAGGAAAATAGTATCCCGAATGATACGGCGGTCCGAGAGACAAATAAAAAGGGGAGATTATGATGACAGAATCTCCTAGAGATGACCAACCAAGTTTTGAGGACAAAACTTTTCTGAAGAGGGGTAGGATGTAACACCCCGACTCTGTATAATTAATAATTAAATAATTAATTATTAATTAGTACCGGCTTAGAGAATAATCAAGGGAATTAACCCTAATCTCCCGACGGTCAAGATAGACCAATAGAATGACAAAACATGTCCGAGAATAGGGTATAATACCCGAACCTAATTATCCATTAATTAGGTGAGATAATGTCAATTTAATACTGACGGAATTCGAATTAATTAGCCACGGAAATCCCGAATGACTAATAAATGACACGGAACCTCTGACATTGTAGATAACTAAAATATGAAACTCTCGGAACAAACCGCATCGAAAAAGGAGTTACGGAATGAAAGTTATGAGGCAAACATCAGAAACTGAATTAACGTGCAGCCAAACAGGGCCTTAGCCCAAAATGTGGAAAAATGGCCAAATTGGTGGTCAAGGGGAATTGAACCCTTGACCTATGGAGAGAATGAATTCCATCCAAAAACTTAACCAGGTGGCCATCCAGCACCTTTGTGCCTATATACACAACTTAATTGTATATATCTCTGAATTGCCCCAAGCCCCACCTCAAATTGGACCAATGAGGTTGCATGCAAACCCCACATGATTGCCCCCTCAGCCCACCTCAGCCCTAAGATCCCACTTTTCTGATGTATATACATCTATATACATATAAGAGATGTATATATATGGAATATGTAATAATATATATATATATATTATCATTTGTGGAAGGGAAAAAGGAAGGGGTCCAAAATCAGAAAGGGAGGGTAGGTGTTGTATGCTCGGATAAGAGAGTCCAGAGAGAGAGAGGGCTGTAGAGAAATTGAAGGCCTTGCATGTGCATGCAAAGTGTGTGTCCATGATGTGTCTTCATGAGATGCACAAGAAGGAAAAGGGACTGAGGAACTGAACAACACTGTGTGACCGGACTGGGGCAACACACAGGCCACACCGAGCCATGAGAGGGAGGAACAGTGATCGTCCAAGAGGTATAACCCCAAACTGTCTGATTTTCTGTTTAGATTCCTGTCACTGTTTTTGATAGTTTTAAGCTCTATTAACTGCATGCTTGGGATTATTTGGACCCTAGTGGACATCAGGAACCGACTAGGAAGGCCAATAAGGCTTAAAACCCAAAACCGTGAGTAGGCAGCCATGGATAGAACTTCCTTGTAGCAGGTCTGAAATGACCTATAAGAAACCTATTTTTGACATCTAAGACTTGACCTATATGATGTAAGGATCTCATCGCAACAAGAACCGAGTAAAATGGCTCAAAAATGAGCCTCAAAACTGAAGTTGCAGGTCTCGGGTTTGAAACCCAGACCTTGGAATAAACTCCTAAACTTGATTTTGATGATAGGGACATGAACCCCCTAATGCAAGGGTCACAAAGCAACTGATTTCAGAGAAAATGGACCAAAACCGAGAGCCCTAGGGCCAGTTGCAGACCGAATTATCGTTTTCAAAACAGACCTGCCTAGAGCTCGATTCGAAGCTCAAAAAGAATGCCAAATTGTTGGATTCATTTCTGGTAATCGATTGGGATCAAATCAGATGAAAAACTGTACCTGAAACTTCACGAATTGAAGAAATCGTGAAACTGTGGATTAGGGCAACACTGAGTTGTTCGTTGAAGAAGACAGAGTTGACTCGGTTGAGTGACCGAGTCATACCGAGTTAGCGAGTTGACACGGACACGTGTCTCTCCACGAGCGTGCCACCGAATTAATAGAACGGTGTCGTTTTGGCTAAACTGATTGTTTTAAATTAAAATCGGCCTGTTTGGTTACGGGCTTTAAAAATTAAAATTGAGATTAGGGGCAATTGAAACACGGATAGGGACTAAAATTGGGGTTATTAGGGATATGCTATCCCGGTTTTTTGAGGGACCCTGAACCGGTTGGCTTCTTTGAATTCTGGACCGGTTCAACTGATGAACCCTTGAACCCTTGGGTTTGAACCCCTAAATTATGAAATTATATTTTTGACCCCTGAAGTTTCCTGAAATTACTGATTTGTCCCCACTGTTTTGTAATATTGCACAATGGCCCAGATTTTAGAAAATTTGTTCATTTAAGCCCTGAATAAATTAATTAAATAATAAAATAATTATTTAATTATTTTATTAAATAGGTAAAATTACAATTTTACCCCTAGACATTAAATATGTCAAACGGAGTCCAAATTAAGTAAATAAATAGTGTATTTTCACTATTTCAAGCATTCTGGACTCAATGGTACAGTCCGATTTTGGAAATACAGTCCCGAAAAATACAGACCCGTAAGTGATAAATGACCGAACTGCCCCTGATGGTACCCAGACCCAAATAAAAATATCAGATAGCCTATTTTGACTATCTCGGGCATTCTGGACTCAACGGTGAGGTCCGTTTAATGAACTGAGGTCCTGAAAAATACAGACACATAAAGTGTAAATGACCGAATTGCCCTTAATAATACCCAGGGCCGATTAAACGTAACAGACAGTCCAATTTCACTATGTTGGACGTTCTGGACCCAATGGTGAGGTCCATTTTATGAACTGACGTGCCGAAAAATGCGACACATGAAATTACCAAATTACCCCTGATACCGTACGAGACCTAAACAAAGTCCGATTGGGACGAAACTGATACCGGTAGGAGCCCAGACACTGGTGAGACTGTATACTTGATTAAATGACGAACCGGGGTCAGAATCTTACAAAACGTAAAATGACCAAAATACCCTTGAGCACTATAAGTGCGAAGTAGAGGTCGAATAAAGGTCAAACTGATCTGATAAATTATCATAGGGATAATTATGAACACTGAAAGGCTAAATAAGACTCCGAGACAGTCAACGCGTAAAACGAGAAATGACCGATGTGTCCCGACGATCTAAAGCAGATACCAAATGAAGTCCAAGGGACTTACAAATTTATACATGAGATATATGGGACGTTCTGAGGACCATGATAGGGTCCCGGGCAAAAATGACGAAATTACCATTTTGCCCCTAAGACTAAATAAGTACCCAACTGATACCGATTAAAGTCTAAAAGACTTAAAACTCCATATATATGATATATGGGATATTCTGAGGACCATAACAGGGTCCGGGATAAGAATGGCAAAATTACCATTTTGCCCCTATGGTTAAAATGAGAACCTAACTGATACCGATTGGAGTCCAAAGGACGTAGAACTTTGTACTTAAGATATAAAGACTATTCCGAAGACCACGACAGGGTCCGGGACAAGAATGGTAAAATTACCATTTTGCCCCTAAGGTTGAATGAGTGCCTGACTGATAACAATTGAAGTCTAAATGACTTAGGATATAATCCTAATAACTGCTAAGCCTAATTAAAGAAAGAAATAACCTCGGGTGAGACCCAATGGAAGGGCGATAGGCTACTAGGCTATCTTAGGTAATCCGATAGATACCTAAGATGACGAATGAGACCTGAATGGATGAGTTCTGATCTGTCTGTGATTGATGATTATTATTCAGGATATACATGGAGATGCTTGCCGTACCTGGAGGTTATCGGATTATTTATGCAAGGAAATAAGCGTAAAGTTTGTGAGTAACTTCTGACACTGTTTTGATACTGTCCCTTGATTTACTGATCTGTTTTGAATGCAATTATTTAAGTGCAATTATTTAAATGCATGTTTTCCGTACTATATCACTTATGACATGGTTTTAGTCTTTTTAAAGAATTGACTATATTCCTGATCCCTGTGCTAGCATTCCGTACTGTTTTGCCCGTTTTGAACTGTTGAGATAAAATGGATATATTGAACCATTATTTCCGAAATGATTAAATAAACCATGTGATATAGGCAAAGAACAACATTTTGTTGTATCGTACCGCTTTGTATAGTATACTGTCTGAATGCTATATTGTTCAAATGTATGTACTTATTGTACACCCTTTGTACCACATTCCACGTGATGTGCTTGTGTCCTTCGAATTAGGAATTCCGTTCAGTTCGGTTATGTGTTGTCCGTTAATGATATGTCTGCCTCGGTTGTTATGTTCCGTCCGGTTCTGACATGTTCGGCCCGTAATGATGTTAAGTCTGTCTTGATTGAAATATGGTCCAGTTCCGTTATGATCTATCCGTTAATGATATGTCTTTGCTTTGACTAATGTTTTGTTCCGTTCGATTCTGTTATATTCCGTTCATTGATAATGTGTCTGCCTTGATTGATATATGGTCCAGTTCCGTTGTGTACTGTCCATTGATGAAACGTCTGTCTTGATTGAAACATTGTTCAGTCCAGTTATGATTAGTTCCGACAGTGATGTGTCCCTGACTTGATTGTTATATTGTTTCTACCCAGTTCCGTTATGATGTGTCCTGTTCATGATTTGCCTGTGTCCTGATTAGTGTATTGTTTCCGTTTAGTTCCGTTATAATTTTATCCGTTCGCGATATACCTTTGCTTGACTGATGTATTGTTACCGTCCGATTCCGTTATATTCCGTCCGTTAATGTTATGTCTACCTCGATTGATATGTTCCGTCCGGTTCCGACATGTTCCGTCCGTTGATGATCTGTCTGTCTTGATTGATATATAGTCCAGTTCCGTTATGATTCGTTCCGTTAATGAAGAGTCTGTGTCTTGACCGATATATTAGCATTAGTTATTGTTCTGACCGATTGGTTATGTCATGTTCCGATCCGTTTGTATTGTCTGTTCGATTCTGTTTTATTGTACTAGACTGCTTATGAAATGGATTTATAAAAATAGTTATTTTTGAAATGACTAAATTATCCCTGTGCCTTGGAAGCACAAAACTGGTTTTGAAACCCATGATAGGGAATCTGTGTTACTCACTGGGCTTATTTAAGCTCACCCCATTATTCTGACATTTTTCAGGAATTACCTCCATTGGATTAGAAGGTACTATGACATGACGTGAATAGGCCAAGTGGCATCGCAAGTAAGGATCTGACGGCACTGAACTGTAGAGACTGGTTTATTGTGGATTGAACCTGGTTATTCCGGTGAGTGGTATGTTATGACTGACTTGACTGATATATATTGGTTAGACATGGCTCATGGAACTAATGGTACTCTAGAGATATTAGATCTGCTCTGTTGTTATATGCTTGATTTTAGATATGCTCTGAAATTAGAATTGTTGACTGACTGGATTTAGTCTTGCTCTGTGATACATATACTTATGATGGATAAGTGAGTTGCATTCCCGTGACACAAAGAAAAAGTTTTAAATTCCGCTGCATCTGACCCTACAGTTGGAGTGCAATTTGTCGGAAAGTTCAGAATTTGCCTTTGGTTGGTCGCGTCGCGACCAACTGGCAGTCACGTCCTCGACATCCGCGTAGGGTGGGGTTCGGGATGTGACAAGAGTTGAGCGAAGTCATGATGTGTAACTTTGAATCAAACACTAATTTATTATTTAAATAAAGTTTGATGTAGAGTTTAATAATAGACAATTTCAAGTACCCGAAGCTTGTCATACTGAAAGCCCGAGAATTATGAGAAAAGTATATGTGAATGATCATATTATAAATTAGGAAATAATTAAATAATAAAAGAAAAGAAAATTATAAAAGTGGAGAGCATGTGATAATAAAATCATGTGACAATAAAATAATAAAATAAAATAAGATAGTACAATAAAATAAAATAAAATAATATGATAAAAGCAAATAATAAAATGAAATAATGAGATAAGATAAAATAAAATAAAATAATAAAAGAAAATGAGACAAAGAAAGTGAGACAATAAAATAAGAGAACATCTAATCAAATAAAAAGAAAGAAAATAAAAGGGAAGGCAGTAGAAGCCGTAGGAAATAAGAAGTCTGTACAAGCTAGAAGAAGAAAACAAAAAAGAAGAATGAAAGGCTTGTAAGAAAGTCAAAAAAGGGTGGGTTGATAGTGTATATATACATATATGTGTGTGAGCTTCAAGAGAAAAGAGGAAAGAGAGAAATCTGGAAAAAGAAAAGAAGAAATTATAAAAGAAAAAAAGAAAAAAAAAAAAGAAAAAAAAAGAAAGAAAAAGAGAGAGAAAGAAAGTAGAAGTTGGTGGAATAGCGTAGAAAGAGGAAGAAGAAATGAGAAGCTGAAAAGGGAAAAGTAGAGGCCGCCATGCAACCGTGTGTACATGTGTGATGAATATATATATATATAAGAATAAAATAAAATGAAAAGAAAAAATAAATAAATTTAATCAAAATATTACATTGTCCAATATATTGGGACAATTATTGTAAGCCATGAATAAAATATAAAAATGGACGAGTGACAGTCAATTGTTCAATAAGACACGTGACTCGAGAAATGACCAAAACGAAGTAATTGTGAATGCCGAAATAAATATATGGGACCAATAACGAGACTGAATTATGAAAATAAAATAAAATATAAAATAAATAATAATCAGAGATCCAGGTGCATGCTATATATATATATATATATATATCTAATAATAAAATATTTACATGTGAAGCCAAAATACATGATGTATATAAACATATGTTATATACAGGAAAAGAAACAAAAGAAGTCACTGGAACATATGACATATATATATATATATATATATAAAGAAATGATAAGGAAAAGAAAACAAAACAAAAAAAAAAAAAAACAAAAACAAAAAAAAGGAGCAGAATGTTGTAGAAGCGTGGAGAAGAAGAGAGAGAGGGGGGGATCACGTGCAAGGAAAGAAAAAAAAAAAGGAGTAGCAGCAGTCACCGACCTTAAGGTCGGTGGAGAAAAAATATATATATATATATATATATATATATATATATATAAAGGGAAGAAGAAACATAAAGAGAAAGAAATGGAAGGGGAGAGAAAGAGAGAGCGTGAGAGTGGGAGAGAGAATGAGAGAAACTGAGGTACAGGAAACCAAGAAAAAGATAAGAAAGAAGAAAGAAGTTGCAAGAAGGAAAAATATAGCAGTTGAGCATTGAATTAAAGCTTGGGGATTTAGAGGAAGAAGCTGAACCACAAGAGAAAGAGAAAACTCACCAAGTAAAGGAAGGTAAAAATCTTACTTCCATACTTTCTCCCTCTAAAAATTTGTGGAAGAATTCTCTGTTTTGATGTATGTAAATTGTATCCCTGTGTTAGATAATTAAAATAAAAGAGATTAGAAGTGAGCAAGATGTCTGAGAAGTGGAAAATATTAGGAAACCATAAGAACCCTTTCGTTTTGGAAAAAGAAAAAAATATATATATACAACACGTAAAGATTAAATTTACAAAAACGCTCTAAATATAATTTAAGACCCAAATGAGTGAAAAAAATAAATAAATAAATGGAAATTATCACCACCAAGTGGTTGGTTCAATGTGAAATTTTAGAAAGAGAGTGAAGAATTAAAGTTGGAATTTCTCTAAATTAAGGTATGTAATATACTTTATGGGTTTGAATTCGAATTTAATTATTTTATTTTGTCGGCTTAATTGGTGGAATCCAAAAGAAACTGGATGAAATTATACCTTTGGATCATGTTAGAATGAGATGAAATTGGGTTGCTTGAAATGTTGAAAATTCAGCCTTTTAGTATTGAGAATTTGGTTATATAAATATTAAAATTTAAGAAATAAAAGTGCTGGAAATCGTTATGGAAGTTCAGAACAGTCATAGTATAAAATAAGAAAATGATCGATGTGTCCCAAATGAAACCCAAAAAGACTCGAAACTCTATGTACAAGACCCAGTAATAAACTATAAGATGAGGAAAGTGTCCTTATGATTTAATAAGCTTACCAGAGGTAGAAGGATGAAAGAGATACTGATTCAATGTATTATATAATTTTTAATACATGTTTTTAGGAGCATTCAAATGATGGGAAATGAGAAAGAGAGTCATGGAAAAGCTATTGGGATAGCCAGATGGAAATGCAATGTTAAGAACCCAAGGTAAGTAATATCTGACCTCTGCATGTAGTACATTCCTAGCCATGACACAGTTCTTTCTATATGCATTTGTACTCCTATTTGTGATATCAGATTCTTATGATTCCACACATGTGATATTTCCCATTAGTGAATTAGTTCAGCTATAATGTTGTATCTTGCTCTTGAGTTTCATATTCATTATTAATGCTATATCTCGATCATGAGTCCCAATCCATGACACGTTGTTGAGAATTTCAGGAGGATGGCGGTATGTCCGCGCTCCAATAGACTTGGGCCAAAAGGGGCCAGATGTTGAGCATTTAAGGAGGATAGCGGTACGTCCGCGCTCCAATAGACTTGGGCCAAAAGGGGCCAGATGTTGAGCATTTCAGGAGGATAGCGGTACGTCCGCGCTCCAATAGACTTGGGCCAAAAGAGGCTAGATGTTGAGAATTTCAGGAGAATGGCGGTACGTCCGCGCTCCAATAGACCAGGGCTAAAAGGTGCCAAATGTTATTATACTGATCATGAGATTCCGTACATTTGTGCAAAAAACAATTCTGTACACTTGTACGAAGGGCCAAAAGGGGCCAGATGTTGTTCTCGGCAGCCTGGTAATATAGCCGTAAAAAGCTATAGTTATATTATGTTACCTTGAACCATTTATGATTCACCAGTTATATCATCACCATTTTTATTGAGATTCATTGTATGATCAAGCTGTTGCACAGTTTCTTTGAGTACATTCTATGATCATGTTTCCGACAACTTCAATTATTGCATATGATATGATCCTTCAGACTTGATATTCATGATTATCAGTTATATCCCTGATCATTGATATCCATTGATGAGCTATAGTTGTTACATGATATTGACTGGCTATCATGTCCATTGTTACTCAACACCTTTCAGATCTTGTACACATGCAGAGTAGGGGACTTACTTACTGAGCTTGTGTAGCTCACTCCTTTTTATATATATTTTTCAGGGAATGATAAAGAGCACAGACAGTAGGAGACTATGGCTAAGGATTGGACATTTTGACAAAGTAAAGGTAATAGTAGTACAGTCTTGTAGCACTCCCATGTAATCACGTCCTAGGGACGAGGTGATGAATAGAAATTTTTCAGACCTCACTTTTATATTAGTAGACTTTTTATTGTATTGTCTTCCGCTGTGTTGCATGTTAGTTGCACTAAAAATAGTGCATCAGGATGATCAGGTCCGATTCGGCAAAAGGGCAGGGTCAGATGGTCGCGATCTGTTGATCCGCAGAGGGTGGGTTGCGGGTCGTGACACCCATGGCTTCTAGAAGCTGCCTAAATTTAATTATATTTCTCTGGGAGGCTACCTAATAGCTTTATATATTTTTACCTTGCTGTATAAAAATATTTTTATTTTTATTTTAATTCACACTTATCCACAAGTATCTTTTCGGCACTTATTTCCATAATTGATATCAATATATGAAGTATCGGCAAATTTGGCATAAACTCAGGTTCGGTATCATCCATACACATTTTTTCGATATTGAGTGCCTTAGTCATCTCCACATAATTTTCATAATTATTTTGCTATATCGGTTTAATATTTTATTCTATAAAATATTAAATTATAACATGCCGATAAAGCCAGGAATTTATTTTGCCAACAATGGGTCCCTGTTAATGCCTTATATTTTATTCATATTATCTGCATAATTAATTTTTTGTATTGATCCCATTTATCCATTTCGGCACTCGATTGACCGAGTCGTCTATTTCCCGATCATGCACCATTTTTTTAGTGGTCTAGATTAATTTTATATTTTTTAATAATTAATCCAATCATGGATCACTATATTTTGAGCTATTTTGAATAATTATCATCACGTAATCTATTTTTATTAGGTCGGGGTATAGTCCGGGTCTTGTCAGATTTTTGGGGTATTACAATCTCAACCATTAGAGTAGTGGACTCTAGGTTATTCTATTGGTGTATTGGGAATACACTGAACTGGATCACTATAGGAAACGCATCATTTGGAACTATCATCTTCAATAATTTTTTTATTCATTATTCGCAGTAAGCTCTTAATCCTGAGAGGATAGTGAACTCAAATTCTAAATAGTGATAACTTTGAGTTACCAATGAATGAGGTCTTTTAGATCAACACTTCAGTATCTTGGGAAGTCATTATTTAGAGTGTGGGAACACATATTCTCAATATGGAATCTACACTCTATATAATTATACACAGGAGATATGAACTGCTTATATAGGCAATTCTAAAATTGTTCGTAGTTATTGATAAAACTAGACATCTTTTTTATAAAGTTGTAATACAGTTAACCTTTATATGATAAGGTGGTTTATCTTAACCATCAGAGCAGCAGACTCTAGGTTATTGTATTGGTGTATTAGGAATACATTGAATTGGATCACTATAAGAAACGCATCATTTGGAACTATCACCTTAAATAAGTTTCCTATTCACTATTTGTAGTAAGCTCTTAATCCTAAGACGATTGTGAACTCAAATTCTGAATAGTAATGACTTTGATTTACAAATGAGTAAGGTTTTTTAGATCAACACCTCGGTATCTTGGGAAGTTATTATTTAGACTGTGGGAACACGTATTCTCAAGATGGAATCTACACACTATATAATTATACACAGGAGATATGAACTGCTTATATAGGCAATTCTAGAATTGTTTGCGGCTATTGATAAGACTGGACATCTTATATGTAAAGCTGTAATACAGTTAACCTTTATATGATAAGGTAGTTTATCTCAACCATCAAAGTAGTGGACTCTAAGTTATTATATTGGTATATTGTGAATACACTGAACTGGATCACTATAAGAAACACATCATTTGGAACTGTCACCTGAAATAAGTTTCTTATTCACTATTCATAGTAAGCTCTTGATCCTGAGAGAATAGTGAACTCAAGTTCTAAATAGTGATGACTTTGAGTTACCAATGATTGAGGTCTTTTAGATCAACACCTCGGTATTTTGGGAAATCATTATTTAGACTGTTAGAACACATATTCTCTAGATGGAATCTACACTTTATACATTAAAGAGGTGGATATCACATTTATGCTAATTCAATGGGTTAATCACTGAAATCCGGATCCGATCTTTTCAGTAAATTTTTTATTGAAATGATGACCAATTGCAAGTGATTAATAATTATTAAATTAGGTTATCGAAATAATTAGAAAATTAATTTGATAGTATAATATGGAACTCTGATTATTAGTATCCAGGTAGAGGGGCCAACTACCGAAGTATAGTGTATATGAGTTTACTTTATTCTATTAAGTTGGAATGCAACTTCAATTATATAGTGGAATTAATTAAAATCAATTAGTCAATTAATTTAATTATGAGATAATTAAGATTTAATTGGCTAATTGGAAGCTAACTTAGTGGGACCTATTAGATCCTTTCTCTTCCCCTAATTAGGTTAAGCCCTCTATATATGATATGTAGGGAGCTGTTCATAAAAAAAAAAAAAGTTTTTGTGCTAGAAAAAAAATAAGAGGCAGCCCACTCTTCTACGATACGGCTTGCCTAAGGAAAAAGAGGAGAAGACTTAGAGGAGAAAGTGAAGGAAGATTGCATCAATCTCTTCAAAAAGCCTTCTTTAAGAATCAAGATTATCAAGAACAAGGTAATTCTCTCTTTTCAAGATTGTTTGATTCATGTAAAGAAAATGATCCAAATAGATTTTTGAAATCACTTCCGCTGTGATTACATGTCACAACTCGAAACCCACCCTATGAAGATTGGGGATTGTGAGGCCTACCCTGTGGCCGTCCCAAATTTTTCTTTCCTTGTATCAGTGACATCAATGTATAAAATAGAAATGTAAAACAATTATATAGTAGAAGTCTTAAATCATAATAACAAGTTTCTACATTTATCAAAATGGGAACCAACATTACATCACCCTTAGGTGGTGAATACATGGAAGAACTGCATCATTACTAGTACATTTTTTAAAATGTCCTCCTATACCCTTAAGCTCCTACTGTTGTCTCGTAGCGTCCCTTCTTGAAATAATAAGTAAGTTTGAATGAGCTAACAAAGCTCAGTAAGTAAATTCCCATCTCTGCCATTGGTGAGGGTCAATATAGAAGGAACATAATTAGGGATATGAAACATAATAGCTAGTCATGAAATAAAATGTTGCAATGGCCAATTAGAGTTAGATGCCATTATGGCTAATCAAGACAGTAGAGATCAAAATAACCAGTCCTGAGGTAAAGTGCCGTAATAGCCAATCAAACTAGTAGAGATCACAATAACCAAATCATGAGTAGGGGATAAAAATGATACAATGAACATGGGATCCTCAATAAGAGTCTGTCAAAACAATAGATATACTGCCACAATAAATAGACAACCAATCAACCATAAATCAATGAACAAGCTTTCAATATAAGATTATTCATAGGGAATAACGTAACCACCCTATGAATTCAATAAACGTTATGATATCAAATCAAACATAAGTGATACATTTACTCTATTTAGGGCTTGGCACACCTTCGGTCAAAAACTCACTGCGTATGTAACACCATTATTGCCATATGTCCGTTCACGGACTTTCTTTGACCAGTAGGTCCAGTCAATCAGAAAGCCATGAAATATACATTCCTCTGACTCTAATCTTATTCTAATTGAATTTCTAACATTTATAGAGCATGCATATACATTCTAAATTATCTAAAACTTAAAACATAATTGAAAACCATGAAAAGACTCACCTCTTTGATAGCCTCAGTTTCTCTCTCCCTTTCCTTCCTTTCCTCTCTTCTTCTTCCTTAGTTTTCTTGTATTTCTTTTTTATCTTTTAAAGCATGCAAGGCATGCATATATATATATAGGCTTTAAAACACACACACACACACACACTTACGCACAAAAATTTCCTCCGCTGCCCTTCACCACCTTTCTTTTTCTACTTTTCTCTCTCTCTCTCTCTCTCTCTCTCTCTCCTTAATATTTCCTTTCTTTTCATTTTTTTAATTACTGATATTTGTATACGTATATTATATATATATATATATATATATATTCTGGTCAGCACACACATTTCTCACCTTACTTCTTACATATATGGCCAACACACTCAGCACACACTTTTCCTTCACACACATATATACGCACGGCTGTGTATATATATATATATATATATATATATATAACCACAGGTATGTGTATGTTTTATATATATATATATATATATATATATAAAACATACACATACCTGTGGCTACACATATACACACATATACATGCATAATACATACTTATATACTTACTCACACTTATATACGACCACATATATACATATACATACACACATATATACTTGCGTACAAATACATAAAATATACCCATATATACATGTATACTATTACATATATATATATATACATATCCTCATATGTATATATATATATATATACATATACATACATGTACTTCGATACCCATTCATAGCTTGCTTGGGTATCACCTGGGTACTCAGGACTGTTCGTATTCCAAGACTGGGCTATTCATTCAATATCATAAAACAAACCTTAATAGTTTGGCTCAGAGTGGTAGCTCGTTTACATTTTGGGTTGGGGTATTACATTACGAACCCAACAGTGGTGACCTCGTTGGAGACTTTAGAGAGCTAGACTCGTTGTTGTGTTCATCTACAAGGCTTTGTTGTTGCTATGTATTTAATTTCTTTATTATCTTGTTTATTTATTACTTGAATAGATGAATGGATATATGTAATTTATATGCTAATAAATTTAATTAGAATACCAAGCACACACTTCACACTATGACATATGCATATGCACTACATACCCTTCTACCACCTGAACGGCCGGTAACCCGCAACCCAAATCATTCGTTATCATTGGGAATACCAGTAAAAGCCCTTTACTCCTCGACCATTTACCAATTTTACTACAGAAAGCCTTTGATGGTGCCTTAGGAGGTATATTAAAAGGATTGTCGCCATACCATTTAACTGTGATTTATTTCCTGAATGACCACGAGAGGTATATAGCACATCCTATGGAGGGGAGCCTAAAGCTTGTGTTACCCGGCCTAAATTCATGCATATAGTTCACCTTACCCCCTCACATAAGACACTCATTAACCTTCGCGAAAATCGCGTCCTGAAAAAGCCCAAGAAAAGTCCGGACGACACACTTTTTGTGTGCCAATTGGCACTCCCCTCCATGCTAACTGGCACACAGTGAGGGTGCTACCCTGCTCCATAATTTTGTAAATTTTTCCTACAAACTGGACTCTTTTTGGGCTTGTCAAACCATTAATATTTTTATAGTCAAACCTAAAGTTACATTGACATATATAATTATTCTTTTTATGACTATGAGATGTGATTCTTTAGGACAAGATCACACACTCCAACACTAAAGGCTATGTTGGGTCTACTCGAGCTAAGGTAGAGAAGACTACCTATCATGCTTTTATAAAGAGTAGACTCAACACCTATAGTGTCTTTGCTAAGCTTGGTATGTAATATCCCGAAAATTCGATAGGACTCGGACTATACCTCGACCCAAGAAAATAGGTTATGTGATATTAATGATAGCTTAAAATACAGTAAGCTATGGTGGGATTAATTATTAGAAATATAAAAATTAATCCAAACCATTAAAAATAATATAGGCTCGGAAAAATAGTTAAACCAGTCAACCGAGTGCCGGGATAAATAAATGAGACGCATGCGAATTATTAATTAAAAAAATAAAATATAAGACACGAACAATCACTCAAAAATGATAAAATAAATAATTATGGTATCGAGTCTCGGCTTTAAGCCAATTTACTACTATTTCATAAATTAATATTTTATGAAATAAAATATTAATAAATATTTACACATATGATATATATATATATAAAGATATATATATATATTATCTTTATATCCAAGAAGCTAATGAGAAGTTTTTGAAATAAAAATAAATATTCATGTTACCGAACCCTGGCATTATGACCAAACTTGTTGGCATCTCATGGGTTGACATTGTATGGAATAAAATATTAAAATAATATTTTATGAAAGATATACCGAGAAATGTTTTATGGTCTAATATAGCTACAGGTGGACAAATACGTATAAAGATTATTACGTATAAAAAAAAATATAGTTATATGTGGGTATACTATTATGTGTAAGTATACTATAAAAATATATTATTTCAAGAAGCTTCAGGGAAACAAGGGAGAGGCAGCCGAAATGGTAGACAAAAGGGGAAGATATAAATATGAATAGATATATAAATATACTCTAGAAACTTCTGCCAGTCATAAATAAGAAATTGGAAAACTTCATATGAAGCTATTGGAAACCGGAAGAAAATAAACAAAAGAAAAAGCTGAGAGGCGGTGCAGCGTTGGAAGCTACTGGAACCGGCCAGAAGCATTGAGAACAAGAGGAAGGAATAGCCACACACACATACACACACAGATATATATATATATATATATATATATATATAATATATAATAAGATATGAAAATAGCTTCAAGAAGGAAGCTGCTGGAAGGGGGCGGTACAGCAGGTCGCTGTGTGTGTGTGAATGGCGGTGCAGAGATGTATGTATATGTATATATGTTTGTATGTATATATATATATATATATATATATATCGGTAGGAAAGGGGAGGGAAGAGTAGGAGATTAAATCGAAGGAAAACATTGAGGCATTGAGAGAGATGGTTGGGTCGGTGAACCAACTCGATCCATCAGGAACCTCCAACGAGACTTGCGTGAGGAGTGGCTGGTGGTATTTTGATTCTGTGATTGAACAGTAGCTGATATAGATCTTTTAGTGTTGCAGTTTTGTGATTCGAAAGTGCGTGTGGATGTTGTGGGTTATGGGGGTGCTTCTGTTTCTGCCGCTTCCAATTAAGAATAGGGGTTGCTACTGGAGTTGCGATAGGGGGCGATGACGATGTTGCGGCAGTAGTGGATGGGTTTTATGATGCATATGGGTGGCCACAAATTCTGCAATTCAAGGAAAATTGCCCTTTCTCACGGATCTTAAAATAAATCCTGGGAATCCTTACAATAGCTGATCAAAGAGACAAAATGAATGTGCCGAAATTGGGAACAGGTCTCGATCTCTGCCCAAAACTCGTGAGCTCTTTGCTTTAATTCTGCATTCAACCACTTTATGGGCAACACGAAAAGATTGAGGGCTTTTGAGTTTCTTGTTGAAGATCATGATCTCTGCATTGTAGATTGACTACTCTGTATATTTAGGGATAGTTCAGTAGCTACAAAGTTTGATGCTTTGTTTGTTGATCCTTTGTCAGTGCCTGTTATACCAAGACAACATAGTTGAAATGAAATTGGCAAGTAATTGTGAGTTGCCATATGGGGGGGACTCAGGAGTTAGTAAAGTTGCATTGAACCTGATTGTTGGCAAGGAGCAAGAGGTTGACAGCTAGGCTCTGTTCTGTCGAAGAGGATGAAGCAACTAGCTTGATTGCATCATATCTGCCGCTGTCAAGTGAAGAATCCTGTTGGCTGCTTGAGGATGATGAAGGGAGGAAACATGATCCTCACCTGCCTTCTGTTAATTAAACCACACGCAAACAACAAACAGTGGTTGCTAGTTGCTAGAGGAATTTTGTAGGGGAAAATCAGATTCAGTCGTAAACCGTGGCAAAAGATTGTGGTCCAAACAAAAGTGTTTGAATTAAGTTTCAGCAATACCTTGACACAAATAAGTTCAGAGATACCTGCTAGCTATTGGGTGAAATTATGCGTGGAAGTGCAGGGCATGGAGAAAATAATTTTGGGAAAGCTAGAAATGAACAGCTTGCACAGTACAGGTCTGAGCTTCACGCTGTTGCTCGTGTGAGGCAAGAACTTCAGAAGCCACTGCATACTGTGAGGGAAATTACTCAATGGTTGTTGCTAGATTGCTAACCTTGTGGTTGCTATAGATGAAGATGGAAAAGTACTTGTTCTATTAACCCAAAATGTGGTATGTAGCAGATGTTTGGGGTGTCATGCCATAGTATAGGGACAGACTTACAAGGGATTGTTTGAGAAGTTTTGTATAGCAAATTAGTTGGGCAAACGAATGTAGTTCCCCAAAAGAGAGATGGCTAACCAGTTAATGTCGGAGTAAGACACATGATTAGGGGTTTATGACACTTGACTGCAAATTCTCCAAAAGATGGCAGTTGGAGTCAAAGTGTACAGTCTCAATGAGATCAATAGAAACAGGTTGATGATTGCAATACCAGAGGAATGTTGACTACAACCAGACAAAGGTTGGATACGTTCACATCTGAGCAACAGGATGAACTTTTGGGATGTTAAATCAATTATGATGGCCATCAGGAGGATAATGCCCAGGATATGCACAGACGTGGCCAACGATGTATCTGGAGGATATCTGTGGATAAAGATACGCGTATATTCACGTGAGTAACTCGGACTCCTGACTTGGTGTATATTTTCAATACTATCTAGATTCGTTCACTATATTGCTTTACATGCTAAACTGTTTTATGCACTGTATTGTTTTAATGCATATGCTTTAATGCATACTTGTTGTACTGCATTACTTGTGGCATGATTCTTGCGTTTTGATATATCCTGTTGATTCTGTTCGGGTCTGTTTTTTTGTTGCCCGTGCTGTGGAGTCCGATTTGATTCTATTTGATATGTTGAGTCTACTCTGGGCCCACTACAAGATTGAGCGGTTTTATGCCAAGGAATGGACGGCTGGCTATGAGGCGTGGTGAACTCAGCATCCTTTCCTATCTGTATGATTGGCATTCTGTCTCTGTCCCGCTCAATTCTGTTTTGTTTCCACTCTGATACTAGGATGGCTGGCTATAAGGCGTGGTGAACTCAGCATTCTAGTACTCAGGCAATTCTGTTTCTGTCCCGCTCTGATACTAGGATGGCTGGCTATGAGGCGTGGTGAACTCAGCATCCCAGTACTCAGGCATTTGTTTAGTCCTAATCTGTTCAGTTTTGATCTGTTGTGTTCTGACCTGTTCTATCCTGATCTGTCCTGTTTGATCTGTTCTGTCCCCATCTGATCTGTTTGAGCTGCATTTATTCTACATGAGCTGCATTGTTCTATTTGAGTTTCATTTGAGCATGCATGTATAAATATAAGCTGGGTTTGAAACCCAAGCAGGAACCTATGTTACTCACTGAGCTTGTTTAAGCTCGTTCCATTTATTTAATATTTTTCAGGACTTATCTCTAGTTGATTAGAAGGCACAGTGAAATGACTCTCGTAAACTGAGAGGCAACCTGAGTAAGGATCTGTTAGCATTGATTTGGGAGACTTAGATTCTGGTGGATTGACTCAGACCATTCAGGTGAGTGCTATGATATAGTTGACTTTATTTAAATGCAATAGATGTGTAACGACAAGGCTCATGGTAATGGTACTCTAGAGAGATTACATATGCTCTGTGTTATATGTCTAGTTATAGATGTGCTCTGTGGTTAAAGTTATTAACCATTTGATTTAAGACTTAGTTTTTGGTACATCACTCTGTGGTACATAGATGAGTTGTATTTCTGAGACGAAAAAGTTTTGAGTTTCGCTGTTCTGACCCTACATTTAGAATGCAATTCATCGTAAGGTTCAGAAGATTGCCTTTGGTTGGTCACATTATCAGTCGGGAGATCGGCAAGGCGACTAACTGGCATCACATCTTCGGCATCCGCGTAAGGTGGGGTGCGGGATGTGACATGGTACTAGTACTTATAGGAGTCCTAGCATGCTTAGCCGACTCAAACCCAAACTTCTTAACCAATTCCTTGGCATTGTTTGTTTGAGAGATAAAAATCCCTTTACCCAATTGTCTCACTTGAAGCCCTAAGAAGTATGTAAGCTCACTAACCATACTCATCTTAAAGCTTATCTTCATCTCTTCGGCAAACTTTTGAGTATGTTTGGCACTAGTTGATCCAAAAACAATGTCATCTACGTATACTTAAGTAATCACAAAACCTCTACCATCCTTCCTTATGAACATGGTCTTATCGACCCCTTCTCAAGAAACCTTTTTCAATGTGATATGCCGAAAGTCTCTCATACAATACTCTTGGAGCTTATTTTAATCTATATAAGGCATTTTTAATATGGAAAACATGAGATGGATTTTATGGATCCTCAAATCCTTTAGGTTGTTAAACATAGACATCTTTCTTGAGAATTCCATGAAGAAAGGCACTTTTAACATCCATTTGAAAGAGTTTGAATTTCAAATGGCAAGTCATGGCTAGGAGAAGTCTTACACTCACCAACCTAGCAATGGGGGTAAAGGTCTCATTAAAGTCTATCTCTTCAACTTTGGTATAACCTTAAGCAACCAACCTAGCTTTATTTCTCACTATTGTACCATATTCATCTAACTTATTCTTAAATATCCATTGTGGTGAGAAGGCCTAGGTACTAACTCCCAAACATCAAGCTTAGAGAATTAAATCAACTCTTCTTGCAAGACAATGATCCAATCTTAATGAATAAGTGATTTTTTGATGTTTTTGGGTTCAATCTTTGACGTGAAGCATTGAAATTTCACTTCATTGTGGAGTTGAGACCTTGTCACTACCCCTTTATCAACATCACCCATTATTTTGGTTTGGTCATGGTCTCTTCTCACCCACATAGGTAAACCTCTATCTACATTAGATGAGGTGTCTACTTCATTAAACACATCATTTATACTTTCACTGGCATTTTCATTAATAATTGAGACATTATTTTAATTGTCATTATAGAGGTTTTCGAGGAGGGTGATAGACTAAAGGCTCCAAACTTCCCAGATATTTATCATTATTAGGAATTACCCCATCATCATCAATTGTCACATTTGTGGACTCCATCACACACCATTTTCTAGTATAGTAGACTCTAAAGCCTCTACTATTTGTGGAGTATCCTAAGAAAACACCAACATCAAATATGTAATCAAACTTGCCTAAAGTCTCTCAATCTCTTAGGATGTAACATTTGCTACCAAAGACTTTAAAGTATTTGACATTTGGTTTCTTACTGGTCCAAAGCTCATATGGAGTTTGATTCGAGCCAAGTCTAAGGTAAACTCTATTGATGGTGTGACAAGACGTGTTGACGACTTCGGCCCAAAACCTTTTCGAGATAGCCTTTCCATAAAGCATAGCCCTAGCCATTTCTTTTATGGCACGGTTTTTCCTCTCTACAACCCCATTTTGTTGAGGGGTGATGAGAGATGAAAATTCATGCTTGATGCCAAGGTCATTACAATAGTCGATGACGGAGGATTTTTCAAACTCCTTCTCATGGTCACTCCTTATCCTAATGATTAGATAACCTTTTTCATTTTGATTTCTCTTGTAGATTTTAATGATGACATCAAACACTAGAGTCTTCTCTCTCAAGTAATCTACAAAGGATACCTAGAGAAGTCATCTACCATGACTAGGATGTATCTTTTCCTACTAAGGTTTTCTGTCCTCATTGAACCAATGAAGTCCATATGAATTAGTTCCAATAGACGTGTGGTAGCAAGAGATGAACATTTCTTATGTGAAACTCTTGTTTGTTTGACCTTTTGACATATTTCACACACCCCGGAAGGAATCTTTCCTAGTTTTGGTAGTCCTCGGGCTAGGTCATTGTTAACTAACCTCTTGAGTTGTTTATGGTTGACATGGCCTAATCTATCATGCCAAAGGTTGCAAGAATCAACATTAGCACTATTACATGTGATGTTTGGATTAAAAGTAATGCTATAGCAATTGTTGGATGTTCTTAGTCCCTCCAATATGCACTTCCCATTTTCATTCAGTACTTTACATTCCTTTTTAGTGATGCACACATTGAAATTACTATCACATAGTTGACTAATGCTAATTAAATTAGCCTTTAGTCCCTCAACATACAACACATTTTCAAGTTTTAGGAAATCACTTATGGTAATGGTTTCTTTTCCTAGAACATTTGACTTGTACCCATCCCCGAAGGTAACCACTCCCTCTTTATGACTCACAAAGTTAGTAAAGAGGTATTTGTCACCGAACATGGGCCTAAAACACCTGCTATCAAGTTACCAAGAATTTGAATAACTAGCTTTAAAGGCAGTGTGAATTATTAAACACTTATAATTGTCGCTTCTTACCCAAATTCATTTTATTGCCTTTTTCTGCATGGGTATAACATGTTATATATTGGGTTTAGATGTTTTTGGTTGAGGTTTAGAGGTTGTTAGAGCTTTCACAACCTTTTTCATTTTTATTACTCTTTGAGTCATCCTCTTAGACGTTTGGACATAAGTATTCAATTGTTGCTTTACAAAAGATAATTCCTTTTCGTGCTCATTTGACATGTCTTCTCTTAGCGACTCTACATCGCCTTCTAAGATGACCATCAACCCCACAGAAGGAGCAATGAGAGACCTTGGGCTAAGTTTGGTCTTGAACTAAATGTTGAGTGTTGAGTTGAGGTAACATCATCCTTATTTGTTTGGTAAGAGAAACCAACTTAGGCTTGAAAGAATAAGGAACAATTTTAATGGATGAAGATGACTTGTTAGATATGTTTTCAAGGGTGCTTGTCACACTTTTAGCTAATTTAAGTTTTTATCAAATTTTATACTTAATTCCTCATTTTAAATTTCACAAGTCTCTAAGGATGATTTGAGAATTCCTACCTCACGCATTAAGGTATTTCTCTCTTGTTCTAAAATTTCAAATTTTTCTAAGAGAGGCCTTAACTTCTTCAAGTTGATTCAACATAATTTGGTAAACTTTTAAGGCAGTTTTTTTTTTTTTTTTCTCACTCAACTTTAGTTTCTTGGCTAATTGAGATTGAGAAATTCTTTAGATAATTGCTCGTAAGAAATTTCTGTATTAGTTTCAATTTCACCTTCACGAATCTCAAGATAGTCACAGTTCATTATTCACACTTAGGTATCCAGTCAATTGCTTTTGAGAGTAGGCTCTGATACCACTTTGTTTGTTCTTAGGTCCCAGTGTGATACTAACCTAGAATGGGGGGTTGAATATGTATGTACTAATTTTTTGATATTTTCAAATCTTCAACCACAATACTAATGATTACTATAATTGGCTACATATGTGAACAACAATTTCAATCAATGTTCCACAATCATCAACTATTCAACCAATTAATTGAAGATATTCAATTAAGCTATCATGTAGTGTTTATCAATATATACCATTCAACATTGCCCAATTGATTAACTACTCCAATTTGTGTCAATTTCACAGTTCAACTCTCAATTTAACAAAGTAATCAATTAGAAATTTTCTACTGCAATTCAATTTGCTCAAAAAAGGTTTTCAATTATCGAATTCATATACAATTATCACTATCATGAAAACCTTATTATCAAAATAGCAGAAGCAATTAAATAAAAAAAATAGGAATTGTAAAGACAGAGAATAGAAAGTGTAAACCACAATGATGATGGACAAACCATCACGGATGACTATCCACGATAGAAAACTCTAGAGCCGGCTATGCTTGGGGAAGAATATCACTATGATCGAGATTGAAATACATGTAAACAAGACATGGTCTACATATGTCAAGCATCGTTCTACACATTCAAGTCATCAACCTCCCTTGAATTTACAAGCTCCATAGACAAATTCTTTATACATCCGATTCTCCTCTCGGTTTCGAAATCCTCTGATCAGCCACCCATAATTGTAAATCCACACAATCTCGATATCTACTGATCACTCAATGTCGAATCCTCGAGGTTGAACTTGTCTCTCTTCAATGGCGAGAACACATAAATTTGGGGCTTTTTGACATGATTTGGATCTTTTGAATTAATCAAAATCAATGTATGTAATGAGTAGAGAAATATATGATATACAATTTTTGTTATTCACTCATAGAAGCTTTTAGATCTAACAATTAAAAAGCTTTCACAAGTATGAAAACTCTCTCACTCTGTTCTCTCTATTCATAAAACTAAATTTTTGTCACTTTATATGAATGAGATCGGATCTCAAATAAGCTTGAAAATAGAAATTTTTTCTATTTTTATGTAGTGTTCGTTCGAATGAAAGATGCTCGTTTGAACAAGCTGGTTGTTTGTTTGAAAGAGTATGAAACAAACATCAAATGAGCAAATTTCAGAAGTTGCAATCCATCATTTGATCCTGACAATTCAAATGAGCAAATGAGAAAAACGAGCTTTTGTTGTTCATTTGAACGAGCCACTAAGTTCGTTCGAATGAGAAACAGAAAGTTGCTCATTCTCACCTAATCTTATGAAATCAATTTCCCTAAAGTTTTGAAATATGCATATTTGGAAAAATTGTTTCATAAATGCAAGATCACTACACATATGATGATATAAAATCTATTATATGCTATGCATGCAATGTGTGATATCCAAATAATAATAAAAGTCCAAATTACTCAACTGCCTTTCAAGAACCAAGGCGGCCGATAGATGATCATGACAATGAAGCTTGAACCTTATTAGCGTAGAACGGGCATTGAGGTACATTAAGTCTAGGACTAATTTTTTCAAAATTTGGATTAGCCAATTACAACAATGGACCCTATGGTCCTAACACCCATCTAATTCAGAGAAAGAAACTACATTGCACAGACCTTCTATGGCCATGGATCAAGAATAGTTACTCCAAATACTAGCCAAAATCAGGAAAGACATTTCTGATCAAATGAGAGAGTCGTAACGACTCGCCCAAACTTTTTAAGGGTTTGCATAGTAAATTCTGCTACCATCACTAGCTCTAGTAGATCCAAACAGTGTGCCACCAGTTCCTCAGCCAATCCCTCCGGGACAAGGCCAAGATCCGCCTCAGTAGAACTTGTCAGTTCATAATGTAGTTGTCTATGATCTATTTGATTAGGCTGAGCAATATCCACCTACAGAGGAGGTGAAATCTCAAGGTGAAACCCTCATGAAGAGGCTAAAAGAAATGAAAATATTCATCTATAGGTCCAATCAAGGTGACGACATGATTGACATCCACAAGTTGTCTCCCTACCTTGAGGTCCACCTCCTTCAAAAGTTCAAGATGCCTAACTTGGAACCACCTGCCCAAAGCACATCTAAAGATCTATGTGAGACAAATGGAACCAATGGGAGTTAACACCGACATGCTAGCTCAAATGTTTCACCAAACTCTGACAGGCGCCGCCTAGTGTTGGTTCCTCAACCCAGAAGATGCCTTATCTAAAGATGACGAAAAGTTGTGTTATGCCTACGTAAATAAATACAAGTACAACAATGAGCTCGACATTACCCAAAGAGACTTGGAAATCACTAAGAAAGAACCAAATATGAGTTTGTCTGCCTTAATGACCCACTAGAGGAACAAGGCAGCACAAATAGTCAACTGACCTAGCGAATCAGAATAGGTACAAATGGTCAAGAAGTACCTACTTCCCATTTATTAAGACCCTTTGTTTTCCCACTACTATGAAACCTTCAAAGCATTGGTCAGGGCTGGATGTCACGACTGAAAACCCACCCTATGCAGATTAAGGGTCGTGGGGGCAACCCTTAAGCCATATTTAACCAATTTCAGTTGTAAATTACTAATAGTGATGCCAGAATTAGATAAATACATAGCAGATTCATAATAAGGTTTACAGACCATGGTAAAAGTGATTCTTACCGTTACAGATCCTTTAACAAAATGTTAACCCAAGACATGGACTCATGGGAGAGACTACAACATGCTTACTCAATTACGTCAAAAGACAAAAACATTACGCCAATAGGTAGTGAGCACTCTACTGTCCTTCTATTGTGCCCCTTCTTGCAAAATGTGATATAAATTTAGGGTGAGCTAACTTAGCTCAATAGGTAAATTCTCTTACTTTGCCATCGGTTAGATATAGGTTAGATAAAAAGATGCATACGATGAAGAGTAAGCGAAGGGTTTCGAATAATAATCAGTTACAAGAGAAGCAAATCCAATAAAGGTGACCCTTTGGCCAAAAGGTATAATCCAAGAGTAGCTTTCATTGAAATATGAATAACCTAGCAAGTTAACAATCAAGGATTTAGCACATATAATATTTAGCTGCCAAGAATCACAAAAATCAAATCGAATACAACGATAAGCTTGGAAAGTATAACTATCATCCAAAGAGTAACATCATTAAATCATAGTCATAATGTAAAATCTATTATACAGGAATAATGAGTCTACTAGATGCTATTAACAAATAAGGCCCGGGTACCCCCCAAACAACACTCGTTTAGGTTCACCACTCCATCTCTAGGTTTCTCTGAATGGTACTAAGAGCTCTTATCAAATAATCATGTCCTCATTAGGACTACGTGTTGAGTATCATTCCCAAACACTAACCCGTAGGTCATGAGCATCTATAGAGTTAGAATGGGCATTGTGGTGACACAACCTTAGGTACTTACAACAACGTTATTATCACATGGATTTCATGAGGTAAATGCATATACATAGTTTACAAATGCCCACAATAGAAGGGATCACAATAGTTTGCCATAATCCAACAACAAGAGGTTATAACGATGTGCAAGCAACCATAACAGGATATCAATAATAAGAATCTCAGTATAACCATAAGGATGTCACAACTATCAAATTATGAAATCAAACAACTAATAGAAGTATGAAAAAGAATGAGAACTGGCAGCTTTGAGAAAATACGATCACATCATGGTTAGGGAATACCACACATAAGAATTCGGGTTTACTTACCTTCAAACGATTTTCCCCTTTAAATAATCTCCTTCTTTGTCCCTTTTGCTGATCCTATAAAACAGGGAATATCACTTAGTTCAATTTCACTCAAAAGGCTTATTTTGATTTTTATTGATGAATCCTTCAGCGTTTAGTCTCATGAGTTATTTTTTTAGGTCTAAGGATTTGTGATAATCAATTTAGGTCTTTATTGATTCCTCTATATTGTTTGTAACCTTAAAAGGGACTTAAAATTGGCTAATTTTGCATATCAGTATTTTGAATATCTTATTTGACAAAATGAATCCCACCATTGAGTCCAGAACATCAAAAAATCTTAAGGTAGGTCCCCTTACGATTTTTAGAGGTCATTTGGTAGCTTAATTTAGTCTTTAAGACTTCTTTAGAATTAGTCCAGTTTATCTGTTTATGTGCTTGGAAATATAATTTGCCCAAACAGAGCCCACCATTGGGTTCATAGTGCCCAAAAATATTGAAAATGTCTCTTCTCGCATTTTTGTTGGCCTTTATTTCATCACTTTTAGGCCTAGGGGTAAAATAGTAAATTTACCCGATATTAGGGGCATTATTGTAATTATGCTTTTGTTGTATTTAATTTTTCAATATCTCATTTGTCAAAATGGACTCCGCCATTAAGTCTGGAGCATCCACAAATGCTTGGCTAAACACCCCTTTCATTTTATTTGGACATATGTAGCATTTAGTTTAATTAACTTAAATAATTTAATTAAACTAATTAAGTATGTAATATATCTATATATATATATATATACTAATTAAGTATGTAATATATATATATATATATATATATTATGTGGAATAAATTAACAAGGGGATTGGCGGCATATTGGTAGCCAACTGAGCCTACAGTCTCTTTGATTTTGATAGGTCTTGGGTTTGAATTGTCCGAACAATAGGTTTCCTAGTTTTTTTTTTTTTTAAGGAATTCCCAAGCCAAACAATGGATAAGGGTTCGAAACAGTGGAAAATAGGCAAAACTTGGGATAAGTTATCCCTATTCTAATTTTTACATTATTAAAGTCGTAACCAAATAGAGGCTAAGGCGTTTTAAACCTAGCATCAAAACGACGACATCCTATTAATGCAGTAGCTCATTCGCATGCTGACATGCATCTATGTCAACACAATAAGCCGAGTTGGCTCATTAGAAACGACTGAGTCAACTTGCGAGTTAACTCAGCGGGGTCATCTCCTTCCCTATGCTCAATCCACTATAGCTCTGCAAACCCTAGTTTACATCGAACCTATTTCACAGCATTCTAGTTTGTTTCTCAAGCTCTTTTCCATCTCATTTAGTTTCTTCACGCCTAAGGAACCTTTTGGCAAAGGTTTAGTGGTTTAATGTGAGCTCAATAGATTAATCGAGGTTCAATGGTGTTCATTGTTCAAGGTCTGTTACATGGCCATATCAAGGTCATTTCAAGCATGGTTTGTTGCATTGGGTTCCTTGAGTTATGAGGTCTCTAAATCCGTTCATGCATGCAAGCTTAAAGGCCATTTTTATGGGTTTACCATTGTTGGCCATTTGGAAACTAGGTTGTGTAGAGCTTATTCGTGAGCTTTTGAACTGGGTTTCTGGTTCATCCTTCATTATTTCTTGTCTGTAACTTCATTCAGAGCCTAAAACTTGATTTCATGCAAGTTGATTTCTAAGTATTGTTTTCAAGCTTCATCCATGGCAGTTCAAACTAGAACTAGCCATTTGGGACACATGCAAGCCTCTATTTTTCATTTATATAGCTTATAAACTATACAAAAATAGAAACAAAACAAGAGATCGGGTTCTAACCTTGTGATTCTTGAAATTCCAAGTTTCCCTTCTTTTTTTCTCTTTCTAGTATTAGCTTGGTTTTGCTCTCACCATGCACGAAATAACTATCTCTCAACCTCATTCGTGTGTTTTTGTGACAGAAAGGTCTAATTACTCCTACATTTTGGGTTTTGTAGATAATCATTTTGGGTTTGCAATGCTTGCCACATGGCTTACACCTCTTTTCACTGTTTCTCTCACGGGGGCTTGTGTGATTTGGTATGATTGCTTTCCTTAGTGGAAAAATCTAACACACAGCCCCTTGTTTTGGGTGGTGGTATTTTACTTTCCATGCATATACATATATATGTGATTATATACATACACAAGTCTTTGCTCTCTTTATATGTCATACATCATGGGTTGCCTTCTATGGTTATGTATTATGTAATTATGTCTTGTATTAGAGATGTTACATTAGAGAATACTAGGATTTGCCTAATTTTTCTTGTGCATAAATCTTTTGGGTAAATTGACTGTCTACTCTATAATCTTATGACCAGGCAATTAAGAAGTTAAACTCTTCTTAAGTAGACTTAATTATGTGATTATGCTTTAATCTTGGTTAGGCTATTACATTCCCCCGCCCCTTAAGAAAGTCTGGTTCCCAAACTTGGCGTACCTTGTAACGTGAACAGTTGCAGATATTTGGCATAAATTTCATCCTCTCGCTCTCATGTGGCCACCCC
Organism: Nyssa sinensis; assembly: GCA_008638375.1. Taxonomy (NCBI): domain Eukaryota; kingdom Viridiplantae; phylum Streptophyta; class Magnoliopsida; order Cornales; family Nyssaceae; genus Nyssa; species Nyssa sinensis. Next base: position 3,753,660 of record CM018052.1, read on the forward strand.
TATTTTATGATTCCTCCGGAGTACTTTCACTAGTGAAATGGTTTTGTTTCGCAAAATATGTTCTTGGTGGTCTAAAATCTGCACTAGTTATTCGACATAAGTCAAATCCTCTTAGACATCCAAGGGTTCGTGTTTCACTGTCACATCCTAGATCCCACCCTATATCGATTAGGGATAATGATTGGCCAATTAGACACCTAGTCAATACGTTTGACTCTTTTTAGCATATTGATGACATGTTTAACCAAAGGCCTCTTTATATAACCAAGTGGATTGCATTCAATTTTATAAAAACTTGCAGCAGAAATCTGAGTCTGTAAAAACTTTTTGTTTAAATGTAGTCACGCGCGGCAGAGCATAAGTAACATTACATCAAAGTTGTAATAATATGAGCCCAACATAGCTGTCACATTAATATGGTATTTGCCACCTCAGGTTGGCACTTCTATAGTTGGGATACTAATCATCTTCTAGCTATAGTCTCTCATTAACATATGGATTTATAGCTTTTTAGTCATTCCTGAAAATACATAGGATGAAACCTATGAGCTTTTTGAAAAGCTCGTGAGTAACAAAATTCTCTGTAATGGGTTTCTGGAAAAACCCCTTTTTAAAACCTTTCATGACTTTGTGTAACCTTTCATATACTTTCATAAATATTTGGAAACATTTATGGCTTTCGTAAACATTCATGGCTTTCATAACTTTCATAACATTTAGAAACATATAACTTTCATAAACATTCTTGGCTTTCATGGATATCAGTTAAAAGAGTTGTATTTAAAAGCTACTAGCATTCTTAAAATGTATTCGTATAACTGATCGCATGGCATTTAAAAAAATATAGATTCCTTTGCCAGATAGTTTTGCAAGGTAAAACATAGTAAGCATGAAGGTATAGTTGAAAACTGAGTGATGAAACAATGTATATGCCAATTTTTCTTTCCTTAATCCTGTCTTGTATAACCACTTGGGCAGCTATTTAATCTTGTCTTGTATAGTCACCTAAGGGACTAAGTGTAATCTACAGCCCTATGCCTACACAGTCTAGCTTAACCCCCCCAACCGAGCATGAATTTGTCATGAATATGGCTTAACCCCCTAACCGAGCATGACTATTCGTCATGAACTAAAAACATTGTAAGGCATATAGTTTCATGCTAAATCATGTCTGCAAAACTTTTCATTAAGCTATCCATCCTATATAAATCATTTGAAGATAAGCTAATAAGCCTTTAAAAAAATGCTAGTTAAAAGCATGCAATTCAAATATCAATTACTGTATTCTGAAAACTGTCATGTAGTTAAAACATTTGATATAACATCATAAAATTGTAAAGGTACTGCATATAGTATCGTAAAACTATAAGAATTGTATTTAATAGAAAATCTTTATTTCAAGGTCCAAGGTTACTCACATGTGGTCCATAATCCACAGTTACTTTCTTGCTTGGCTTGCCTTGACATTCTTCTTATATATATTTTTTTGCTAGTGATCCTAATAACATTATGTATGTGATTGACTTGTAGTTGTGAATCAATTTTTCCAAAATACGTCTTTAAAATCTTGAAGGGAAAAATTCAGTTCACAAAATAAGGAAGAATGAGCAACACTTTGTTGCTCTTTCGAACGAACAACAGAAAAGTTTGTTTTCATTCGTTCGAAGGTTCTGTATCAAATGAAAGTTACAACCTCAAAGTTGTGCTCGTTTGATATTTGTTCCTTGTTCGTTCAAACGAACTAGTGCTCGTTCGAATGAATGATGGTTCGTTTGAATAAACCCTGGACGGAAAACAAATTTTTAATATGTTTTCAATCTCATTTGGGATTGAACAAGCTCTTTGCAAAAATATATGAAAATACAATTTAGAGCAGTTAAAAATAGAGTGAGAGAGTCTCAAATTATGAGAGCTAAATTTTTTTGAGATCATAAAGCTCTTATAAGAGATCATTCATACATGTCATTCATAAATTTCTTTACTCTTGTTCATTGATTAATTTAGATCATCAACTAGATCCAAATCAGATCTAAGAGCCATTATTCATGTCAATTTCACCATTGACAAAAGATGGAGTTCAAGCTTAAGGATTCGGCGTTGAGCAATCGGTGGACACCGAGGTTGTGAGGGTTCACAATTGTTGAGCGACTTAATCAGAAGATTCTAAGACTGTCGAGGACTCCGATTGTTTGAAGGTTCCAGCTATGAGATGCTTGAGGATTCATGAGAAATTTGAATATGTGATCGAGGAGAACGGAGCTTAAGGTACTAAGCTTATTCGTATATACGTTGTATTTTATTTTTCATCAAAGTGGAAGTCTTCCTTGAGCATTGGCCCAACTCTGGAGTTTTACTCCAAGGATTGTTGTCCTTGGTGTTTTCTCTATCATCATTCAGTTTGCAAATCTCTCAATCTTTCAATCTCTTTCAATTTACTAATTGCTTTAATTGAATGCCTCTGCTAGAATATTAAAATTGAGTTTTCACGAAATTCATAATTGTTCTTTAATTTGATTAATATAAAACTTGATTGAGTAGATTGAATGAAACCATAAATTGATTACTTAGTTGAATTTTTCGTTGAATTGATTAAATTGCATATCAAATTAAGCTAGATTGATCAATTTGATGAATGTTGATAGGTTGGTGTCTTTGAATGATTCTTGGCTATTTCATTGGTGGATGGGCATAAATGTTGGATCAATCACATTGAGTAATTTGGTTGTTGTGACATCTTACATTATAAACAAGAATTGAAATTAACATAGGAGAAATTTTTATTCTAAGACCTATATATTCCCCCCCCCCCCCCTCTTCTAGGTGATATTCGCACTTTGAGACCTTGAGTGATATCCAAGTGGTATCCCTCCAAAACAGTTGGTACTTACAAGGCCTGCCAACACCACCTCGACAGCTAGAGAAGGAGTACACATTCGACCTCAGTTATATGTCTATTAAATAAGGTTTCTGAAACAATGCCTTGCAAGAGAGTAGGGGCTACCTCGAAAGTTGATTGAGATTAAGCCGTATTTCCCCACCTTAAATGGATGTTTTGTTCAGCAAGGGGAAGAAAACATCTACTATGGCTTCCTAGAGCCCGGTTATGAAAAGAAGTCAAAGATCATATTCTCCGATTGGGAAATCTTAGAGGACTGCACCTATGGCTGTGATGAAGTTATGAAAGACACTCCCCAAGAGCCTCCAGCAGAGGATTTGGTAGAAAAGCTCTAAGGGCTGTCAAAGCTCTTTGTTAAGATAGAACTGGCAGAAGACATGGTTGGGATGGTCAATGAAGGTAGTGTTCAAAAGAATCCCGAGAAGCAATTTGCTCAAGCTTTGACAACCACAAACATCTGGTACATCATCAAGGGATCACAGGCTTCTAGGGACTAGCTTAAGGAGGAGTTAGACTATTCCGTGCAAAGTGATACAGATTCTGAAAACCTCTACTATTCTGACTTTGATGAGTCATTTGATTTAAATTTTCTTTACTTTGATGAACTTGTAGCCTATGCTCTTCTTGATTTTATTTTTAATAAAATAAGTGATTCTACTACACTGTCATGCCTTTTGGACTCAAAAATGCAAGGGCTACATACAAAAGGGGAGTGACCACTATCTTACATGACTTTATCCACAAAGAGGTTGAGGTGTACATTGATGATATGATCATAAAATTCAAAGATTGGGAGAGCCACCCCACTGCCCTTAGAAAATTATTAGAAAGAATCAGAAAGTATCAAATGAGGCTGAACTCTAAAAAGTGCGTATTTAGAGTTGTATCTAGAAAGATCTTTTGGCTTAATGGTAAGCCAAAAAGGAATCGAGGTAGACTATAACACCCCGACCCAAAATACCCAAGTAAACTGGCTCGCTTTACGAGATTTAGAATAGTAGTTTAAAAATAACTACAAAAAAATCGGGAGTCAGGCAATATACGAGTATACACAAATATGAATACATACTTAAGTTATGTGTGTACATGTATATAGTGATATATATATATATAATTATGCATGTATATAAATATATGTATAATATATACACTAAGTGTGTATGTGTATGTGTACAGTTGAATGTGTATAAGGATATATATATATATATATATGTATATGTATATGAAGAAATATATGAGCATATATATATATGCTGTATGTGTTTGTTCAGATTTGTGAGGGGATTGTGGTAGTGTCGGCAGCTAGTGTGTGTAAGTGAGTGTGTGTAGTGTGTTTTAGTATAATATACATATATGAACACAAATATCAGAAAGCATTAAATGCAAAGCTGAAAGAAAAGAAAGAAAGCATAAAGGAGGTCAAGGAAGGGAGGAAGAAAGAGAAATTATGGGCTGCAAGTGGGTGATTTATTGCCTATATATACGATTAGTTAGCTTAGAGAAAATCAGAAACCAAAGGAGGAAAGACCAAGAAGCTGAGAGTGTTTCTGAGATTCAGAAGAAGAAAGAAGAAAGAAGAAAGAAACTAAGAAGAAAGGAGAGGGACACTGCGAGCCAAAAGCTCATACGGGTAAGTGAAAACCTCATTTTGGTTTTTAATGTTCAAGCATATTCATCTAGTTTTGAGTATAGGGTCCAAACAAGCATGAAAGTGGGAACATTTTGAAAAAAGAATCAATTAAAAAGGTTTAGAAATGAGGGAGAAAGAAGTAGTTCCAGGTTTTTGATGATAGTTTCGGTTTTAGAAATTTTTTGCATGAAACCTTATTTTAAGAATGTAGAATTGTTAGAAATGTACTCTTATAATGTTCAGAAACAAGTTTGGGCCTAAGTAATGACTCAAAAGTCACGAAATTAGAAGGGAAGACTTGGCCGGAAAACCGACCTGAATTACTGTTCCCTCTATTCATGAGTTTAGAGTAATCCAAATGGAAAACGAATAGTAGATTTATAAGCTCCAGGAAATTGTGAAGAGAATCACATTGAGCTAAGTCAGAAAAATGATTGGAAAAGATCATCCGTTGCTGGAGAGGGTGACAGAGACTGATCGGGGAAGAAGATGAATAGGGACATCAAACGATGTCATGTTGAGGGATTTTCCATTGAAGCTACGTCATTTAGGGTTTCTGTTCTTAATTATGAAAATGTATAAATGACTCTTTGGTTACGTAGTTAGGAAATTAGATGATGGACTGTTGGGGGATGGGGTTATCCTATCCCTGTTTTACAAATAAGTCGCGGTTTGGTTTAAAGAATTTAAAAAAAAAAATAGCAGGGGCTACAACCCCCACGATTTGAACTGAGGACCAAGGCAAGGGAAGGTTTTCAACACGGATACATGTGCCATTGAGCCACTAAGGCCCATGTGACCGTATACTGTCAAGATATATATAAATTATGTAATTATTTAATTAATTAAATAAATTAAATAAATTAATTTAATTAAAGTAATTAAAGATAATTAACATGTAGTCTAAAATAAATGAATGAATAGTGTTTTCTTTAAGTTTTGGGCATTTTAAAACCAATGGAAGGGTCCATTTCATGAGACGGAGTCCCCAAAAATAAAGGCACGTAAAAGTGCAAAATGACCATTTTGTCCTTAGTACCCCGAAGCCAAATAGAAATTCGAGAGGGTCTAAGTTGACTTTCTCTGACGTTTTGGACTCAATGTTGAGATTGAATTAAACCAACATGGATGATTTAACCTGAGAGTAGAGGGTAATCGAAAGAAAAATAAACACCGCCAAGATAGTGGAAATACTATGTTGGGAGCCGTTCATTATCCAGACTCCTATCGTCCCAATGGGACGACTGATGAAAGAAAAGGCCACAAAGGAGCTGGCTGAAAGAACAGAAGGTGTGGGCAATAAATTTGAGAAGTTTGAGTCACCCGAGGACAAGGAATGGAGGTAATATCTATTTTATTAATTAAGTACAAAACAATAAATAGATATGTAAATGCAAAATATAAATTGTTACGAATAGTCAAATTTAAGAAGAATAAAAACCTATGATAGGATTTAGGCTTTACACCGTCTGAGCAGAGGTTAAGATCACAAATTGATGATAATTGAAGTGCATGTGAAATTTTCATAAATTGTTTTAGGCGTATCAAATGAAAGGGAAAGGCACATCAGTAGCGTCAACCCCCAAGTTTAAGGTAAGTAATCTTGTATTTGAAGTGAAGATTTAACTTCACGGATTTGAAGAAGTTTTAAGTTCAAAATATCTAAAGCATTTGAATTTCAAATTCAGTATTTACATGATTCCTGTTTTAAAGTGTTTTTGTTCTTATAAAACCTTATAGTGACATGCTCAGTGAATGGTTTCTACTACAGTTTCTCCTTAAAATTTGTTTCAGCATGTCTAAGTTTAAAATGCCAAATTTTGTTAAAATATTCTGAATTTGCATATTCCAAGTAGTTGAAGAATCTATCATGAAGTCATGAACATCATGTTTTGAATGCTCCTAAAAGCATCTATTTGAAAAAGTCATGTGTTAAATGTATTTAAATGCAATTATAAGGAGGACATGTTTTAATGTTTTGAATAACATCTACTTGAAATTTTTATATACCTCATGTTGCCACTAGTAATGCAAGATAAATCGTGCATAAGCACTAAGATTGATATTGGGTTCTTCGGAACTCAATTAACATGAAGAATGCTAGGTAACAGGATCTAATCCCCCAGCATGAGATTCTCCACAGGAAATAATACTGGAGTCCGGTTCGAAATGGATTCTACTAATGAAAGTGATAAGAGGTTATGTTAAAAAATGGAAGCAGGTTTTACCCCCCATTTTGTTAACGTAATTACATGTTTTGAAGTTTCTTTTATAGTATATTTGAAGAAGTACATGTTTAGCTTGAATACTTTAAATGTTTCGAAGCTATCTGTTTTAAAGAATGCATATATTCTGTAGTTGAAGTATACAAACAATTAGTAGTGAATGTTTTATAAACTCTCTTATGCTAACCACTGCCAATTAAAAACCCATGACAAATGCTGGAATTACTCATGAGCTTAGTTTAGCTCATATGGATTTATCTGACATATATTCAGGTATCTGAAGCAATCCTAACTTTTTTATAATGAAGATGGATAGAGCTTTGCCCATTTTGAGGAAGGGCGTAGGAAGCTTCGTACATGATTAGCAGTTTTAGGAAGCACTGAGGACTTATAGTTAGTCACTTTTGTTATAAGTAGTTTTTGACAATATGTACTTAAGTCCCATGGGACAACCAAACATGTATTGATTATAAAGTCGTAAAATTTTTTATTATGCTCTAAATATATAATCATGTGTACCGTTCTGAAGAGCAACAATATCGAGCAGATGTGTGGGAAATTTAAAAGAAGAAAAAAAAATTCACGCTTCTACAAATACGGGCTGCACTGCCGTCCGACATAGTTGCTTACTTAAGCCTCACTCGACGGCTCCTGAGCCGAAGGGTGGCGGTCTCAATTCGGGATCCGCATAGTATTTAGCTAATAAATTTAATTAATTAAATTATTATTAATTTAAATCCCGATGTTTAAATTAGTCAAGTGAATAGTGAAAATTTATTATTTTAAACCTTCTAGACCCAATGGTTAGGTCCATTTCACAAGACAGAGTCCCAAAAAATAAAATACCCGTAAAAGTACCAAATGACCAAAATGCCCCTAAGTCAAACATGAGTCAAACGGACCCCGATTAAAATAAAGGAATAGTGAATCCTTATTATTTCAAACATTCTGGACTCAACAGTGAAGTTCAATTTGTGAGAATAAGTTTTAAAAATAGAGACATGAAAAAGTAAAAAATGATCGTTTTGCCCTTTTCGATATAGAAGTCCAAATTGAAAATCGTGAAAGCCTAAATTGAATTTATTCAATGTTCCAGACTCAATAGTAGAGTCTAAATTAGCAAAATAGACACTTATCGTAATGAAGTACAAAATTTGATGAATAGCATTAAAATTGAAACTTGTCTACTAAATGATAGGGAACTCAAAGGGAAAAGGAAAAGTTACGGTATACTGAGCTAGATCACATGGATAAAAAGTAAGTAAACTTATATATCTTATATAAGGTTTTCCAATTCACATTTTTTCTATTACTACCAAAATTTTGTACTCAAGTATATACCCACTGCTATTGTCCCACCATCAATATTGTTCTATCTGGTGGATGCTTATTGATTGCTATCTCATGATTGCTTTGTGTACTGTGCCTTGAAAGGCCTATTATTGTATGTTTACTGCATGATATTCCATACCTTATGCACTTCTTCTGGAATCACGAACAATCATGATTTATTGTGAATGCCGGATTTATGCTCAATCACAATATCCATCCAATGCTATCTGATTAACAAGACCTACGAGTCGATTTGACAGGAACTACAAGTCAATTGACAGGACTTTCGGGTCGAGTCCGTGAACAGAAATATGGCAATGATGGCATTTTTACGCAGTGAGTTATAAGGGCATTTTATATGCATTCATGTTAAGGGGGCTATAACGGGTCCCCAAAAGACCGAGGGTCTACCTAACCCTAAATAAAGTAAATGCATCACTCATGATTGACAGTTATGTTAACATTTATTAGATTCATAAGATATTTTCATTTCCCTATGAATAGTTCTATGTTGTTAGTTTCCTTATTTGTTGGACTTGACTGTGACCGGTTTATTATGGTAGTACATTTATGTTGACTGTGATTATTGAGTTTTTCTCATATTTATGTTATACCATTACTCACACTTGTTTATTGTGCCTTACTATTCATTGGCCATTGTGGAATTTTACCATTAACTGCAACTGTTTCCATGATTATCTACCATGTTACCCGATGAGTTCATATGTTTCTATATTAATCCTAACCCGTATTAGAGATAGGCTTTTACTTATTGAGCTTTGTAGGTCACCCCACTTGCTTATTTTTTAGGTAAGAATGCCACAGGACCACAGTAGGAGTCCAAGAGCATAAAGGGACAATTTTAGAAAAATGTTATGTAGTTTCTTCTCCCATGTACTCACCACCTAAGAGTGGTATGTTATGTTTATGTTGGTTTACAGTTTTTAGTTGTTAAATAATATTTTGTATTAAGGCTTCCGCTAATTATTGTTAAGTTACATTATATATTGTTGTCATTGATACAAAGAAAAGAAAAAATAAGGACAGCCATTGGGTCAACCCCGAGACACGAGATCAGCATAGGGTGGGTTTCGGGTCGTGACAGAATGGTATCAGAGCAGAGTCTTAGGCTCTAGTGAGTCATGGGAGACAGGATTAGAGTACTAGAACTGTTAAAGTCTAAGAGTCAGTCGATAGATAACACTGACATTGCTAAGTTAGACTTTATGTGAACAATGACTATTATTTTACATACACCTTGATTGATTATCTTTATAGAAAAGGTTAACACTAGGAATACGCTGATATCTAAAAATCATCCGACTGAGATGGATCAGTTAAATAGATTATAACTCCTTATAAAAAAGAGTCACCAAGGCTCTACCCAGAATTAGGCCCTAGCGGTTGAGCACTTACAATAAAGTAGTGGCACCAGCAGAGACCATAAAACGGGGCGGAAACGAAATTGCCGAAAAGGGTCAAAGATGACAATAGAGGCATAATTACATGCCCTAACTCCTAAAAGTCCACCAAGGAGAATGTCTCAAAAACATCGCCAAGAGATGATCGGGTTACTGTATCAATAGTCGTAGGTATTTTCTAGTTACTTACAATCTGCCAATATATGTTTAAATATTTGATTTATAGTTTCCACATTTATAGCTAAGTTGAACTTAGAAACAGAACCCCTAAGTTACATGTTAACTGTCACGACCCAAAACCCACCCTATGCGGATTTCGTGTCGCGGGGCCGCCCTAAGGCCGTCCCTACTTTTTCCATTCCTGTATCATAGTACTAATATGCAAAGTACCAAATTCTTAAAACAATAACAACGGAAGTTTATCACTACAATAGTCAGCGGAAGTCTTAACATACATCATATGGTTTTACAGTACCGAGTCAAAACTAAACATAACCAGCACCCGTGGGTGGTGAATACATGGGAGAATTAAAACATAGTCTGATACAATTCTTCAAAATATCCCCCTATGCTTCCAGACTCCTATTGGGGTCTTGCGGTGTCATTACCTGAAAAGGGGTAAGTAGGGTGGAATGAGCTACAAGAGCCCAGCAAGTAAATACAGATCTCCGACACTGGTATCGAGGATCATAAAAGATATGAATCCAAGGATAAGAATATGATAGCCAATCATAAAAATAAGATGCTATAATAGCCAATGAAAACAATTGTCATGATGGCAAATGAACAGTGGAATCACAATGTGTAATCAGTAGGAATGGCATAACAATGTCCTGAAATTCTCGACGATAATACAATAACAAGAAATTTCTGCCAATATAATTGATCACAATAAATCAATAAAGGAATATCTCGCAATACAAGATAATCACAAGAATAATGTAATTCAACAATTATAGTTGAGCAATCGTGTAAGAGATGCTTTTGTTCTGTGTCAGGGCTTGATATGCCCTCGGTCCTTGGGGGCCCGGTTTACCCCCTTCAGTGCATTCCAGTGTATGGCCACATGTCCGTTCACGGACTCGACCGAAGGTCTTCAGTGTATTTAAAAGCATCGGATGGATATTGTGACTGAGCACAAATCCAGTATACATAAACATTTCATGATCATAAATGATTCCATAGGAGTATATAAAATGGAATATCATCAATTCAATGGAAACATAACAATAGGCATTTGAAAGTACGGTTCA